>JAJPUD010000353.1:321402-450772 GCA_023553655.1 Myrmecobius fasciatus
GAGAGAGAGAGAGAGAGAGAGAGAGAGAGAGAGAGAGAGAGAGAGAGTGTGTGTGTGTGTGTGTATTGTGTATATAAAAATTTTTTAAAAATCACTGTTTTGTCACAACAATGTTATTACACATGTTTCTCAGATTTAACTATCATCAGTACTACAGGGAGTGTTTGTTAAGTGGAATAGTGGATAAATAAAGGTAGGAGTCAGGGAAAGTCAAGTTCAAATCCTCTCTCTGATACTTTCTTACTCATGTCACCCTGTCCAAGTCACTCTCTCTCTCAAACCTCACTTGTGGAATGAAAATACCAGCACTTATCTTCTAGAGAATAAATAAAAAGCTTTGCAAATTTTAAAGTATATTATTTTTATCATAATTGACCAAAAATGTCAATGACATGGATGTCTCATATATATATCAATCATTATAATCACTAAAACGATGAAAAATCTAAATTATAAAAAAATGTGTTTTTCTATGAAAAAAAATCTTACAAGTAATATTAAATCTTCCCTATCCCAAAATGGCTTAAATTAACTGAATTTCAGCATTTCTCAAGAGAAAAGTTTTGTGTACTGTCTATGGAATGACTTAAGATGAGGGGCTCCTAAACTCTGCCCTGAGCACCTAAGACATCCCACAATTACCATGCTTGCTCATCAGGAGAGGAGGAGGTTGGCTCTTGGGATTAGGGGTAGGAGAGAAGGATAGAGAAAAGGACTGGGTGGTTAAGGGTTGCCTATAAGTCACCTAAAGGGAGAATAAAATAAGTTCCTGGGGCAAGTTAAAAACTGTCACCACCTTTAGTAGTGTACAGAGGAAATCAGACTGGAAATAATCTTAACAAATCATTATAAAAATTAATAATAAACACTGAGTGCCTACCATTGTGTCATGCTAGTCTAAAATATTCTGTCAAGGTCTCTCAGTATGAGAAACTCGGATTAGTGAATTATTAAACTAAACTGATTAATCTGTAGCAAAACTGAAATCAAAATCATATATTTTCAGAAGATAAAAAAAATCCCCTGAATTTTAAAAAATTTTCTTGAAGCATACATAACATTACTTATTATGAACTTAAAAAACAACAACAACAAGAAGCCACTAAGGCCAAATTAATGAATTTATCTATTGCAATTAAAATTGTATTTGGGGATGTGGCTCTGCAGCTTCATCAGTGTGGAGAACTTCCCCATAATGATGCTACAAAAAAAGAGACTTGTCTGTAAATTACAGTTTTAGAGAGTTGCCTGAAGCATTAAGACACTGACTTACCCATGGCCACACAGACCTAATATTAAAAAAAAAAAAATGAATGTAAGTTGTATATTATACTCAATGACTAATTTTAACAACTATATGGTAATATTCCCTAAGTAGTGAATTTATGTAATTCTTACATACCTGTGTAATTGTTCATCCTTATAGTTTCTTAGATTTATATTTGGCCACTAGAAAAAAGATAATGGATTATGTAGAAACTGTCTTTCAAACCAGCAATTCCTAAATATTAATGGAGGCATTAAAAACCAACAATCAAAAATAGGATGTGAAGCAATAAGATTTATGTACTTAAACCCATTTCATCAAATCACAAAATACTCTGTCCTACCTTAAGAATGGTGCCTATGAGATTCCAATTCCATTCAAGATTCTCTTTGTGATGAAGAACTTGGCTGTCTCTAAGATTGGTCATGAGAGCTTCCTCTGTATCCTGAACCATTATAAAGAAAGTGGGAAGAAAAATTATTTTGCAGCAAATTAAATCAGGTACACACAAAATTAAAAACCAAATTTGCAATGTACCCCTAGCACCCCCAAAAGTTTTATTATTTAAGAATATATCAATAATAGATGTCAAAGTGGCATCTAAAACTATTAAAGTTGAAAATAATATTAAGAAAATGAGAACTATAAAAATTAAAATATTTTAAAAATAAAATTACATATGCCATTTGAATCAAGAAATGTCACAAGTCAAAATCACTCGAATTTAGGCTTAACATAAATACCTTCAAAACAAAAATATCTTTCTGAACTCGGAGGTATTGATCCCTTTTTTGGTGTGTTGCCATCGCTTTCTGAACAATGTGATCTAAATGAAGACTATAAGGCTTAGGCCCTCGTTTCTTCATCTCATGAAAGCGTTTTAAGCAGTTCAGAGCAGCACTGGCTCGTCTAATAAAGAAAAAAATCTGTAGTTATTACTATGACAAAGCATAAATTCCTTTAAAGTTATTACTATGGTAAATCAGACCACAACTTATAGAATTCTAATGCAAGAAATAGCTAATTTAAAAATTATAGGGCCACATTTTACTTTGAATTTCTATTAAAAAGTTACTAATATTAACTCTATAGATTTTTCTAAATAAGCAATGCAACTGGGCTACAAAATTTTTTAGCAATCTTGATTCTGGTTCACACTTTCAGCCCTAAAAATGTAGAAAATTCTTGGAAGAATAAGAGGTGATGGATATGGAATGAAACAAGAAAGCAGACAAAGAAAGCAGTACTGACAGCCAGAGAACTGTCATTTAAATTTTTAAAATTTGGGTGAGGAAAGACAAATGAAGCTAGATTGAAATGGCTCTCCAGTTCCCTATGGTGAACTTATATCGAACCAAGAAAAAGCCCACCTTCCCCCTTTTAACGTTAGTTCCCTCTCTCTCCCCTCTTGGTCCAAGTTTTAAGCATTACAACTGCAGTGGCAGTGCAACTTTCTTTTTTAATTTTTCCCCAGTTTTGCAAACTTTGTCTATGCCTATTTCAGTACTGAGAATTTACAGAGTTGTGTGTATCTATAATACAATTTTGGTTTCAAGCTTATGTTTAAAATGTTATACTTTTTAAAAAATATATCAAATTCTTCACTACTACTTCTTTCTTTTTTAAACTATGATTGTTGAAAATAGCTTCCCCATCCCCCCAAGAATGACTCCTAAACAACTCATGGCAAAAAAGTAATAAAGAATCCTGATGTGATTTTACTGTCATATCAGCTGTATAATCCACAAGAGAAATGCTATATGTTTTTGTATGTTGTTAAGGCTCCCTCCCCCATATGCACTAAAAATTGTCATAAATATCATATATGTGAACTTAAAATAATTACAGTAAAATTTACATGTGCTAGGTATCTTTAGGTCTAGGATAGCTCATACTTACAGTCTTTTCTCCTTAGGGATGTCAAAGGATGCTGCCATATTCATTAGCGTTGGTAAACAGTGCAAATGATGGCTATGTGAATGAGGAAGAATTGTATTTGCCTAAAAATAAATACCACAAGAATATACCATAAATCCCTAAATTCCTAAATGCTGATTTTAATTCTTAAATGATCTTTTACTTTATCAGTATGGGGGTAATTCCCTCTACTAATGCAGATTGCAATTCCTTTATACTTTAAGATGCCCTTTTATCAGTAATTGTGACTGAAAAATAAAATTACCTTGCAGTCAGGCCTGTAGAGAAGAGCTTTTACAAACCCATCGAGGCTAGTTTTCAGACAATGGACAAAGTCAGGCAGGAAGCACCTGGACCTGAAACCTTTTCAGCTTGGGACTATGCTCAAGAATCCAAGGTCACTTCTATGAGATATCTTAAGTAGGATTTCAGTGGAGTGTGTATGTGTATGTGTGTGTGTGTGCGCGCGCACGCATATGGAAAATAAATTTATTTATACCTATATTACATCAAATAAATCATGTATACTTCAATATTCATAGGTCTTTTAATTCAATGTAGTTTTTAAAGTGGCATTCAACTGAATTCAAATTGGTTATCTTCTTTAAAAACTTCTTACCTGTACTGTGAGTCCAATATCATTGGCTCTAAGTTATTCTAAAGCATACGTTCTAAATAAAAGTTTTAAACAATTCTTACAGTTTGAATAGAAATCTGACTACACATTTAGTGAGAATTTGATCTGGCTTGTCTTTTGAAAAGCCAATATTGGTATACCCACTGGGGAAATAAGACAAAGTAATAAAAGTTTAAGTTTAAGGGTATATTCTTACTATAAGGATGTCTTAGGTCAGGTTTCAAATCAAAGTCAGATTTCAAAGCCTGTAGCTCCTTACTGAAGTAGCAAAAATATCTAATCAATATCACTGAGGGTAAAGGAAGTCAAAATGAACTACTCTTTAGTTGATATCAAATATATTTTACTTGCCAATATATTACAAAAAGACTCCTGGCCTATTTTATCTTTACCCATAAAGTATGCTCTTTTTTTTTTTTTTTGCTTTTACCCATCACTTCCAGGTATACTAATCTTATTTATTTGCACCCTTTCCTTTCTATTGTCTTGGTTCTAATTTATGACTTATTAGAAATTAAGTTACTTATGAGCAAGGACTATTCGTTTATCACTTTTGTATCCTAACAGAGAACTTACATAGTATAGGTTGTATAAATTACTACTGAATTTAAATGTCAGTCTGTTAAAACTAAATTTAAACTCTAATAACAGACATCAATAATAGAGAGAATCAGTCTTCATAGGAGAAAGAGAGCTTACATAAAACAGTCTCCCAGTTATAGATGTTGCTGACATAGCAAAAAAAAGGCACACCAAAAATTTTCCCAAACATAAAATATACATATTATTTCTAGTAAAACAAGACAATTTTGTATGAATTTCTTTACACACAGTAGTAGTCTGACCACAAGTTTTCTGATATATATTCAACTAGGTAACTGCTACATGTGATTTATTGGCTTTGGGAGATGTAAGTTAAGAGAGAAGTAAAGATCTGAATGCTATGGAATATCAATCTATACAATGAGAATAAGACTAATATCCAAATGTTTGTTAATCTAAAAAGTATGGACCATAATAATTTGTGAGTTATTGGTGTCGGTCACCAATGCAGCATACAACTCTGATTTCAAAGAATGTTTTTGAGAACTGTTAAAGCTGAAAAATTCAAAAGCTTCCAGTCAATGATGACCCTCTCTGAATTTATGTAAATGAAGTGCTCTTAATGCAAACAAATCTAAGTCTGTCCCTAATCCCATTCTTGCAGGGGTTTTTTCTAGCTTGGTAGGCTCTGCCAGAATTTGTGCTCTGATGGCATAGTGTTGAGAACCCAGGGACACCTCCATGATAAAAGATGAAATAAGAAAGACTTCAGTTAAGCATATATAGCAGGTCACTACACACTGACAAAGTATCAAGAGATGTGGAAGAAAGTTGCCCCTCCCTCCAATAATTAAAAGGAGAATTCATTCTAAATGTAGTTATTCAAAAATCATGAACTTAATAAAATTATATATTGAATTCATAAGACACTAAACTTACCATATGTAAAAGTTCTCCTAACAGGATTGTAGCTCTAATTGAGACATGGTCATCACTGCTTGTTATTACTTCAACCAAACCCTTTGGGGGAAAAAAAATGCTGTAATATCTCAGGCTAATTTTATTTACTATAATTTGATGGTACAAAATCTTAACTGGTCTTTTTATCACTTGAGAAATCCTTCTCATATTTTTACTTTCCTCATTATCACGGGCAATACATTTCATCATAGAATAAACCCAGGGAAAATTATTTAAGGCAAATATATTGAATAAAGGAATTAATTTATTTACCAAATTAAAGAACTAAAATTTAACTTAAAAAAAGAATAACTAAACTTTCTAATAAAAATATGAAGTTTAAAATGAAACACAATGCCACAAGCCATAGGAGAATTGACTGTAGGACTCCAAGCCTTTAATCTCCTGTTACTCCATTCCAAAAAAAGGTATCAGACTACAGAATCCTTCTGTGTAAATATGATCATATTATTACTCATTTTAAATTCAAACTCTTTTCCTAGGATTCAAGACCCGCACTATTTGATACCATTTTACTCTTCTAGGTTGCTTTCTTACTCTTTTCCTATACATATGTCAATTATCAAAATCACAGCTTCATAAGAGGCCCTACATTTTGCATCTTTTATATTCTTTCATTTGGAATATCCTCCTTCTCAGTTCCTCTGTACCCCTTTACAATTTTTACATTCTTTTAAAGTTCATCTCAAATGCCACTCCTTCACAAAACTTATCTTCATCTCCCAGTCTATGATGATTTCTCCCCTTCTTGGAGTTCACAGGGTAATTTGTTTGCAATTCCTTATGATGTTATTAAGGAAAATTCTGTATTGTAGTTATTTGTATTTTGCAGACCCCTATCAACACTGTAAGTTCTTTGAAGGTAGAATTGTGTATCTTACCTAAACTTTGTATCTCACCAATGTCTAGCATAGTGTTGTGCACAAAATAAGCACTTAATTAATGTGTGTTAAACTGAATTAATTTTTATGTAATTTATGGAGTTCTTTAAGGTAAATTATCTCATTTGATACTTCCTTATATCAATTTCATGAGTTAAACTAGGAAAGAATTATTTATTAATTCTTACTACCTAAGAAAAGGAAAACAAGTCTTTTCACTACTAATTCAGTGTTCTAATAATGTCTCTCATTATTATACATCAAGTAAATTTTGCTGTTTTGAAAGAAATCATCTAAAAAAATAAGATAAATCCTGAAATATTATTTGCAATAATTTTACTTACTTCTAAAAGTCCATTAGTAATGAAAGCGGAAAGTACCAGTGCCAAATAATTATCCATGAGGTCTGGTCTAGAAACAAATTAATGCAAAAAAAAAATATAAATGGATTTTCATTGTTATATTTTAAAGAAAAACACTAATTCTAATAAAAACATAATCTCCCTGTCACTAAATTCTACCTGGATCTGGCTCGGTGGGGGAGAATAGTTTTAGCTTCAGCTGCTACAAACCCATCTGAAAGTCTCCAACAATCTTGGAATCTACTTGGATCTAAAAACAATGAAAATGCAACAAATAAGAATAAAGAAATGTACCAACTACAACTTTTTTGAAAAAACAACAATCACCACCAAACTTATCCTCATTTTTGGTAATATTCCATGGTACTCACAAGAAATCTGGAAGATTATCAGACAAAGTGTAATCACAGAAAAGCTAAAAAATATATCACTTGTTAAAAACAGACATTTGATGAATACTTAATAATAAAAAAAATTACAATGGATATTTGTGTTTAGATAAATATTGATTATTTAGAGTTTAATAATACAGTTTGACACACCTGTCAGATTGGCTAAAATGACAGGAAAAGTTAATGAATTTTGGAGGGGATGTGGGAAGGCTGGGACACTGATGCACTGTTGATGGAGCTGTGAACGGATCCAGCCATTCTGGAGAGCAATTTGGAGCTATACTCAAAAAATTTTCAAACTGTGCATACCCTTTGACCCAGCAGCATTTCTATTGGGCTTATATCCCAAAGAAATCATGAAGGAAGGAAAGGCCCCCACATGTGCAAGAATGTTTGTGGGAGCCCTTTTTGTAGTGGCTAGAAACTGGAAACTGAATAGATACCCATCAATTGGAGAATGGCTGAATAAATTATGGTATATGAATATTATGGAATATTATTGTTCTGTAAGAAACGACCGCAGGACGATTTCAGAGAGGCCTAGAGAGACTTACATGAACTGATGCTGAATGAAATGAGCAGAACCAGGAGATCATTATATATGGCAACAACAATACTATATGATGATCAATTCTGATGGACATGGCTCTCTTCAACAATGAAATGTTTCAAACCACTTCCAATTATTCACTGAAAAAAGCCATATACACCCAGAGAGAGGGATGTGAAATGTGGACCACAACATAACATTTTCATACTCTCGATTGATGTTTGCTTGCATTGTGTTTCCTTTACCTGTCTTTCGTGTAGATACAATTTTTCTTGCACAACAATAAGTGTGGAAATATGTATACATATATTTGATTTGCCAAGTATTTTAACATAATTAACATGTAGTGGATATCCTGCCATCTAGGGGAGGGGTGGGAAGTAGGGGGGAAAAATTTGTAACAGAAAGCTATGTAAGGGTTAATGTTGAAGAATTACCCATACTTATGTTTTTTGTTTGTTTTTTTCTTTTTCTTTTTTTAAATTTTATTAATACTTTTTATCTGTAAAACATATGTATGGGTAATTCTTCAACATTAACTCTTACAAAGCTTTCTGTTACAAATTTTTCCCCCCTACTCCCCACTCCTCCCCTAGATGGCAGGATATCTAATACATGTTAATTATGTTAAAATAATTAAGAAATCAAATATATGTATACTTATTTCCACACATCATTTTTGTACAGGAGAAATCGCCATATATATGTTTTGCCAATAAAAAAAAATACAGTTTGAGAACTGTGAAATTAGAACTTCAGTATTCCTCCATTGTCTCCTTTAATCAGGATTTTATAATTAGAAAGTACCTTATATTACCCTTACATATGTTTTGCAAATTTAAAAAAAAAAAACGTACCTTATATAATATCAATTTTAAATCCTATCTTCAGGACAAAATTCCTTTATAGAATTCACCTGTTACTTAGTATCTGCCTGAATATCTTAATTGCTTAGAATTCTACCTTACAAAGCTTTGATGATGGTGTTAATTGTTAGGAAGCTCTTCTATATGTTAAACTTAAATCTCTCTTCTCTGTCTCTCTGTAATTTGTGGCTAAGAAACTTTGTTTTGCCCTTTCGAGTTAAATAAAATGAAGCAAAATATCTCTATTTAAAATGTGCTGTAATGTTTAATCTTCTCACTTATGCTTCCTTGCTTCCCCATTTTCCTCCAAGTATAAACTAAATCCCACCTTATCCAGGAAGCTTCTCCTGATACTTTAATGCATTCTCTCGGTTGACTATTTCTCCTTTAGTCTACAGATAGCTTGTTTGTACCTAGTTGTTTACATGTTGTCTTCCTTATCAGACTGTGAGCCTACCAAGAGCAAAGGCTATCTTTTTCTCTCTAGATCCTTAGTGCTTAGCACAGAATCAGGCACTTAAAAGATACTTGTTTCATTCTTTCTCTAAAAGCTAAATATTCAGTTTTTTCAATATGATAGGATATAACAACACACAAATAACACTTTCACGTTTTTTTTCTCCAGAGAGAACATAGAGAAAGCTGGGCACACTATGGTTTGTCAAATTCCCTAATAAAGGTAGTATTCAGAACTGAAAACAACATTCCAGGACTGTACTCTCTAGTTTAGAAATACTATTACAAAGTATTCCAAAACTAAATGAATTTAACCTAAAAGCCAGATGGCACTGTTTCCTTATATTGAGCTTGTAGTTATCTAAGTCTCTTGGTGTGTATGTGTTCGTTAAAAAAAAAAAAATTTTTTTAAGCTATTTTTTAAAATTTTATTTTCAATTTCAAATTTTCGCTTCTCTTCCCTAACCCCTACTCATTGAAAAGGAAGGATAAACAAAAATCAACCCAAATATGTATAGTTTTGCTCTTCATCAGACATTTCCTCACCTCATCCCCCACTCCAAATAAAACAACAACAACAAAAAATAAATGAAGAAGAAAATGTTTCAATCTGCACTGACTTCAATTGTTCTGCTAGAGGAAAGCAGCATATTTCATCAAGAGTCCTTTAGAATTATGGCTGGTGACTGAACTTATTAGTTACTAAGTCTTTTAAAGTTGTTTGTCTTTACAATATTGTTACTGTATAAATTGTTCTCCTGATTCTGCTCGCTTTAATATTGCATCAGTTCATCCAAGTCTCCTTTGTTTTCTTGAAATCCAAACCCTTCAATTCAGCATAACAGTATTTCCTCATATTATACACAAGTTTTTTTCGCCATTCCCCAATTGATGGAAATGGTCTCACTGTCCAATTTGTTGCCTTCAAAAAAAAAAAAAAAAAAAAAAAGCTGCCACAAATAGTTTTATACACCTGGATCTTTTTCCACTTTCCCTAATCTCTTTGGAGTATAGACCCAGTATCAAAGAGTCAAAGAATATGTAGAGTGTAATACATTTGGGGATATACTTCAAAATTATTTTATTGGTCACTCTCAGATTACCTTTGTTACCTCTCAGATCTGTGGAGGAAGAAGGAATTTGTGACCAAAGAAGAACTGGAGATAATTATTGATCACAAAAGGGATCATTTTTTTTTTTTTTTTTATTGAAGCTTTTTATTTGTATAACATATGTATGGGTAGTTCCCCAACGTTGATCTTTACAAAGCTTTCCATTACAAATTTTACACCCAGTCCCCTCCCCTCCCCTAGATGGCAGGAAGTCCACTACATGCTAATAATGTTGAAATGCTTGAGAAGTTATGCAAGAAAAATCCTATCTACAAGAAAAAAAAAGAATCAGAGAAAGGCAACACAATGCAAACAAATGTCAGTAGAGATCATGAAAATGTTACGTTGTGGTCCATATTTCATTTCCCTCTCTCTGGGTGTATATGGTTTTCTTCAGTGAATAATTGGAACTGGTTTGAGACAATTCTTTGTTGCAGAGAGCCATGTCCATCAGAATTGATCATCATGTAATACTGTTGTTGCTGTGTATGATGATCTCCTGGTTCTGCTCGTTTCACTCAGCATCAGTTCATGCAAGTCTCTCCAGGCCTCTCTGAAATCGTCCTGCTGGTCGTTTCTTACAGAGCAATAATATTCCATAACATTCATATACCATAATTTATTCAGCCACTCTCCAATTGATGGGCATCCCTTCAGTTTCCAGTTTCTAGCCACCACAAAAAGGTCTGCCACAAATATTCTTGCACATGTGGGTCCCTTTCCCTCCTCTAAGATCTCTTTGGGATATAGGCCCAGTAGAAACACTGCTGGGTCAAAGGGTATGCACAGTTTGACAACTTTTTGGGCATAGTTCCAAGTTGCTCTGCAGAATGGTTGGATCCGTTCACAGTTCCACCAACAATGTATCAGTGTCCCAGTTTTCCCACATCCCCTCCAACATTCGTCGTTATCTTTTCCTGTCATTTTAGCCAATCTGACAGGTGTGTAGTAGTATCTCAGAGTTGTCTTAATTCGCATTTCTCTGATCAATAGTGATTTGGAGCAACTTTTCATATGACTACAGATGGTTTTAATTTCATCATCTGAAAATTGTCTGTTCATAAGGGATCATTTTTTTCAAACCAGTTCCAATTGTTCAGTGAAGAAAGCCACATACACGCAGAGAGAGGGATATGAAATGTGGACCACAACATAACATTTTCATGCTCTTTATTGATGTTTGCTTGCATTATGTTTTCCTTCTCAGATTTTTTTTTCTTGTAGATCCGACTTTTCTTGCACAGCAAGATAACTGTAAAAATATGTATACACATATTCGATTTGTCAAGTATTTTAACATAATTAACATGTAGTAGACTTCCTGCCATCTAGGGGAAGGGTGGGGACTAGGGGGGAAAAATTTGTAACAGAAAGCTTTGTAAGGGTCAATGTTGAAAAATAACCCATACCTATGTTTTGCAAATAAAAAGCTTTAATAAAAAAAAAAGAAAAAGAAAAAAAAGAGATCATTTTGATTATATTAAGTTAAAAAGTTTTTGTACAAACAAAACTAATGAAGACAGGATTAGAAGGGAAGCAATAAACTGGGAAAACATATTACGTTCAAAGGTTCTGATAAAAGCCTCATCTCTAAAATAGAGAACTCACATTTATAAGAAAATTTCTTATAACCAGGAGAACAAATTTCTTATTTATTCAAGCCATTCTCCAATTGATAAATGGTCAAATAATATGAACAGACAATTTTCAAATGAAGAAATTAAAACTACTTGTAGTCATAGCAAAAGGTACTCCAAATCACTATTGATCAGAGAAATGCAAATTAAGGCAACTCTGAGATAACACTACATGACTGTCAGATTGGCTAAGATGACAGGAAAAGATAATGATGAATGTTGGAGGGGATGTGGGAAAACTGGGACACTGATACATTCTTGGTGGAATTATGAACAGATCCAAGCATTCTGAAGAGCAATTTGGAATTATGCTCACAAAGCTATCAAACTGTGCATACCCTTTGACCCAGCAGTGTTTCTATTGGGCTTATATCCCAAAGAGATCTTAGAGGAGGGAAAGGGCCCCACATGTGCAAGAATGTTTGTGGTAGTCCTTTTTGTAGTGGCTATAAACTGGAAACTGAATGGATGCCCATCAATTGGAGAATGGCTGAATAAGTTATGGTATATGAATGCTATGGAATATTATTGTTCTATAAGAAATGACCAGCAGGATGATTTCAGAGAGGCCTGGAGAGACTTGCATGAACTGATGCTGAGTGAAATGAGCAGAATCAGGAGATCATTATATACGGCAACAGCAAGACTATATGATGATCAATTCTGATGGACTTGGCTCTCTTCAACAATGAGATGTTTCAAACCAGTTCCAACTGTTCAGTGATGAGGAATGCCATATACACCTAGAGAGAGGACTGTGGGAACTGAGTGTGAACTACAACATAGCATAAATTACATGGGAATTTTGGAGGAGTTTTGCAGAAGCTACAGATAACATACAAAATCCAGCAGACAACATAGAAAAAGTTTAGAAACTTAGAAATGCATAAAATGTATATTTAGTACTGTGTAATATCAACATATCTTTTTTATCATTATATTTTTAACAGTCTAATTCGGATTTTTTCCCTGATATGAAGTGAGGGCCAAAAAATTTTAGGTAGATTTTTTAGGTCATGGAGGTATTGCATCCCATGATGTGGAATAAATGAACAGTAAAAAAAATGACAGCTTCTAGCAGGAAAAAGATGAGTCAATCAGTCAATGACTGCATCTTGTTCTAAATACCTACCTACACTGAGCAGTGCTTCAATGAATTCTTCAGTCACAACAGGTAGAGGCAGACGAAATATATCATAGAGAACTTCAAGCAGACCCCGCTGTATGAAGAAACATTATGTCACATTTATGTAGCTTTTCGTTTCATTCCAGCAGTATTGTGATGTAGATGGTAGAACTATTTTCCAGAAGAGGAAAATGAGGCTCAGAAGAGTTAAATTCCTTGCCCAGTCACCCACTTAGAAAGCATAAAATCTGGGACCCAAGTCATCTGATTTCAAGTCTACAACTTGAACAAGAAATTTAATATTTACTTCATTTAAAAAGAAATGGGTGCCTTTATTGATTTTTAAATCTCTGATATACTCCTGCTAAAAGAAAATTATTAAAATCATTCATCCTATATATAGTCTTTATTTGAGAGATAAAGCAGATACAGTGAAACCAAGGAGAGAGATGATAGTAGAAAAACTGCAGCACAATAGCTGCAATGAAAGCTTGGTTATTCCTTCCTATAGTTATGAAGCTTATATAGCTTTGGTCCATTATAGGTGAGGCTTTCTTTTTTCCTGTAGGAATGATTACAGAAAAATCACTAAGGATGAGACTTTGAAAATGAGTGACAAGGAAATAAAAACAAATGAAATTTCCTACTTGACTAAAACTGTCAGGCATTTTGGCCTCAATGGAGCCTAACCAATATATTAATCAATCTTTATAAAAAGTTATAGTCTATAACAATGAAGAATAACAAACAAGTCTACACCTTGATTTTTTTCCACTAAAACTTATTAAAGCACAAAGAGAAGGCAAGTGTTCAAAAGAATACTGAAAACACAATGTACTTTCAGTGATCAATCATTTGTTCACAATCTTTCTGTTCCTTTAAAATAAAACTAGAAATGTCATTTCACCTGTGTGAAGTGATTCCACTGAGAATCTTCCTCTTCTAATGTAGATCAAAGCCTTCAGCACAACATTTAGGCATTGAGAATGAACTGATGATGAAAATGATGAGAAAACTACTGTGTCAGACGTAGAACTTAATCCAGGCCTTCATTAAATCCAAGGTTACCTCTCTCTCTACTATGCTATACTCTCTTGAACTCCTCTTCCATTCTATTTGCCTATCTTCTTTTGTCACAGTTTTTTTGTCCTTTATACAGTTACTATTTCTACCTCTATCCTCTTCAACCCAATATGCTTTGCCCTTTCTTGCTTCAATCAAAGAATAAAAAGGAAAACATATCTAAAATACTTACTATAAAATTTTTAAATTAAAAAAATTGAGAGGGAGAAGGGCACTACAAGTTTAGACCTGTCTTTTCCCTGCTGTAAAAATTTCTTATCATTATAGAAATATATCTGAGAGTTCTGACAGGTTAAGCAATTGTCCATCTTCTTATAGAGCTAGAATGAATCAGAGGCAAAAACATTCACCTGAGTGCTCCCAAATGCCTCTCATCATGTTTATGAGTGTGTCTTGTGATTTGATTGTGCCTTGTAATTAAGTATATTTTTGCTAATCTTAATAAAAAACAAAAAACAAAACCAGAAACACTAATAGTATTTTTTGATAATGGCACTTTGCTATAAGACATTTTTCTTTAAAGGAAAAAAAAAAAAAGCAAATAAAACTGGATGGCACAGTGAATAAAAGGCCAGACTTGTAATCAAGCAGACTTAAGTTCAAATCAGGCCTCAGACCTTAAGTGTGACCCTGGGCAAGTTATTTAACCCTGTTGGCCCCAATTTTTTTCTTACCTACAAAACTGAGCTGGATAAGGAAATGACAAACCACTCCTGTATTTTTGCCAAGAAAACCCAAAATGGGTCATAAAGATTTGGACATGACTGAAAAAACTACAACAACAACAAAAGTGTCGATACATGTGACAGAATGCTAACCATATATATTGGAGTACAAAATGTATAAATAGAAAACCATAGAATCTTAGCAGTGAGAAGGATCTAAGCAACAACCTAGTTCTATTCCATCTTTTTAAAGAGGGGGAAAACAGATCCATCATGATCAATTGCTTTCTCAGGGTCATGTAACTACTAAAACCTAAAATTGGAAAGCAGCTATCCTGATTTCCATCCTGTTGTTTTCTATTATTATCAAAATGTGTTAAGGAATGATATTCTCCTTATTTTCAGAGTCTCTATTTTGACTGAAGGGGGTGGCAAGGCACCATGTATTTGATTTGGAATGAGAAGACCTGAGTTTGTATCGTAATTCTGTCTTTTTATACCAGATTGGTCTTTATCAAGTTACTTGTCCTTTCTGAGCTCCTGTTTCCCTGTCTGTAAGAGGGAGTTGTATTAGATGACTTCTAAAATCTTTCACAAATGTATGGAACTACCCATGATCCTTGTCAAGAAGAGAGATGTGGCTAAAATGTCAAGAAAAAACAACCACTCAAAGCATTTTACCTACCCGTATTTCCATATTTGGTATACAAAGTACCCCAATTAGAGACTGGATCCCAGAGTTGCCAGGCTTACATAAACTAATTATACCTGTAAGAAAAGAAACATTAATACCTACTGTAATCAAATACTTCAATGAAAAAGTAAGATCTGTAACAATTTGGCTATAGTCAAAATTTAAAAGTTTAAACGTCATAGTAGTATAAAAATTAACATTTTCCAGTGATTACAAATAACTTCTGTCCTGAATAAATTATAAAATTATTTTAATTTTCTTATTGTTTTCAAACTCAAATATATATATATATATATATATATATATATATTAAATACTTAATCACTGTGGCTACTGTTAAAATAGGTTTTTGTTGATATTTTCTGTTTCTTCTATCACCAGAGTTACCCCTATGTATTCTTAAGAGATTCTTAAGTGTCTCAGACAGTTATCATATGACAAATATTATTTGCAAGAAGAGCAAAAAAAATAAAAATAAATAAAAGGTAAACACAACTGATCAGTACATTGAAAAAGTCTGAAAATGTGCAATATCTAAGACATGTGGACCTCCCACCTCCCAAAGGGGTAGAGTTCAGGAAGTTCTCCTATCTCTTTATTAAAGTCCAACTTGACCTTAATACTTTTCTTTTATTTACGTTTGATTCTTTGGTGTCATTATTCTTTTCATTTCTATTGACTTAACTTTGCACCTATTTAAATAGATTTTTCCATGCTTTGCAGTATTCATCACATACACAATTTCTTACAGCACAGTAATACTCTATTACATTGTTTACTGACACAATTTGCTTAGCCATTCACTAACTGACGGACATCTACTTTGTTTTCAATTCTTAACTGACACAAAAACTGCTGCTACAAATATTTTGAGTGTCTGGAAATTTTTTTTTCTTATCAATGGCTTCTTTGGGATATACATATAGTAATGGAGTCCCTGGTTCAAAAGGCATGGACATTTTAGTAACTTCATTTATTTATTTATTATGCTCCAAACTGCTTTCCAAAATAGTAATACTATTTCATAGCCCCACCAACAATGTATTACTATTTTGCCTAAATTTCTACAACCCTTGCAATATAGTTGTCATTTTGCATGTGAAGGGAATTCTTAGGGATTGTTTTGATTTGCATATTTCTTATTCTTAGTACTGTGGAGCATTTTTTTCTTATGTGATTGTGAATACTTTGCACTTTAAAGTTTGTTTGTTTTTGGAGAAGTTTGTTCATATCTTTTGACCATCTATCTCTTGGGGAATGGCTGTTTGTCATACATACATACATATATATATATATATATATATACACACACACATATATACATATATATATACATATATACATATATATACATATATATATACACATATGCATATATATATATATATATATATATATTGTTTAGTTTATATCCTGTATTGAAATCTGATTTGAAGATCGTCCCTCCATTCATGTCCTATTTGCCACCAGTCTCCTTTTAATAGACCCAAAATACTAAGTATTAATCATATATAGAATCTGAATGAGAAAATTAAGCTCAACCCTTGTCTTTAAATGGGGAAGGAAATGAAGTCTTTACATGTATAGAATAACTAACCATTTGGAAGGGAGTTATAGGTAACAAGAAGATTCTAAATGTAATAAGGAATTTTAAAGTCATAATTCTTGAGAGAGAAAGAAGGAACTTACCTGCCCATGATCGGAATGTTGCTACTATTCCCATTTTACTAGCTAAGAACCGTGCTTCTCGGTCTTCTCTGTTAAGAAAGAGTATTTAGGAATCAAAGTGGTGAAATGGTAAAGTTTAAAGCTTCTGAGTATGACACATAGAAATACATATATACATATATATGTGTATGTATGTATTTTTTTTTCTTGGGGGGGGGGGGGGAAAGGAGAGGTACTGAGGCTTGTGATTCCATCAGTCTCCTCTGTAGATTTATCTTCTATACAGTACTCCCTTTATGTAGAATATTCATGATTCTATTCCGGGCTCTCCCTTCTTCTCATCAAGGTGATCTTACCACTTCTCACTGATTCTGTAATCATATGTATGCAAACTACCATCTGATGCCAAAAACTAAATGTCTGTAGAGTATCTTTCTTTTGAAACTAATTCCCATTAACACCAACTTCCTCAATATTTCACAGGCATCACAAACTCAACATATAAACTTAACCTCTTTCTCTTCATTATTTCTATTGAGGGTACTACCAGTCTTCTAGTCACCCAGATTCGCTACTGAGGGATCATCCTCTTCATTTTCTTCCCCTTTGCCCCTCATATCTAATCAGTTGCCAAGTCTTATTGATCCTACTTTAACATCTCCTGAATCCATCACTTTTTCTCTCTTCCCACAACCATCCTGTTCCTCAACCCTCATCACCTGCCATCCAGAATTCATAGCTTCCCAATAAGTATTTCTGCATAATCTATCTCCATTCCAATCTATCCTCATGGTGCTATATTCGTTTACTTCACTTTTACCACTTGAACCTGAGAGCTCCATTCCAAGCTCAACTCACTGCTTGCTCCAAAAAAAAGCTTATTCCCAGGCTGTCAGTGAATTTTTACCCAGGGACAGGATACATATACTTTATGTATCTGTGAACATGTTACATCCTTCCAGTAACAGCTAAGTGCCCTGATGGTAGTGACTTTTTCATTTTTGTATTGCTATCACACATATGTTGAAAAGAAACTCATTTTGAGAAAATTAACACACTCTTATCTTTAAAGAGTTGCCCAGAGCACTGAAAGGTTAAGGGGCTTGCTGAAGTCACAAGTCAGTGAGTGACTGTCACTTTTATAGGAGGCCCTTCCTGGTCCCCGGTACCTTTCCTACAAGGTGACCTCACATATCGTTGGATTTACAAGGTCTAACAGTTCTCAGTACATGGTAAGTACATAATAAATGCCTGCTAATTAAGGGAAGTATTTGAACTCAAGTCTTCCTGACTTGAAACACGTATTTACTCTATTAAGGCAATTTTCATTTGCTTTCCCAACCCTGGTTTTTCTTTTACTCTCAATCTTTTATTTTTTAGAATAAATTATACAATCAAATACTATAAGGTTATTCCCATTTTACCCCTTATTCATCAATAAAAAAAGAAACTAAGATTTATAATTCCTCAAGTTTTAATGCCCTCAATAATTAGAGATTTAATATTTGAATGTCTTATTAATAATAAATCTATGTTACATTTCTATTAAAAAAATTTAGTTAAAAAAGGGTACAAACAGAGTTCATTATAACCCTTTTAAATTTCAGGAGAATCCAAGAGACTCCTGACAATATGAACTTTGAAAATTTAAAAATAAAATAAAAATACCATGCTGTGAATTTTCAGTTTTCAGGAGACATCTGGCACTTACTTGAGCTGTCCTTCTGCTGTGTCTGGATTATGCCTATAGTGAAAATCTGTATATGGTGCTAAGATTCTCTAAAAATGAAAAAAAGTATTTGTTATGGTCATATTATATTTATAACCAATAAACTACATTCATTTTCACCTCTCCAATTATATTCCAAGGGAATTTGTATACGCATTTAAGCTAGGGTAATATTAGTAAGTTAAAAACACTGCTAAACAAAGAGTAATTCTGGGGGAAAGTTTAATTTATTTTTAACAATTTTTTTTAAATAGGACTTTTTTTTTTTAATTTAAGTGGAAACACAAAGTATAGGTAGCAACATTCAAGATGGGTTGAACAAAGAGGGAAGCCCAGATAAAATGAATGTATATGCCAATCAAGTTTGTGTCTATCAAGATTCAAAACACACCTTCTACTGAAAGGAGACCAATGTTTTGGATAAAAGACTGAATGAGTCAGTATTACTGATTTTTTAGGATCACAAAACTATTGATATAGATATAGAAAGAATATTCAGGGTCATCTAGTCCAAGATTTTCACTTTGTAGAGGAGAAAACTGAGGCCGAGTCAAGTGACTCAATAAAGGTCATGTAGGTAAATAAAAATAACAGAGCCAAGTTTTGAACCCAAATTTTTTCATTCAGATAAGGACACTTAGCACACTGTTAATATGTAAGGAAAGAAGTGAATTTTTGTAAATGGTGAGAATCATCTATGTGTTTGTTAAGGTAAATAATTCTAATTTTAGCAGTGATAAGAAATAGAAACTCATATCCCCTCATTTTTATTTCTGTTTTCCTCCCTTTGGGAGGGAATGAATTTACTTCTTTCTTCATTACCATTTTTCTCTACTTCAGATTCAAATGGTCTTATAAGAACCTTTCCCCTCTTCCCCTCCCAAAGAATAAATATGTCCAAAGGTAAAAAATCTACTAACTTTAACATATTGATAACCTGTGGTCTGACTATGTGTTAATAATTAAAAAGCTTACTAACTCTCCAATTTCAAAATTAAAATTTTGTTCCAAATAAGATTTAAAAAGTTTCACTTGTAAAACATGAGGAATCATTAAATTAAAAATCAAAATATCCAAAGATATCCAGTAGTCATATTGAATTAACAAACTTAATATAATCAGAGTATCAGATTAATTCAAGAATATTCTCATATATAAGGTCCTTCATTAGGGTTAGGGAATCACCAGTGACTATTTGAAAATTTATTGATTTTTTTTTTTTTTTTTTTTTTTTTTACCATTTTAACCATCCTTCACTATCACGTAGTCACTCTTTGTTTGTGCCTTTAATTTAAAGATTCTAGAATACAGTAAATGATAAAAATATGTATATACAAAAGTAAGCATCATGGTCTACCTTGTTTCATCTTTGCTTTAATCATATATGCTTGAACTCAAGACTTTGAATAAGTACTTCACGTAATTCACATAAATAACAAAATTAACACTGAGATGAACTGGGAGAAAGCCTAGCTAAATTAATGAAAAATATGAAATACAGATAATAAAAAAATTACTGTGTTAGCTGCTAACAAAGGATTTCATAGTGGAGATCTTCTTAATCTGCCTTAGTAAATTTATAAATGGGATTGTTTAGTCCTTTTTTCATAGAAAGAACCATGTTAACCTTCAGATCAACACAAGCTGAAATGATATAAATCCCTAAGGTAAAGACAAAATGAACAAGGTTTAATTGTACAGTAAATATCAGTGAGTATGATAAATTGATAATGTGTTGTGAAAAACTTCAAATTAATAATTTCAATGTATAAAATCGAAAAAAAGGAAAAATATCTACCTCTAATTCTACATCTGCTCGAACATACTGTCGGGTCTTTGGATGATTTAGAAGGTGCAAAACTGTAGTAATAAGGGCCTCATTTATTCGGCTTAATTGGCAATCAATCACATTTTTTAGGATGGTACTTAGTCCACCTCTGAGAGCCACCACCTCTGGATTCTGAAGTGCTAAAGGAAAAGAAATAAAACTATTAAGTAAAACAAAAAATAAATTGTACTAGAAAAAAAAAACTCTCAAGGCATGTAATTAATAAAAAAGTAATTATAATTATGCAGAATATGTAACAAGATGGGTGATTTTAAAACAGACCTTTTTGCTCAGTGATACTAAAGTGGATTGTAGATAAATTTATAAAGATTATGTGAAACTTGTAAATTACAATTTGAATATTCAATAATAAAATTAATATTCATGTGAGACAAAAAGACTTTTTAGACAAAAATGACAATTATTTTCCTTCAATACACAATCTAAGATTTAATAAATCATTACATATGAGGTGTGACTATAAAGTAATGCTAGTGATTTAACATACCAGAGGTTTGTTACAAATCAAAGAGGTTTGTCCTCTTCAAAGTCATTACCTTGGAAGGCTATACATTTATTCCAATGCTGCAGGCCACTGCTCAAAGCATTTTTAACTCCTCTTTTGGAATTGCCTTCAGAGCCTTCATCACATTCTTTTGAATACTTTCAATGGTGACAAATTTTCATCCTTTTGGGGTAGCTTTGATTTTTGGAAACAGCCAAGAGTCACTTGGAGCCATGTCTGGTAAATAAGGTGGGTGGATTAAGCTGAGTAATACTATTTGGGGGTCAAAATCTTTTTTTTTTTTCACAGAAAATTCGCTGTAAATCAGAATATAGTCATGGTGAAGAGGCCAATCACTGAGCCACAATTCACCCCTTATATACTACAAAGAATTTACGAAAAGTTTCAATGTTTATACATGAAACTTTCAATGATTGATGGTGTCATAATGAACAATGCCTTAAATGTCTCAAGAATTTTCCAAAATGTAGTTATGTTTGTTCTAAGTTACATTACATTAGCCCTTCCATTTTTCTGTGAACTTCCATAGTATCAACACATTTGTGAAGAAAGGGAGTAAAAAACACTCAGGTTAAGATGATTTAATTAAATATACCTTAGACACATTTATACTTGCATAGAAGGCAACAAACTTTTAGAAAAATGGATAAAATATTTTAGCCTTTAATTCTAGTTCTGAGAGGTTTATAAAGGCAGAAGAGAAGCAGGAAGAAGAAAAATCCATCCTGTTTTAAATTTCAGTTTAATCTGGACAAGCATGGTATTAGGATACATAGTTCTGGAAAAATTCCTCAAAAAAGGAGGAAATTTAATTGCCTCTAGTTTTAAGAACTTATGAAAGTGGCCAAGTCTCAGCAATGCTTAGTCATCAATATGAATTTTAACAGAAAAAGGAGACTAATATACAAAATAAGCATTACTTTACACCTGTATGAGTTCTATAAAAGATTCAACTAACAAAGAATCATAGGATCATAAATCTTAAGAGTTCAAAGGGACCATTGAGGCAGTTCAACCTTTTTTTTTTTTATAGTGGAGTAAACTTAAACTAAGCAAGGTTTAAATTTAAGTCATCTGACTCCAGAATCAACTTTCTCACAACCTCCTTAGGCATCCTTCAGAAGGGATACCATGTAAATAAATATTAAATAATACCATTTAGAATTTATATCTTATTTTATAGCTTTCAATGGGATTTCACACTTCATCTCATTTTATCCTTATAAGAACTCTCTGATGAAGGCAAGACAGTATAATCTACATTTTTTAAATAAATGAGAAAATCTAGACTGAGAGGTTATAATTTGCCCCAGGTGATATAGATGATTTAGTAACAGTAACCAGGACTAAAACCTAGATATTTTGGTCTTCTGCTTGAGATGCTATTACCTCTTTAAAAAGTGATCAAGAGCAAATAATTTCTATTGGATAAAAGAGTTAATATTTTGAACTTTATGTCTGAAAACTGCTTCAATGAACTGATCACCAAACTCTCCTGACACTGATTAAAAAAGGGTAGCATATCATTCCCTTCCCTCTTGAAATATTAAGAGTCACAAGTGATTTGCTATCCAAAAAGGAAGTATCCAAAAAAAAAGTGAAGTTAAGTTTTATAGGAGCTCACTCGTCAGTGAAAAAACTATAAATAATAAATTGAGCAAATAGTTTTAGATATAAGCCTAAGTATGCATAATCATCCATTTGTAAAATGGACAAAATCATTGTTTTCATATATGTGTGATCCTGTAATTTAGCATAATAGGACACACTTCTAACACATGGAAAGGCTATATTAAGGGAAGCAACATAGAGCAATGCAAAAAACCAAAGTCTTCATTTATGGCTATGATATGCTGACAATCTTGGATCTCAGGAAAATTGGTTATTTCCACAGTAGATTTTGATGCTTTGTTTCTGGGTCATACCAAAGACATATGATCAGCAGTTATTAACTTCTTTAATAGTAAGTTATTTTGTTTAACTTTCCTTAAAAGAATAAAGTGAGTCCAATCTTGCAGTGCCTGTTGTCTTCCAAACTGAATGGCACAATCTTCACAGAAATTTTTCTTGTTTCCTGATGCAAGAGTGAATCTTTCTTCACTGAAATTTAACTCTTCAGCCATAATTCTACAGTTTAATCCTCAGTATCAATTAGGCTTTTCTTGGGATTTTTTTTAAACATTTTGCTTTAATCCTATGGGTTAACTGATGGCCAAGTCAAGCATTATTATCATTATCTTCACTACCTTCTTTGAATATTTTGTGTGAGTCAAGAACTCTTGATATTGATCTTATTTTATTTCAGGGTTTTTTTTTTTAAATATCAAATGTCTTACAAAAATTTTAATGCCTTTTTTACATTAATTTTACATTAATTCTTTGCTCTACATAATCAGCACTCATTTTATGTTCTTCAAAACAAGCAGCTCAAGATCAATGGATTTTTGAAATGCTGCTACTTTAAGATCAAACAAAAGTTCTTGTGATAATTCCTTTTTTTGCTTCCACTAGTAATACCATAAGCCACCTTCATTACTTTATAGTCACCCTTCATAAGACAATGCAAAGAACTAGTTATTTTTTCCCCATTCCTTTGATCTTGCTTTTCTGTTTCCTACTTTTATCAACTTAAGGGTATATTAAATATTATTAGTTTACTCTTTTAACTTAGCCAACTGAGTGTTCATCATCAGATTGCAAGTCAACAGAATTTATTTAATATTGAAATCAGATATGAGCTTGGATATAGGTACCAATATCTCATTTCAGGAAGAGTACCTGATCTATTGAAGAATAACTATTCTATTTCATCTATCACAAGCTCTTACCATTACTTTTTATATATTACTGCAATGATTAAAGAATTTACTTTTTTAAATGACAGAAATATGAAATACTTTAGAAAGCCTTACACTTTTATTCTATTTGTAGATAATTCTTACCTAGTTCACAGATAATGGCAATACATGCTCGAACCATTCTATCTCTTTCCTGAAGGCCATCATTTCCAACAGCTATCAATGAGTTGGCAACAGAGCTGGGAAACAGGGAAGCATTCACAGTGATCATCTGCAAAAACGACAGAAGAAAGGGAGGAAAGAAAGTAAGAAAAGGGAATTAATTCCTTATTAATATATTTTAAGATTTAAGTAATAACACATTTAATTCTTATTACAATCCTTCAAAGATGCATGTTAAGAATGTTTGTCCTCTGTCTCAACATGGACCTCAAAAAAAAAAAAAAAAAAAAAGATAAATATGGTAACTTGTGAATGCTTTAACAATATAGAACTGAACAGAATCTTTTCCTTAAACTATCTTGATTCTTTATTTCAAATTTCATCTTTTATTTTATTTTATTTTTTTTTTGCTTTTTGCTGAGGCAATTAGGGTTAAGTGACTTGCCCTAGCTCACACAGGTAGGGAATGTTAAGTGCCTGAGATCAATTTGAACTCAGGTCCTCCTAATTTCAGGGCTGGTGCTCTATCCACTGCGCCACTTAGCTGCCCCGTCAAATTTCATCTCTTTGCAAAAAGAATTTCTTCAGACCTACTATATACCTAGCACTATGTTTGGCTTAAGTACATACTTATACATAATATTTGTTTATATAAATACTATTCATGTATGTGCTACAGTAAGAATTTTTCCAAGGTTATATATATAAGGGAATTTATTTTATACTGAGCTCATTGTTATACAAAAGAAAATTCCCTTAACATAGGTTTGTAGGACTTACAGCTAAGGTTTCCTTAGAGACAATTTAATATAATATCCTTATTTTTTAAATAGATGACGAAATCAAAATCGGGATAGGTAAAGAAGCTTGCTCAAGATTATACAGATGAGATAGTTTTTTTTTTATTTTTTCTTACCCACTAAAAGCTGCTGATTCTTATTCTCCCACTTTTAATTGGTCTGTTTCCACAAATTTAACTACCAAGCATACACACACACACACACACACACACAGAGAGATATATTTTTGCTGAGGTAATTGGGATTAAGTGACTTGTCCAGGGTCACACAGCTAGGAAGTGTTGTGACTGAGACTAGATTTGAACTCAGGTCCTCCTGACTGTATCCTCCTGACTCTATCCACTGTGCCACCTAGCTGCCCCAATAAATTTTTTTAAACACATTTACCATCTGTTGGATATTTCTTCCTAGATAGCTCACTAGCACCTTAAATAAACATCACATGTACTTCCTGTCACCTCCCCCCAAACCAAATCCCAATCACCAGTACCCTTTGGATTCTCCATTTGTGTTAATGAAACAACCATCTTCACTGTTATTCAAGCTAGACACATTACTCTGACATCTCTCTTCTTTTCTGATTGGACTGCCATTCAATCAGTTGCTAAGGTCTATTGATTTTAACTCCATAATATTTATTAAAACCATGTCCTATTTTGTTTCTACTTCCAAGACCTTAATTCAAGCTTTTTGGTTTTTGTTTTTTTTTTTAATCTCTTTTCTAGACATTTTCAGCAGTCTTCAAACTGAATACCTGGTAAAGTTTATCCCTGTGAAGTCTATTCTACAAACTGTCGCCAGAATATTTTCTTAAAAGAGATCTCTGACTAATAACCAACATAAAACTAGAGTTTAATGTAATCTGACTACATTAGTGTAGCCATTCAAAAAATTTCTGCACTTCTCTTTTTGTTGCACATCAATCCCTTTATTCTTCATGACTCTCATTCCCCATCTTTATTCTAATCTCTTAAGATTCCTAGTCTATTCCCTCCTTCCACACAAGAAAGCTTTATTAAATATTTTAGTGAAAAAAACCAAGATCACTTTTTGTGAGTCTTGTTTTATCCCCAATTTTACATTCCACATAATTACACCATCTTATTTTCTATTCTCTCTACATGTGATCTAATCTCAAAGTGAAAAGTAGCGATTATCCCTGCAAATGAAAACCTTTCTAATTGAACCAAGCATAGTCAGATTTCTTCTGTCTTTTTAAAATCTGACTTGATTCTACCATTTCTGAAAGGTACTCTTCTATATTTCTTTTCACTTTTACAGTCAAACTCCCAGAAAAAAGGATAATTTTTATATATAATAAACTATCTCCACTTTCCACTCTTCAATATCTTCTACTCTTTAATAACTTGAAGTCTGGATTACATTATTAATTAATTCAAGGTTATACAAGATCTATTAATTATTGATTCCTAAGATTTTATTCTGGTTTTTATCCTCTTTGACCTTGATGTAACACTTAATAACTTTTGTCAATCCTTGTTCTTCTTGACTTCTCTGAAGGTTTTGACACTGTCTTGTCCTTAATATTCACTTTCTCTCTAGATTTTTTGAGAAACAGCTTTTTCCTGGTCCTCTTTCCTACTTTTTAATTATGTCATAGTTTCCTTTAGTTGGGTCACATCATCTACGTTTGACTCACTCATTAAAGATGTAAGGGAGGCAGTGAGACACAGTAAAATAAGCACTGAATTTACAGTCAGAGGCCTTTGATTAAAATTCCAGTTTCACAGTTTACTGTGTAACCTTGGGTAAGTCATTTAATTTTTCTGGGCCTTAGTTCTCTCCTGCAAAATTAGAGAGGTGGACAAGAGGACAATTTGATTTTAAATCTATGGTCCTATGTTTATTCAGAAATCTCTTGCTCCTCCTTTGCAAGTTTATTTCACCTGTCTATACCACTCTATAGGATTTATTACTAAAAACTCAGCCTCCATTCTTTCTTTTTCTTTTTTTTTTTAAAGGCACCTGGCTCAGGCTTCTTCTCCACCCCTTACTACCATATCAAATCTTAGAGACTTTATATGATTGTCCCCTCAGATACTATGGCCTCCTCATTCCATCAATATCCTCAACTCCTGTGAACTATGTCATTCCAACTCAGCTATAACTGATTTCTTCCTGTTCTCTATTAATATTATTATGATGTTTACACAAAAAATCTCACCTAGTCCTTGCATTTTTTCTCAAACTTTTAAAAACTGATTCTTCTCTTTTGAATTCATGCTATTTGTATCTATCACCCAATCAAAATCTTGGTAGCTGTTGTTCAACAGACCTCAAGGTACTTCTCTTTCTTCACTGAGTTTGCTCAGTTGTCTCAAGCTAGAAGAATTCAACATGTATATTGATTCTCTCTCAAATACACTAACCACTCAGTTCTCTAAACTGGTCACCATGACCTGCTCTACCTTACTTCAGTCTCAGACATAAAGATAGTCATACCCCTTGATCTTGCTGTCACCCACAAATACACCACTCGTGCAAGAATTCTGAAATTCTCTTTTAGGCCATAATATATTGAATTTTCATCTCTCTCTCTATCTTCCCTTAGCTCACACTATTCTTCATCCGTATTGTGACCTCCAACTTCTTAACTTCTCTCAGATTATCTCCCCTCTTCTCACTATCTTGACTCAGTGGTGAACCATTTCAACTATATATAATCCTCTCTCTTTAGTTCCTAGCCCCCTCAACCTTTTGTTAATTAGACCTAGAATCTTAGCTTTGGATCACTCCTACCACTTGCTTCACATGCAGCTGAATGAAGGTGAAGAAAATAAAATCTGAGTAGGTACACTATAAATTTATGTTATATAACCTCAAATGGGTTCTTAATGCTGCCAGGCAATCCTACTATACCTCCCCTATCAACTAAATAAACCCACTCTCCACAATAGTTTTTTCTTTTTTTTTTGGGGGGGGGTATTTTTTTTTATTAAAGCATTTTATTTTCAAAACATATGCATGGATAATTTTTCAACACTGACTCTTGCAAAATCTTGTGTTCCAAATTTTCCCCCTTTCCCCTAGAAGGGAAGTAATCCAATGTATGTTAAACATGTTAAAATATGTTAAATCCAATATTTGCATATTATTTATACAATTATCTTGCACAAGAAAATTCAGATCAAAAAGGGAAAAAAATGAAAATGAAAATAAAATGCAAGTAAACAACAACAAAGAGTGAAAATGCTATGTTGTGATCCACACACAGTTCCCATAGCAGGACAGACACAGATGATTCTTTTCATCATAAGATCATTGGAACTGGCCTGCATCATCTTACTGTTGAAAAGAGCCATGTCTATCAGAATTGATCATTTTATAATCTTGTTGCCGTGTACAATTATCTGGTTTGGCTCATTTCACTTAGCATCAGTTTACATAAGCCAATCTGAAATCATCCTCTTGATCGTTTCTTATAGAAAATAATATTCCATAACATTCATATACCATAACTTATTCAGCCATTCTTCAACTGAAGGGTATCCATTCAGTTTCCAGTTTCTTGCCACTACAGAAAAGGGGTGCCACAAACATTTCTGCACATGTGGGTCCCTTTCCCTCCTTTAGGATCACAATAGTTCAATCTTTTCATCCTTTTCCCAACTTCCTATTGGCTCCTGCTATCTACAATTTCTTCATTTCATATTTTACAGGAAAAAAAAATAGGCTATTCACCATGAATTCCCACTTCTCATCTCTTATCATTCAGGTGCCTTCTGTTAATTCTTTCCTCCACCCATTTCACATTATGAAGTGGCTTTACTCCTTACCAAGGCTAATCTTAATCCCTCTACTTGTTCAAGTGATCCTATTCCAAGATTACCCATTCAATTATCCCTATTCTTATTTTCAATTCCTCCTTCTCCTATGGCTTACAAATATACCCATGTCTCCCCTATCTTAAAACAAAAACAAAAACAAATTCTTCTTTGACCCATACCCGCTATCATTCTATATCTCTTCTGTCCTTTGTAGCTAAACAACTCAAAAGAGTCAGGTATCTCCACTTTCCCATCTATGTCATTCTCTTCTTAACCTCTTACACAATTTGGCTTCTGACCTTGTCATTTCACTGAACCTGTTCTCTACAGTTACTAATGATTCCTCTTAGTTGCCACTGTGTTGCCAAATACAATGGCGTTTTCTCAATCTTCATTCTCCTTGACCTCTTTGTAGCCTTTGACACTGATGATCATTCTCTTCTCCTAGACACTAATTTCAAGTTACCATTTTCTTTGGGCTTTCCTCATACCTATTTGAATCCTCCTCCAGATCACAACCTCTAACCACAGGTGTCCCTCAGAGTTATGTTCCAGAACTTCTCTTCTCCTGTTATACTACTTCATTTAGTGATTTTATCAGCTGCCAGAGATTTAATTACCATCTCTATTTTGACGACTCTCAAATCTACTATTCTTGCTTCAGTCTCTCAGCTGACAATTTCCAGCTGCCTAACATCTCAAAATGCATGTCCAGTAAGTAGACACCCATAAACTCAATGTATCCAAAACACAACTCATTATCTCTCTCCCTGAACCCTTTCAAACTCCTACCTTCTATTTTACTGTAGAGGATAACACAATCCTTTGCACAGTTCTTCAAGCTCATAATCTAGGAATCCTCTTGGATTCCTCATATCTCTCACTTTCTACCTTTGAAACATCTCTCAAATCCTCCCCCACCCCCTTGTCTCCTTTGACATTGCCTCCACTCTAGTGCAAGCCCTTAATGGACTTGATAATTTCAACAGCCTATTGGTGGGTCTTCCTCCTCAAGTCTCTCCCCACTCCAATCCATATTCCATTAAACCGTTAAGTAATTTTCAAAAAAACACAGATCTTATCACAACCCCCATTCAAGAAACTACGATTTCCTTTTGTCTCCAAGAGCAAATATAATGACTTAGCTACTTCCTACTTCTTATGATTCCCAATATGTACTCTCTGATACAGAGGCACTGACCTCCTGGCTGTTTCATGAATAACAAATTCCATCTTTTGGCTCTGGGCATTCTTTCTCATTGGCCCCCATGACTTGAACATTCTCCCTTCTCAGCTCCAATTTCTCTGGTTTCTATTAAATTACTGCTAAAATCTGACCTTTTATAAGAAGTCTTTTCTGTTAATTATTTCTCATTTATTCTGTATATAGTTTACTTTGTATATATCTGCTTGCATGTTATCCAACTTCCTTCCCTGCCACTACATTAGACTGCAAGCTCCTTAAGGAGAATGACTCTCGTTTGCTTCTTCTGCCCAGGACTTATAGTGCCTGGGACACAGCATTCAGTTAATAATTTTTTTTTTTTTGGATTGATCACTAAACTCCTAGAAATAATGCTCTCTACTCTTCATTGCTTTGAGGTTCTCAGGCTTCCAATCACACACATTATACAGATGTTACACCTAAAAACACAAGTGAAAAATCTAAACACTCTTTCTCAGTTCTCATCTTTCTTGAACCTCAATAGCTTCTGACACAATTGATTTCCTCCTACTCCTAGATATTTGTCCTATCTGTCTGAAAACTCATTCTCTTTAGCTGTTCTTCCAAAGCTCTTCTCTCTCTTTATTCTACCCCTCAGTAATATCATCTTTGACAATATAGATGGTTCTCAAATTTGGCCCTCATCTTTCTCTTCAGTTACAACCCAAAAGAATCCATTGCTTGTAGGACATGGTCACCTGTTATTTCCATCTTTTATTCTTGGTATGGCCTCACTTTATCTCTCCATAATCCTAAATCTACCATTGGTCACTCCAAATATAATAGCATTTATCCTGGTATCTGTGTTTCCCTGTCCAATTGTTCTTCCTGCTCTACCATTCTATTGGCCTTCTTGGCTCTTACTTGTGTGAACAAAGGGATCTCCAACTCAACAATCTCAAAGTAAAACTCATCACTCCTGCCTGCCTCCTTCCCCCTCCCCCTTCTTCCCCTCCATAATTTTCTCTTGGACACTACAATCTTTCTAGTTGCCCCTAAGGCTGCAGCTTTAGAATTATCCCTAATCCTTTCTTCTCTATTAACAACTATATTTTGTCTGTTGTTCTCCTGCTACAGCGTTTTCCACACTTCTCAATCTCCTGCTATATAGCCTTGTAATTGAGTCTCTTTGCTTTCAGTTTCTCTCCTTCCCAATGCATTCTAAACAGTTGCCAAAATAATCTGCATTAAGTACAGACTGGTTCATGTTACTCGAAAAAACTTTCAATGTTTTACTATTGCCTTTTAGTTCTAATGAGCTAAATAAAATGTCTTTCAGCATGACAGACACAATTTTTATATTATCATAAAAATATAATGATTCGGTTAGTAAGGGGAGAAGGTAGGAGTAGGAAAGTAGTATAGCACTATGATCCCATCAATGTAGAGAACAAGTGTGGAAACTCCTGTCACACTCTAGTTCCAGAAAAAAACTATTTCAATGAAAAAGTCAGAAAATAAAAATGCATCAACACTAATGCACTGTTTGGTGGAGCTGTGAACTAATCCAACCATTTTGTAGAGCAATCCCACTCTGTGTATCCTTTGATCCAGAAATATGACTGCCAGGTCTGTATCTCAAAGAGATTCAAAAAAGGGAAAAGAACCTTTTTACACAAAAATACAATTTTTTTTTAAATTTTTAAATTTTTTTTTTTTTGTAGTGGCAAAGAATTAGAAATTGAGAGGATAACCCTCAATTGGGGAATGGCTGTACAAGTTGTCTTATATAATTATAATGAAATAGTGTTGTGCTATAAGAAATGAAGAACAGGATAATTTTATTTATTTATTTATTTATTTATTTTTTATAAAGCTTTTTATTTACAAAACATGAGTGACCTTTCAACATTGACCCTTGCAAAAAAAAAAAAAAAAAATTTTTTTTTTTTTTTTTTTTCCCCTCAAATTTTCCCTTCCTTCTCCCCACCCCACCCCTAGATGACAGGTAATCCAATACATGCTAGATAGGATAAATTATATGACAAATACAGTACATGTATACATATCTATACAGTTATCTTACTGCACAAGAAACATCAGATCTAGAAAGAGAAGAAAAAAAACAACCTAAGAAGGAAAACAAAATGCATAGAAATATTCACAGAAAGCGTTAAAATGCTGTGTTGTGGTTCATTCTCAGTTCCCACAGGCCTCTCTCTGGATGTATATGACTATCTTCATCACAGAACAACTGGTTTGAATCATATCATTGTTGAAGAGAACCATGTCCATCAAAATTGATCATCATATAGTCTTGTTGCTGTGTATAATGTTCTCCTGGTTCTGCTGATTTCACTCAGCATCAGTTCATGCAATTCTCTCCAATCTTCTCTGAAATCCTCCTGTTGGTCATTTCTTACAGAACAATAATATTCCATAACATTCATATACCATAATTTATTCAGCCATTCTCCAATTGATGGGCATCTTTTCAATTTCCAGTTTCTTGCCACTACAAAAAGGGCTGCCACAAACATTTTTGCACATGTGGGTCCCTTTCCCTCCTTTAAAATCTCTTTGGGATATAGGCCCAGTAGAAACACTGCTGGGTCAAATGGTATGCACTGTTTGATAACTTTTTGAGCATAGCTCCAAATTGCTCTCCAGAATGGTTGGATCCGTTCACAGTGCCACCAACAATGTATCAGTGTCCCAGTTTTCCCACATCCCCTCCAACAGTTATCATTATCATTTCCTGTCATTTTAGCCAATCTGACAGGTGTGTATCTCAGAGTTGTCTTAATTTGCATTTCTCTGATCAGAACAGGATAATTTTAGAAAAGCCTGGAAAGGCTTACATGAACTGATATAGAATAAAGTGAGCAGAATCAGGAGAACATTGTACACAGCAACAGAAACATTATGTAATGAACAACCTAACTGTTCTCCACAATACAGCAATCTAAGGCAAAACCAGAGGACTCATGATGAAAAATGCTATCCACTTTCAGAGAAAGAACTGGTAGAATTTGAATAAACTGACACATTTTTTTTTTTACATTCTTTTGTTTTCTTGCTTTATTCAAGTTTTGTTCCACAAAATGACTAACATGGAAATGTTTTTATATGGCTACAGATATATACTCTGTATCAGTTTGCTTATTATCTCGGGGAGAAGGAAGAAGAGAAAGAATTTGGAACTCAAAGCTTAAAAAAACACAATGCATGTTAAAATTTGTTTTTATATGTGATTTGGAAAAAACATTTTTCTAAAAATTCTATGTAAAAAAAGAGAGGGCATGATATAACTAGATGGATTAAAAGAGATAAAGTTATGATTTATATTTTTGATTTTATTGATATTTTTATTAACAGAATTATACTGAAGTTATATTTATCATTAAAAAAAATGCATTGTAAAATTAGTGAGCATTTAAATAAGGAAGCAGTAATTATAAAAAGTATTCCTACCTTCATCAAAAATGGATAATTATCTCCAAACTACTCTATCTAATATAAGACATATGAGACATTTTCATGTTGTTCGCTCAAAGGAATTTGAGCACCTTAAAAGCAAGAATTGTTTTTGCCTTTCTATGTATCCCCACAGCTTAGCACATTGTCTGGTATATAATAAATACTTAATAAATATTCCGGGTTGGAAAAAAATGCATCAAGACAGTATCATACCTTTCTGACTAATCGAAGTGCTTGTGTCCTCTCTACCTCGTTGCTCTGTTGTATGTCAATGCACCTGTATTAATAAGTAAAATTCCGATTAGATAATATTCTCTTTTATATGCAAATTACTTTTATAATGAGACCGCTATAAATACAATGTGGATATGGTATTTACTCAAAGGAAAAGTATATGATTTTTTTTAACTCCGCTTTCAGGTATCCAAGAAATATTTTCATAATGCTTAATTGTTTAATATTTATATCTCCAGTGAAAAAATTTTATATTGAAATATCTATTTTCTTATGAAAAAATCAGAAAAAGACAAAAAATTCACAGAACCTCTGAATTACAGACATGTGAAAAGAATTAGTTGCGAAGTGAAATTGGGTAAGGGTTAACAGAAATTTGATCCAACTTCAAGGTCACAGAATGCTACATTTCAAATCTTCTGAAAAATAAAAAAAAATACTTTGTTTCCCTGAAGCAGTTTGCTTTGGAATATTAATGTGGACCAAGTTTAATAAAAAGGAATGTATATATTCTGGCCATTACAATTATCTATCCCTATGTGATGCAAACCCCAAATTTTAATTTAGTTTATCTACTTTGACATAATTTGGAAAATTTTAGTCAAATAAATTATTTGTTCAACCCAATTTCAGTTAAACTATTTTTACACATTTTAAAGCTTCTTATATGAAAAAAAATTGCTGACTTATAAAGATTATAAAATATAAATAATCCAAATGAAAACTATATATATATATATATATAACCATTCTTACATGATAGTCTTTACTGTATGTAGATATGTTTTTATAGCTTTCTCTTATTCCAAATGAACAATTCATGGATTTTTAGAACCAATAAATAATTTCTCTAAAAATATATATCAAAATTTTTAAGTTTCTTTATGTACATTTTCTATTGCAAAAGAAATATAAGCAAAAAAGGCAACTATAGAAAATTACCTAGCTATTAAATAATCCACTTTCAACTTTAGCACCTTCTGCAGAATACTTGAGTCTCGGATGAGATAGCGAAGGGCTCGTAATCCTGCTGCTCGTACTTCTTTTGCTTCATTCAATAAAGCTAATCGCAAACTGATGAAAACAAAACAAAAGAACCCATTCTTATCTATATTTAGTATATATAAAACATCATAGTTGATACTTTGAATTAACTTTCATTTCTCATAATCTAGAAAAGAAAATTTCAAATCTCAAAACTCCAAATATATTTCAAATATCAGATAAGATGCTTGATTTTTATACATAATCATAGCCTATTACTGAATTTCATACTTCATCAAAATGCATAAAATTATTTAATTTTTACAACTATTTTAATAAATCATTTAAATATAAATATGTTAAGTCTACAATGTCAGTACTTTAAAAATGCATAGATTTCAAAATGTTTAATTATAATTCAGAAAAGACTTCAAAGCACTTACCATATTATTATATGCTCATAATTAAAACCTAGCTTTTCTTCACTGTGGCCAATATTACAAAGAAGCTGTCAAGAAAAAAAAATCCCTTAAATATCAGATCATATTCATATAGCATTTTAATCTTTATATTATACTTTCCTTGAAATAATCCAATAGGACAGATTGTTTTGAAAAGGACACCCCTTTTCAAAAGTGATTAGTTGAGGTTCAGGAAATTCATGTCACTTTGTAAGAAATATACAACTCTCTGTAAAAGAATTATTTGCACCCAGGTCTTCTAAATTCAATTCTCTGGGTCTCAAAAACACCCACAACAAAACATATAAAATAAAAAGTAAGTTGTATCTATATTCAGTATAAATATATAAAATTCAGTGAAATTTATTTGGTTTAAATTTAATCTATAAATAGGTTCTAGTTTAATAGTCTACACAAGCCATATATTTTAATGCAATTAACATTTTTCTTTCATAAAATTTTAGGGAAATAACAACTTTACAAAAGTACCCTAATGTTCCCATCATTACAAAAAAATTTATTCCCCAAGTTTTAATTTAATCTGAATTTTTAGTATTTCATTAAATAAGAATTTCAAGTACCTACGACATGTGAAGCACATGTGAGACAGACACAAAATACAAAAAGTTCATGCCCTCAAAGAACTTATATTCTTTTAACAATAATTATTTTATTCTGTAAGCACAGAAATTCCTTGAATTATTACTAGTGCCTTATTGCAACAGAATTAGAACAAGAAATTAATTTTATTCAATGAATATTTATTAAATATGCTTGGTAAGGTATCATAATGCTATAAGGTCATCAAGTAATTTATTTCTCTGTAAGTTCAAAAATTGTACCAATACTAGATAATCTAACAATAGACACAACTACCACCTATATCGCAAGATAAGAAAATGTTTGAGTGAGGTGTCATTAGCAAAGCTATCAGGGACTATAAATTCACTATCATTTGTGAAGAATTTGAAGATCCATTATTTAAGGACAAAATAAAAGGGGATGGGGTTCTGGGTTCAGAGTAGAAAGGCCTTGGTCTTTCATGATAATGAAGAATCAAATGTAATCTTATAAAACATAATATAGTTTATGCTAAACAAATAAAAAGATATTTAAATGGCTGGGGAAATCAGAACCACAGTCTAATTTTATGGCTTGTAGAATTTTCCTTCATAAATTTCTTTCCAGATAAAGCCCACCTGATAAAAAAAAGTCTTCTTGACAGAATAAAATTTAGTGGAGATTACAATTATGACAATACATATCACTCAACATCAGGAAAGAGTTCATGAAGAGAAATCAGATTTTCATCATAGGAAAACTTTTAGGAATTAAAATTATTCTCTAACTTTATAAGTAAGGTTTAGATGGAACTACTGAATTTTTTGTGAATGGGTGAATGAAACATGTCTTATGATTTCAGCCATGTAGAATTCTTAAACTTCATAATGAATAAATTACAGATTTTGAGAGATTATGTTCTATATTGGGGTAGAAACATTTGTCAGCAAAACTTGGTGGCTAGATGCTAGACATGAAAAAGTAGAGTACAAAGTTTGTTTAAAATTTTTTCTGTTCCCTTTTCTCCCCTTCGTTATATCTAGTCTCTCTTTTGGGGATATTTTTTTCTTCCCACAAAACAACAAAAAACAGTAGCAACATTTTATCTGGAGAACCACAATGCAGTTACATAGGATTAAGAGTAATGATTAAGTAAAAACAAACAAAAATACTTTAATTTTTTTTTTCTAGAACTTTTGTGGAATGTGAAAGGTCCTGGTTAACTGGAAATTATGTTACTAGTTTTCAAATAATAGGAACATAACAAAACAAAAGAAATATTACATAAATTCAATTGAATTTTTATCTTAAATAATTAAGAAAACAAGAATCTTACAACACTTCAAGACCATATATTAGGGAAAGATGAATGGCAAAGATTGTTGCACATGACAAGCAATTTTGTGAGGAAACCCACTTTTCTGGAATGAAGTATACAAATAAGATTGGGATACAATGGTTTTCCCATGTCATAAAATCACTTTAAATCTCTTAAAATCTTTCAAATCTATTCAAATGTTATGTCTTGGATAAAAGATACTAATACTAGCATTTCTTCTTCTATAAGGCACTGAATCTACATCTGCAGCAACTGTTTAATATGAACAGATTAGAAAAATCAATGTATATGAACTAAGCAGTCACACCAAGCTTTAGCTTAAAATCAAAATTGAAAAGAAACAAACTTCTCAAAGAAAAGTTACAATTTTAGATGCGAAAAGTCAAAGTTAACTTCTCTAAATGAAGAGACTAATTCATGGGATTTTATATAATCAAGGTAAGAAAAATAATCTCTTTCTCCCTCCTCTTATTTCATTTGCTTGACACAGAAAACCCTCTTATCATTAACAGAAAGCAAATACATAAAAGTACACTCTCTCACTAGAGATAGCTTTTAAAATGCCAGCAGTGAAGCAAAATTACCTTTTTTATTTTTTTGGTAGGGAAAGGGGAAGTTGAAATAAATTTTTACAAACTTAATTAAAAAAAATTAAATTCGTGAATAATACCAAATTCTGCCTGTGTTTGACTTTAAAAGTTTGCTCTATATGATACAGACCTTCTTTGCTGTTAATTATTTGTTACCTTTATGAAAGTATTAGGTACAGAAAATTTATGCTTGTAATATGTATTTCAATACAAGGTGCCTAGTGCCACCTGGTGGTCATAAACTACAATCATAGGAAAGGTTTCTAAGTGAAAATACTCCAAATCTGAAGTAAAAAACAAAAAACCAACTGTTCTATTATTCAAATGCACTATGTGGGACATACATAGAAACTTTGGTATTTATTTATAAATTCTTGGACAGACAAGTGTAATACTTTAAAACTGTGGTTCTAGTACCGTACTATTTTAATAATCTCATAATGCCCTTTATGGCATGAGTTTTTAATACAAGAATTATTTAAAAATAAGATTCTTTTGGATGAATTTAAAATAAAAAGCAAATGATTGAAAGATTTCAAAGAAAATAGAATGTTAACAAGTGAAAAATTCCAAAGAATTAAAAAATTGTTCTAAAATTGAACAATACAGAATTTAAGATATTTTATCAGAGTATGAAAGACTGCTTCTACTAATAGTTACACATTACTTTATCTACAAAAATGATGTCAGAAGACAGGCATGGATGTGAGACACTCATGTGGTTAAAGGATTAGATCATTAAATCCTTCTAGCTAAACCTTAGAAGAAACCTTAATTCTTAAGATATAATTCACTGAATTTTAACTGTAAAGATCAAATATGTTAACTCCATTAACTTAAATTTATAAACAATAAAAGAGGACATTTTCTCCACTTGTCATGATTTATATCAATGTGTGGGGGGAAAAAGCTAGCTAAAACAGTTTTAAAATTATTTTTAAAATATAGAATTTCTCTACATAAAGTTGCTCCATTAAAAGCATCCCATTTCCATCTTAATTCATTATCATAAAACCCTACCTTATTGTTAGAGATCCTTCCAATAACATCTTTCCCAAAGATCAGCCAAGATCCTCAGTCTTGATACCCAATTTAAACTTTCTTAAGTGAGTTACTAAATATCAGAGACATTTAAGTATTTAAACAGTTCATTTATAAAAGGCATGTAATTGTTTAGCAGCCCTATTGCCAACAAATATGCATCAAGCCAAATGCTTCACCTGGCTCCTTCTAAATTTCAAGGCAAAAGAAAACTGAAGGGGGGAAAAAAACTCTTAAGTTAAAAACAAAAAGAAAAACAAAACATATTTTAGTATGACTTCCACAAATCCAAACTCTTTATGTGCACAATAGAGATAGAAGGAACACAGTGGTGGTGAAGAAAACAAACATTTGGCTCTCACTCTCAAGCTCTAGTTAAAAGTTTCCTCTTCTCTCCACATTGCACTAACATCTTCTTGCTCTGGAGAGACAGATTGTAACTTTCAAGTTCTGGTCTTTAAACACACACACACGTACAGAAATATCCAAAGTCACCTGGGAAATATTTTTGTAGAGTTTCAAATTAAAGGAAAGATGATGACTCTCCTACTGACTGTCAGAACTTTCTCAATATCAGTTCTCAAGAGTTGAATTATCTCTATGCAGATGACTCCTGGATATATATCCAGCTTTGTATGGTCAGCTTGACAATCTAAAAAAGAATTTATCTTCCCACTCAAAACTCACTTCACTTCCTAATTTCCCTATTTCTGTAAAAGGTAGCACTAGTGTTTTAGTCACTCAGGTTTATAATCCCTCCCTATAGTCAATTAGCTGCCATATCTCAAATCTACCATATTTCTCTCATCAGTTCTTTCCACTCACAAAGCCCAATTCAAGCTGACATCCATCACCTTTCATTTGACCAACATCCTCCAAAACAGTTTTCAGGTCTTAAAACTCCACCCATTCTAGTCCATCCTCAGTCTAAAGAGTTACCCAAGCAACATTCCTAAAGTAAAGCTTGACCATTTCACTTTCCTGTTCAACAACTCCTTATTCCCTCTAGAATCAAACATAAACTCGTTGGTTTGGCACAAAGTCCTTTTAAACTGGATCCAGTTTACTTTTTAAGACAAAATATACATTACCTCCTTTTATATACTCTTATGTTCTAGTCAAATAGGTCTTAATCACAACATTCTATCTCCCAACTCAAAGTCTTTATGCTGAGGCTGCTCCCCTGGCTGGAGAATACTGCTTGTTCACTTCCACCTCTTAGAATGCCTAGTTTCCCAAAATCAAGTGACACTTACTCCTGTGATCACTAGTGTGTTGCCCCCTTAAAAAAAGCTACCTTATATATTTTATAAGGATTTTAGATATGTATATGTACATATATACACAGCCTGTTGGCACATTGAATGTACTTAATAATGCTTACTGGTTAACTGTTATAAGCCAGCTTCACAAATTTATTAATCCAGTATCCTGATTATTAAGATTACTTATTTTCTTGGCTTCCTGTATAAAATTACTACTTGTTTTCAAATATATGCTTTAAGATCTTGTCAACTTGGTAACAAATTGTTATGTGACAGCAACTGAAGTCTCACTCACAAGGCCCTACTTAAAAAAAAAAAATACCATATATGGAAGTTGAAGGAAATTGTGTGACTTCCCAGTGAATTTTGGTTAAATATATAGAAAGGTTTCACCTCTTCAAATTATGCTAGTTTCTCAAAGTATACTTAACAAGGAAAACCCCCTAAATTCATTTTACTTTTCTTGGAGATTATCTCAAGCACTGGCCTAATAAGGGTCCCTTAACAGATCCAGATGGGTACTAGAGTATGGTTTCTGGAACATTTCTATATTTTGCTTTTACAGTTTCCTAAGATTCCTCAAAATTATCCTGGATCACAGGATTTAGGGTAAAAGATAATGATCTATAGTTTAGCAAAGCATTTCACTGTCAATCTAATCAAATTAGGAGCAGCCCAGCCCTCTCCTGAAATCACCAAATTTCATTATCAATATTTAGCCTCTTTTTAGAATGTGATGTAGAGATGAAATTAAAATTGAACTATTCCAACAACTGACTAATCAAGTTTTAAGATGGTCAATAGCAAAAAAAGGTTGGAATATGTTTCATAAGTATCATCAATAAATCAGACAAGGAATAAATTCCAAGGGTCTTACCTTAGTAAAGTTATTCAGGTGGCCTAGCTTTCTCATATTTGATACTCCTTGCAATTTGGCCACATTTTGAAGAATCTCCCTTAAATTATCGTAAGGCTCTGTACAAAAGAAGAAGCAAATGAAAATAATTTTATACATTTTCCTACTTAAAAAATACAGTATTTGCATTATGTATAAAATAACTTCTATACAACATTTTCCTAGTCACAAACCCTTTGAAATACAGCCAAATTGGCCTCCTCTCTGTTCCTTATATATGTTCTTCCATTTCTAGTCTCTGTCTTTTATGCTAAAATGCCCCATCATATTATTAGGTTTTTTTCTATCTCCAAATAACCAATTTCTACTGTTTTGCTTTGGAATTAACTATCTTATATTAACTTGCATTTTTCCTTATTTTTAATATACTTATATATGTAATTTTGGTGTCCTCTATTCAAATGCAAACACTCTAAAAGTAGGAACTGTTTCATTTTTTTTTGGTATATTAATGCACATCTGGCACATAGTAGGTGTTCAGTGAACAGTGAAATGATATCTACACTTATACCACAATTTGTTAAATCACTTTTCAATTCTTGGTGATCACAAAAAGTGCTGTGGCCAGTATTTTAACCTTTCCTGTTGTGACATACACCAAGTATATGGGGTATCTAGGTCAAATGGTGTGCAGAGTGTTATACACCTAATTCATAATTCCAAATTGTTTTACAAAACGGCTAGATTGATTCTTAGATCCACATTTTATTACTGATTGTTTCTTTCTTTTGTCCTATCTGCCAATATTTTACAAGTATAAAATAATAATCTCAAAATTCTTTTAATTTGGATTTCTTTTGGCTATTTGGAGAATTCTCCATATTGTTGTTATAGTTTGTAATTCTTTTAAAAACTGTTCATATTTTAATCACTTGTCCACGAGAAGAGGGGTAGGGAACCTTTTTTGTCAAGGGCCATTTGGATATTTATAACATCACTCCTGGGTCATACATAATTATCAACTTATAACTTAAGCAGTAGAGGGTAGTTGTATCTAACTTTCAGCTCATCACTGCCTGTAGTTGTCTTAGTAAATGATTTCACAGGTTTAATACAGCCTGCTGGCTTGATGTTCCCCACCTCTGCACTAACACTCTCTTAATTAAACAACAAACAAGCTATTATCATGTGCTAGGCATTACAAGGTAAAAGTATCATGTATGCAGGAAAATTTGAGGCAGGAAAAAAAAAACTTTCTATTGGGATGGGATCAAGGAACTTTAGAGAGGTATTTCTAAGGAAATTTTTGTATTTTCTCTCTTTTAGAAACTCTTGAACTCTTTAGATTTCTGCTCAAAATGTAGAAACCCAAGTTCCATATCACTTAAGTTCACAACAGCTAAATTACTAAAGTTTTAGATAATAACACTTTAAGGGCATTACAGACATTTACTCTATTATTTACAAATGAATTCATAGTAGATTTTCTTTAAAACATAACTAATTACTCCATAATTAATTTGTTGTATAACATCAGTTTTTTCATATGCTAAATCTTAACATAAAGAGCATGTGTAATCTAAGAGGGTACATACTGATTCTAAGTACAGAATGATTACATCATGGTTTCTACAACCTCTATTAATAACACAGTATCATGTATTACTTAAAACAAAAACACAACCTAAAAAAATGTTACTCACACAATTTGCAGGTGATTTAATTACAATTTTTTTCATTTCATACTTTACATTTTTTCTACCTCAGATGAACCATCTTACATTATTCCTTCCTATTTACTGATTCAATTCCATCCACTCTCAATCTGTCTCTCCCAAAATATTTGGCTTGTTCAAAATGAGACTAAGACTATAGCCTAGCCTATAATCAAAATCTTAATACAATTGACAAGCAAAGCTGTGATTTAATAATAGACCCCAGGAAACAGGAAGAAGGGAAGCATATACTTTAGTATTTTTCCTAAAAGAATCACTGCCCATCTTGACAGGCAGCATTAGTTATTGAGACAAGTCCAGAGGTTACATGTGTTTTTTAGATTATATATAAAGATATAAGTGAGCATTTGAGAGCAAAAATCTCTCCGTGGTTGAAGTATCTTAAATTTAAAAACAGCCACTCATAACTGCTGAGATTATAAACAATAGAGAAGCAGGAAGGAAATAATGGTACAAACTTCCTATGTGCTGTAAAGATCGAGGAGACAAATGATAAAGGAAGCAATGGCGATAAAAATGAACAAAATTTTAGTTTGTTTTTTTTTAATTGGCTAAAGTAATTAAAAGCAATATACAAACATCAGTTATAATACAATAATTTTATATACTTTTTTTTAAGATAGTTTATTTTAGGGGTGTTAGCCCATGCTATAGACCATTCTCAATTAATATTAATAGCTTTTCTTAATTCTTGCAATTGTAATGATCAAATCTACTCCAGCATTTAAAGTCAATACATTTAATAAACATACTTCTTATCTTAATGATTCCTAAACATTTTATATTTGTAACATTTCCTTAAAAAACAACAACAACCGGCACAGTGGATAAAGTGCTGGACTTGAAATATTGAAGACATGTTCTAATTTGTACCATAGATACTTAATAACTGGGTGAGTCTGGGCAAGTCATTTAACTTCTGTTTGGACCTCACTGTCCTTATTTGTAAAGTGGGGATAAATAGTACTTGCCTTCCAGAGTGGTTGTGAGGATCAAGAAATGTATGTGTTTTGCAAACCTTTTAACTCATGTATTCTCATTTTCTTTCTCCCCACACATATATATGATAGCTATTATAGTTATTAATATTATTAAAACTGAAATGAATTCAAATTAATTTTGTGGACTTTAATTAATTGCTAATATATTCCATCAATCAGGTTATCACCAAAAAATCCAAGTAGATTTAAAGTGAAGCAATATGATATGAGGAGGAAAAAGGATTCAAGAGAAGAGGACAGCGTAAAGTTACAATGGTTCACCAAATAGTCAAAATGGAGAAGGGAGGCTATTGCAGAGGTGACAGCCTGAGAGAAAACTGAGGGGTCTGGGGACTGGAAGTGAACAACAACAAAAAAGTGTGTGGAGTTGCAATCAAAGGAAGAGGTGGAATGAAAATAAACTGTGATCAGATAGGCATTTTAGAGGTCTTGTAAAAGGAATCAGTATTTTGGGGTGGTGATAAGATCAAGGGTAGGACAATCATTATTGTTTCTTTGAAGTGGGCTGGATGAATAGGTCATAGGAAATTAGTAAACTGAGAAGCTGAGGAATTACCAATATGTATGTTGAAGTCTCCTACTATGAAGATAGAAATTGAGAAGAGAAACTAAGTCAGGCACTGAACTCATTGAGGAAAGAAAAGAAGTGCCCTGTGGTCAGTAAACAGCTACAAGGATTTTGACTGAGTGAAAAATAGAGGCTGAGAGAACCACAAAGGAGGAAAGATTGCTACTAAGTGATGATGGTAGAGAAAGAACTTCAAAGTGGCAATGGGAAGTTAGAAGTATCCAACTTCACCTCAACTACTGAGTTACTGATCAGGTGGAAATGAGTAAAAGTGTATGGAGTCAATGCTGGAAAGGGAGGCTGCCTCAACAAGATGAGAACCAGTTAACAATTTAAGATGATAGTAAGTTTGTAACTTAGAATAAGCATTCCAGAGAGCAGTTTTCGAAATGGTTAGCTTTAGAGTAGGTCACTGGGAGGGTGGCTGAGGGAAATGGAAATAAGGATGTCAGTGAGAAATAAAGAACACGATTTGAACAATGATAGCCAGGGTTCAGAATAACTATGATGGAGAGGGTATAACTAGAATGGGGAGAATATAATCAGGATGAGAAGGGTATAATTGGAAAGAATTTATTATAAGTCACTGAAGAAAGATTATATTGCATTATATTGTCATACCAATTGTCAGTTTTCATACTAGTTGATTATATAGTGTACATGACTGACACTTAATACAAAGAAAATAAAAATGAAATGTGTTCTTGCCTTTATTACCATTTATTTTCTTTTTAGGGACCTCTGTACTTTTTTCATGGAAGGATATTTCTGAAATGTTGGTCTATAATGAATTATCCTGTGACATCAGATTGTCACACATGATAGAAAGTAAAATCAATTAACACAAGAGTTTGAATAGTTACTTAGAATATAAAAGATAATTCTTACCAGTTCACATCACAAAATGTATTATGTTTATGTATATCTTAAAAGTATTAGAATTTTAAACTTATAAAAATGTCAACATATCTTACAAAGTTTTTCAAATTAATTATTCTATCATTTCTGTAAAACCTACAACATTATATTAGATGACCTCTATCATCAACAGCTATAAGCAAACAATCTCTATAGGGAAAGTATTTGGAATGTTAAATATATAGCTACAGATTCTTGTCATGATTATAAATACATTAGGAAAAAAATAGATTTTAAAATGGAGATTCTGCTTTAACAACAGCAAACATAACCATAGTATTCTATATTCGTCTAACATATAGGAAAAAAAAAGAAGTGTAAAACTAGTAAGACAGCATGGTACTGAGCAAACTTGGAGAACAGAGTGGAAAAATACATGAGAATCAGTTCCAGTATTCTTTATACAGATAGAGTCTGAATATTAGCTCAATGGAATACAACTTTTTACATACAGAATTATTCTACTACAAAGTAAGAATCACATTACCATTCTCCACTAACTGCAAAAATAGTAGAATTTTTAGTCTTTTATCCCACTTTTCCTCTAGGCCTTTGGATTTTTTAGTAAATTGCTTTAATATAGTAGTTTGGATATGCATATCAAATTTTATACATAGTAAATAAATAAATAAATATAAATGTAAATTTTTTGTGATGGAAAAAGGTTAGGTAAGTTGAAAAACAATATTATTTGACAAAAGCAAAAAAAAAAGTTGAAGATGGTTCTTCCATCTCTTCCACACCATTCTCCCACTTAAGCTATTAAGTATTAATAGCAGATAGGAACTCAAGAATGGACTTATTTATATAATATTCTATATAGAGAACCGTGTACAAATTTATAAAACATCTTATCACAGGACATCCATCAAGCCACATAAAATAATTTTTTATCACACAGTTCAATGTTTTTTGATAACACAATAGGATTTTCCAAAAGTGAAATATTATTAGAAATACAGCACTGAAGCTTAAGGACATTTTTAGAAGATCATGAAAAAACTACTAGGAACTATTACTTTATAGAGCTTACAATCACTGGTTGTACTACTACAATTTCCATGTCTTAACCTATTATATTTTACAACTGTACTTGCATAACCATTAAGTTTCCCCAGTTCCCTAATTAGGAGTCTATTATTATAAGTGGAAAAGGTTGTTTATATTTAAAGACAAAGGAACTCGACAAAATAACCCAGCAGCTGTGCTTTGGAATATTGAGGCTATTAGTTCTGGTGTATTGATATTAATACTACTAACTATTTAAAACCTTTTTGTATAATTTATATAGCATTTTTTGTCATTTAAGTGCTTCTCTGAAGGGATGATGATGGCAATCAACATTTACATAATACTCTAAGGTTTGTAAAGTTCTTTACATATTTCATCTCAGTTAAGCCCCACAACAACTTTCCAAGAAGAATTCTACTAGTATCATTGATTATATTTTACAAAAAAAAACCTCTATGCTGCCGCAACAAAGAATTGTCTCAAACCAGTTCCAACTGTTCACTGAAGAAAGCCATATACACCCAGAGAGAGGGATATGAAATGTGGACCACAACGTAATATTTTCATGCTCTCTATTGATGTTCGCTTGCATTGTGTTGCCTTTCTCTGGTTTTCTTTTTTTTCTTGTAGATAGGATTTTTCTTGCACAACTTGTCAATTATTATTACATTATTAACATGTAGTGGACTTCCTGCCATTTAGGGGAGGGGAGGGAACTGGGGGTAAAAGTTGTAATGGAGAGCTTTGTAAAGGTCAATGCTGGGGAACTACCCATACATATGTTATACAAATAAAAAGCTTTAATAAAAAAAATTTAAAAAAAAATAAACTACACAATATGGATTAAAAAAAAAAAACTATGCTGCTGCTGATGCTCAAATCATTATCTAGTTCAAATCTCTCTGCTCACCTCCAGTCCTACACCTCCAACTGAGTATTAGGTATATCAGACTGAGGTCTCCTAGAAGTCTTAAATACCACATATGCAAAATTTAACTCACTATCTTTCTCAAAAAAATTCTCCCTCTTTCTGAACTTCTCCATTACTACTCAAGGATTCCAACACTTCTCAATCACCCAGACTCAAAACCTAGTTGTCAGCCTTCTTTTACCCTTCAAATATAATCTGTTGCCAACACCTCTCTGATATTACCTTTTTAGCATATTTCTTATACATCCTCTTCTCTCCTTTGACACTGCCACCACCCTGGACTACTGTAATTGTGTGCTGACTGATTTCCCTCTCACAAGTCTCTTCTTCACTCCAATCTACATCCTCCACTCAGCAGCCAAAGAGAAAATACTAAAACTTGAGAACTATCTTTTGCCTTTATTCGTATCTCCACCGGTGTTCAGCAAAATGCTTGGAACAGATTGGTGTGTATGTATGGGGAGAGGTGAAAGAGATAGTGATAAATGAGGAAGACATATATGTTCTGAGCTTAGATGACCGAGATAAGGGTGGTACCCTCAACAAAAACAGGAAAGATAGAAAGAATGGGTTTTTCAGGGGAATGGGTGGGGGGAAATAAGTTCAGTTTTGTACATGTTGAGTTTAAAATATCTACGGAACTATCTAGTTTAAGATGTCCAATGGAGATAGAGCAAAATTAGGATGAGATATCTAATAGTCATCTGCAAAGTGATGACAGTTGAATTCATGGGAGCTGATGAGATCATTAAAAAAAAAAAAAGAAACAAAGAAAGAAAAAAGTACAGATAGAAAAGAGGAGAACTGTCAACAACGAAATGTTTCAAACCAGTTCCAATTGTTCAATGAAGAAAGCCATAGACACCCAGAGAGAGGGATATGAAATGTGAACCACAACATAACATTTTTATGCTATTGATGTTTGCTTGCATTGTGTTTCCTTTCTCATATTTTTTTCTTGAAGATATGATTTTTCTTGCACAGCAAGATAAGTGTGGAAATATGTACATATATTAGATTTGTCAAGTATTTTAACATAATTAACATGTAGTGGATTTCCTGCCATCTAGAGGAGAGGTGGAGACTAGGAGGGAAAAATTTGTAACGGAAAGCTTTGTAAAGTCAGTGTTGAAGAATTACCCATACAATATGTTTTGCAAATAAAAAGCTTTAATAAAAATAAATAAATAAATAAATAAAAACATATAATGGAATACACTAAAAAAAAATAAATAAAAAGAGGAGAACTGAAGATAAAGCTGTGTGGAACACCCCCACAGCAACAGGAACTTTTAAAACCAGGAGAGAACAATGTCTTTAAAATCTAGAGAAAAGAGAATATCAATGACAAGAGGATGACTGATTTCAGTCAAGTTAAAAAGGATGAGGTTGGAGAAAAGGCCATTAAGACTTAGCAATTAAGAGAACATTTAGAGAAAGTGCATTAATTGATAAAATCAGAAGCTAGAAAGCAGAAAAATGAGAAAAAGGTGAGAGAAAAAGAAGTAGAGGTACCAATTGCTGGCAGTCTTCTCAAAGGGTTTAGCCACAAAAGGTGGGAGGAAAAAGACAACAGGATGGTAGCAAGGATAAATAAATCAAGTGAAGTTTATTTGAGGATGAGGTAGAAGGAAGTTTATAGGCAGCAGAGAAGCAGTTAAAATAAGGATGAGAGAAGGACCAAAATGCTGGGAAAGATTAAATAGTATGTGATCACCTGTCCATGAAGAGTTTCCCTTAGCAAGAAGGGCCCCTTCTTAATGTGAGAGAAGGTGAAAGAAGAGAAAGTTAAGTAATAAGAGGGAAGGGGGAGAGTGAAGGATGGAAAGGGCACGGTTTCTTGGCAAATGGCCTCAATTTTTTTTCAGTAAAATCTAAGATAAGGTTCTCAGTTGATACAATGAGGCAGAGAAGAAGCTATGAAAGGTTTGATTGAGGAGGGATGAAAAGTTTGAAAAAACAACTATTCTGAGTGAGATAATCAGGGAGATGTAAAAGAACTGCTTTGCTGCAACGATACAGCAATGGATTATGTAACAAATTTGTAGCAGAGGCAGTCAGCATGATTTCATGATTTATGAGTTTCAACTTTGGAAGAAGTACCCATATCAATGAAATCACTGATTCATTGAGATTAAGACATTTGGCTATCTTGGGAGGATATTTTATAAAATGATACTTATAATACAATTATTACAAAAATGAATAATGAAAGAGGCATAGGTTTTAAAACTCTGGTACTTTCCTGAACAGTAAGATGACTAATACATAATTTATGGAATCAAAGAAAAGACAAGGGGAACTTACAGAGCAATTACACTAGTAATATCTGCAGAATGAGACTAGAGGGCAAAAGTCTCAGTCAGTGTCAACTTAGGAAATAACGATTATGGAACACTTAACAACAACAATCTGAATTCCAATTTCCTACAGTTCAAAACACACAAAAAATACAAACCAATGAAAAAAAGTTGTAAATTAATAGCATCAATTTGAACTGCTACTGAAATATAGTATGAGATCAGTGGAGAATAAAGTTTTACAACAAAAATACTATTTAAAGAGTAGGCATTTTAAAAATAATTTTTATATTCTTGAATAAGGACTTTACAGTTAGCTCAGCATACGTCAGGGAAATAGGGGAGAAAGAGCTACAGAGGCCTCAAAGGACTACAAATGTGCCATCAAATAGCTATTTTGGGAAGCTGACAATTTAACTTCATAATCACAACAGTAATGAAATAGCCTAATTTTGTGGCAAGCACAGTTGAAAAAAAAAACTAATGGATAACTAAAACAAGTTGCATTTCATTCTAAAAATTTTTTTTAAATGCTCAGAGAACAAGTGAAAAATTTGAGTACTCTAAACTACCACCTCATTTGCTTTTGAAAGTTTACTCACTTGACATACCAAAATTAACTTAGAACAATAATTCTCCATTTACCTCACTGAAGGTGAAGTATTTCAAAAGGCAAAACAGTAAGGGAAAAGCCAAATAAATTTTGTCTAGGTATAGAGGAAATTGCTTATATTCCCAAGTCAGAATTTTAACTTTTTTTATGCAAACTTCACATGAAATTTAAGCTCCTTTAGGGATTATCTTTTGACTTGTCATATCCTCAAAGTTTAGTATGTTTTTTGATACATAAGGAGTATTTAATAAATGTTTGACTGATTATCTGTTTCAATATTACACAGGCAGGTAGGTGGTACAGTAGAGAAGAGATCTGGAAGTCAGGAAGAAGAGATTTCTCTCCCTGAGTTCAAATCTGCCATTTATTAGATATGTGACCCTGAGCAAGTCCTTAACCTTGTTTGCCTTGGTTTTCTTATCTATAAAATGAGTTAGAGGAGGAAATGGCAAAACATGCCATTATCTTTTCCAAGAAAGCTGAATGGGGTCACAGGGAGTCAGGCATAATTGAAATGACTGAATATTGCCAGTACATAGCACAGTACCCTGAAATTCTTAATAAATTACTTCAGATAACAATAATATGCATGTATGCATGAATAAAAACAACAGGTAGAGTTGTTTGACCCTACACTAAATGACTCCACACTAGGGATAATTTTCCTTCTTTTAAGTGTCAGCTCCTTTCAAGGATTCTAAATTATTATTCAAATGTAACAGAGTAAATCTAATTTTTTTTAATTAAAGCTTTTTATTTGCAAAACTATGTATGAGTAATTCATCAACCTTGACCCTTACAAAGCTTTCTGTTACAAAATTTCTCCCTTAGTACCCACCCTTCCCCTAGATGGCAGGAAATCCACTACATGTTAATTATGTTAAAATACTTGACAAATCGAATATATGTATACATATTTCCACCCTTATCATTGTTGTGCAAGAAAAATCACATCTACAAGAAAAAAAAATCAGAGAAAGGAAACACAATGCAAGCAAATATCAATAGAGAGCATAAAAATGTTATGTTGTGGTCCACATTTCATATCCCTCTCTCTGGGTGTATATGGCTCTCTTCACTGAACAATTAGAACTGGTTTGAAACATTTCGTTGTTGAAGAGAGCCATGTCCATCAGAATTGATCATATAATATTGTTGTTGCCATGCATAATGATCTCCTGGTTCTGCTCACTTTGCTCAGCATCAGTTCATGCAAGTCTGTCCAAGCCTCTCTGAAATCATCCTGCTGGTCGTTTCTTATAGAACAATAATATTCCATAACATTCATATACCATAATTTGTTCAGCCATTCTCCAATTGATGAGCATCTATTCAGCTTCCAGTTTCTAGGCACTACAAAAAGGGCTGCCACAAACATTCATGCAGATGTGGGGCCCTTTCCTTCCTTTAAGATCTCTTTGGGATATAAGTCCAATAGAAACACTGCTGGGTCAAAGGGTATGCACAGTTTGATCATTTTTTGGGCATAGTTCCAAATTGCTCTCCAAAATGGTTGGATCTGTTCACAGTTCCACCAACAATGTATCAGTGTCCCAGTTTTCCCACATCCCCGCCAATATTTGTCATTATAAATTCCTGTCATTTTAGCCAATCTGACAGGTGTGTAATGGTACTTCTGAGTTGTCTTAATTTGCATTTCTCTGATCAATAGTGATTTGGAACAACTTTTCATATGATTAGAAATAATTTTAATTTCATCATCTGAAAATTATTCATATCTTTTTGACCATTTATCGATTGGAGAATGGCTTGAATTCTTATAAATATGAGACAATTCTCTATATATTTTAGAAATGAGGCCTTTATCAGAACCCTTAAATGTAAAGATGATTTTCCAATTTATTGCTTCCCTCCTAATCTTGTCTGCATTAGTTTTGTTTGTATAAAAACTTTTTAACTTAATATAGTCAGAATTATCTATCTAGTGCTCAATTAAGAGTTCCAGTTCTTCTTTGGACACAAATTTATTCCATCTCCACAGATCTGAGAGGTAAACTATACTAAGTTCCTCTAATTTGCTTATAATATCACTCTTTATATCCAAATCATGAACCCATTTAGATCTTATCTTGGTATGTGGTGTTAGGTATGGGTCAAGCCTTAATTTCTTCCACACTAGTTTCCAATTTTCCCAACAGTTTTTGCCGAATGGTGAATATTTATCCCAAAAGCTGGAATCTTTGGGTTTATCAAACACAAAATTGCTATAGTTATTGCCAGTTTGTCCTGTGATCCTATCCTATGCCACTGATCAACTACTCTATTTCTTAGCCAGTACCAAATGGTTTTGCTGACCACAGCTTTATAATGTAGTTTTAGATCTGGTACAGCAAATCTATCTTCATTGGCCTTTTTTTCCATTAATTCCCTTGAAATTCTTGACCTTTTGTTCTTCCAAATGAACTTTGCTACTATTTTTTCTAGATCTGTAAAATAATTTCTTGGGAGTTTGAATGGTATGGCACTAAATAAGTAAATTAATTTGAGTAATATTGTCATTTTTACTATATTCGCTCAGCCTATCCATGAGTACTTGATGTTTTTCCAATTTACTAGGTCTGATTTTATTTGTGTGAAAAGTGTTTTGTAGTTTAGTTCACATAATTCCTGACTTTGCCGTGGCAGATAAATTCCCAAATATTTTATACTATCAACAGTTATTTTGAATGGAATTTCATTTTGTATCTCTTGCTGCTGAACTTTGTTGGTAATATATAAAAATGCTGATGATTTATGTGGATTTATTTTGTATCCTGCAACTTTGCTAAAGTTGTGAATTGTTTCTAGTAACTTTTTGGTTGAGTCTCTAGGGTTCTCTAAGTATACCATCATATCATCTGCAAAGAGTGATAATTTGGTTTCCTCATTACCTACTCTAATTCCTTTCCGACTAAATCTATTTTTAAAAAGAACTGACAATAACAAAGAATTCTACTTCTTGAGAAGATTCTAAGAACATAGTAGAACAGGTCAGAAAATTCCCAGGTCTCCAGATCTCTCCCACAAACAAGGCAAAACAGCACCCCAGGGCAAACAAAGTGTAAAAATAAACAAGAGTTGGGGAAAGAACAGTGGTCCTTGGATAACTAGAGAAGATCTAAAGAAAGATACAAGGACTGAGGTTTGGCCCACGTAAAGTATGACCAGCTCCCCTGAAACAGTGGACAGGAAGCCATGAAGCTGGCTGGATTGGGAGAAAGGAATTTTCACATTTTGGACAGTATGGTAAGTCTATGTCTAGGCAAAATCAGACCCCTGCTGACAAAGGACATTGGCCCAGCTGTGCTGCAGAGACATGGCCTTGGGTGAGAAGGAACCATCGAATGCCCAATAATGCAGAAGCAGTCCTGCAGGGACATTTTGGAAAAGAGCTTTCCAAAAGTCCAAGTAAGAGGGGGAAAGGAGGAAGAGTCCCTGAGGCCAGAGGCACCATCCCCCACACCTCAGGACTACAGATGATTGCAATAGCAAACTTGCTATTAAAAAAAAAAAGTCTCTCCTACCCCAAAAAAATAATGTCAAATGGTCACTTGCCCAAAAAGAATTCACACAACTCAAAAAAGACTTAAAAAATAAAGTTAGAGAAATTGAGAAAAAATTAAGGAAATAAATAAGAACACTAAGAAAAACAAGACTATGAAAAGAAATCAACCAACTGGAGAAGGAGATCCAGAATCTTAAAAGAAGGAAAAAAAAATTCCTTAAAAATTAGAATTGGACTAGTGGAAGCCAGCAAAGACATGAGACTAAGAAATAATAAAATATGTGATGTAGGAAATGATTTGGTGGAGTTAGAAAACTATAAGGAAGACATGGACTTATGAGGATAAACAAGCATGTTACACAGATGTTATGTTATGCATATATGTGTATATGATTATAGATATCTATGTATATGTATGTATATGCAAACATATACACATATGTGTGCACATCTCCTCACTTCATTGTAACCTTGGGGGACAGAGGCAAATAAAATAAAATGTGTAGAGCAGATGAATGGGTAGATTTCTCAAAAAGTCTATGAGATGGAGTGGATCAGACCCTAGGCCTAATAAGCTTCAGGAAGTTACATGATCCACAAGAAGTAGACAACATTGCTGACCATTGGTCAATAGTTACTTCCTTTTCAGTCCATCCAATGAATCCAAGTCTTTTGATATTTAACCTATTCAACATTTCTGGCTCACCAAGCCAGCTGGGAGATGGGAGCTGAAAGACTTTGTGTCTGCCCTGCTGGTATAGGAGCTCTCCTGGGCAAGGACCGAATAAATACTTCCTGTTTGTATCTGAAGATGTCTCTGAATAGTCAATTTGGGTAAGGACTAACACCTATCACACACAGAGAATCAAAAACAAAACAAAAACCTACAAGGAAAAATGGACAGCTCTGAATATAATATGCAATATTTATTATACAGGCTTTAGTGGAATGGAAATTTATTGCTTTGTATTTTGAATCCTCTCATATGTTCTGCTATCTACAAATTTTTTTCTACTTTGTATTTAAGTTTTAAATAAAGAGAAACAAAAAAGAATTCTACTTCTTGTTCTTTGTATATTAAAATGTTTTTGGATGATTGTTAATAAAAATAATTTTAAATGATTGTTAATAAAAAATAATTTTAAAAATTATATTCCCTGCCCCCCAAGAGGAAACGACATATCCAGGGCAGCTTAATACACAATTATAAGCTATATTCTGATCTAAGGGTAGCTAAAAAATAACCTTCTTCCTACTGTGGAGCTTTGTCAAAGTGCAAAGAACACTGAGCAAGAGACCTGCATTCCAATCCTAGTTCTGTCAATACCTGGCTATTCATTTCACATAAATCATTTGTTTAATCTATATGAGCCTTCAGTTTCTTCACCTATAGGAGAGTTTCCCTTGCTAAGGAAATCATCTCTTTATGTGAGACAGGTGAAGACAACTATGTAAAATGAGGAAGGAATGAAACAGTGTGACTAAATCATCTTTAAGGTCACTTTCAACTACAAAATGTTGAATGAAATGTAAAAACAAACAAAAAAACCAAAACACTTCTTTCTTTTTAGTAGACAGATGTGGGACTACAAGTACTTTGTCAAATACATTGTCTAAAATGAATGTTAAATGCACTTATCAACACCTAACCTTATATCTGAGATTTCATGGATAAGCTTTTGAACATCCTGGTCACCCAGTTGTTTATAAAGGACAGATATTAGAAATGACTAATGAAAAAACAAAAACTATCAATAAAAATTTTTGAAGCAGAAAATTAAAAGTTCTATGACTACAAGGTTATTTTTTAAATCATTAGTTCCATGAGCCTCAGACATACCATAGCCATTAACCAACATTAAGTTTAGTTGCTGGAGTTTGATACTCCACCCTAAAGGCAAAGAAACTTAAATGTAGGACCATCAGCAAGAGTATAGGCAAGCCTTTGTTATTTTGACTCCCCCACCCCCTTAAACCAGGACCAGTGATTTCATAGTTACAGTGAGGAATCCCTCTAGTAATGCAAATCTACAACTGTTCTCTCAAGTATAGTCTGGGACTGCTTGGGACACAAAGAGGTTAAATTGACAAAATCAAAAGTAAAACTTAAACCCAGGTGATCTGGACTAAGAGACTACTTCTCTATCCATTTTCCTCACACTGTTTCATATAATAAAGATTATAAATCTAACAGCCAAAATCCTAAGATTTAGAGACTGTTAACAAGGTTCTCTGAGAAGCTGAACTTTATTTCTTCGGTTGTTTCAGTCATAACTGACTCTGCGATCCCAGTTAGGGTTTTCTTAGCAAAGATACTACAGTAGTTTACCATTTCCTTTTCCAGCTCAATTTACAGATGAAGAAACTAAGGCAAACATGGTTAAGTGATTTACCCATGGTCACACAGCTATTATTTGGGTGAGACCAGATTTGAATTCAGGAAGACAAGTTTTCCTGAATCCAGGCCCCATGCTTTATCCACTGAACCACACACATAGCTCTCTTATTGAGTTCTAATACTAAGTCATTTGTAGTTCTATATAGTAACCATTGACTTGGTGGTACTGGCATTTTGTTGCATTTGATACTGCTTGAAATGAGTCATTATCTACAATACTGGAACTTTTGTAACAGAAATTGATAGTAATCTTTCTGTTGTAAAGGGATTTGCCCAATTCTTATGGAAAGGAGAAAAGGGCAATTAATGAATGACCACTCAATAAAGCCATGAAATGTATTCATTTTAAATATTTATGACCCAAGATTTTAGTAGGCATGGATATGAAGGGTCACCACCATACATGTCCAGATCACTCTTTATCCTTTTAAAATTCTGTCAGCTTTAAAAAGGAAATAGACTGTGACAATCATGGGAGGAGGGAAGGGGGATGTAGGAGGAGAGGGGATATCTCTCTCAGTCATTGCTAGCAAGATTCTTGCCAGAGTCATCCTTAATACTTTCATCCTATACTTAGAAAAGGTCATCTACCTGAGAGCCAGTGTGGCTTCAGAAGGGAACGAGAATAGTTGATAAAGTGTTTACTGCCTGACAATTCCAGGAGAAATGACAGGAGCAGAATGGAAGTCTGTGTATAACATTTGTAGATCTGGCATAGGCCTCTGATACTGTCAATACTGAGGGCTTATGGGTTCTGGACAATGGATAAATGCTTCGAGCTTTCTCAGTCACCAATGGAATGAAACAAGGCTGTGGGCTTGCTCCCATGCTTTTTTTTAGCATGTTGTTTTCAATCATATTGTCAAATGCCTTCAATGAGAACAAACATGGAATCAAAGTCAACTACCACATCGATGGTAAATTCTTCAACTTGAAAAGGCTACAAGCCAAAACTACAATGGAGGGAGTGTTGGTGCATGATTTTTTGTTTGCAAATGATTGTGCACTTAATGCAGCCTCTAAAGCTGAGATGCAACAAACTACAGATTGATTCTCTGCTATTTGTGATAATTTTGGCCTAACAAATCAAAGCCAAGAAAACAGGTCCTCCAAGAAAACAGTTCTTCCATCAGCCAGCAGCCCACCATACATATGTGGGACCATCAGTTATAGTAAATGGTGAAGTTTTGAATGCTGTGGATAAGTTCTCTTACCTTGACAGTATACTTTTCAAAGATATCCACATTGAAAATAAGATTGACACACACATTGCCAGAACTAGCTCAGTGGGAGAGGAGAGGTATTAGACTGACTATCAAACTGAAGGTCTACAGAGCCAATTGTACTGACCTCATTAAAGTGAGCAATAATACAGTATGTAGAAGGGGACAAGGAGAGGTAAGGATTAGTGTTCTAAGTAAGGTCAAGGAGGTGAGAAATTTTAGGATAGCTCTTAATGACTCATTATAGTAGTTGGGAAGGGCCAAGAATAGGGCAGGAAACCAAGTGAAGCCAGAGTCAAGGAAACATATGGAAAAGGATTAAGGAAAAGGACTTAACAAAGGTAAGAATGGAACACATGGAAAGTTAGGGTGTTGTGAAAAGAGAGAGAAAAGTTAGATATTATTATTATTATTATTATTATTGGGACAGCTAGGTGGCGCAGTGGATAGAGCACCAGCCCTGAAATCAGGAGGACCTGAGTTCAAATGTGGTCTCAGACACTTAACACTTCCTAGCTGTGTGACCCTAGGCAAGTCACTTAACCCAAATTGCCTCAACAATAACAAAAAGATATTATTATTAATAATAACAGTAATAATAATAACATAGGTAAGGCTTAGTAACTAATCAATATGATGATCTACAAACTCCAAGTGATATATGAAATACCATCTACTTCTAGAGAGAGAACTGATGGACTTAGGGTATAGACTTAAGGGTCCCCCCCCCATTTCTTTACTTTTCATGCTTTGGGAGGAATGAGAAGGAAGAAGGGAAACACAGTTTATGAGAAAAATGCTTTGCATGACCTCATATGTATAATGAGTATCACTTTTTTTGTATTCTTGATAGGTGGGGAAGGAAATGCAGGGAGAGAATTTGAAACTGAAAAAATAAGGAAAAATAATAATGATGATAATCATTGTATGTGGCACTTAATGTATCCCAAGTCCTTTACCTATGTTATCTCATTTGAGCTTCATAAAACAACTGTGGGAGGTAGGACTTATTATTAATCCCATTTTACATATGAAGAAACTGAAGCAGATTTCTAGAGGCAATACCAAATATCATCCATAAGATGGTGATTGTTTAATTATATTTTTGGATGATTATGAACAAGAAGAAAGGGAAAACTCACCACAGATCACATAAAACTAGTCTGGTATTCACAGAATAGAGAGGAATATCCTGACAATAGTTGAAGAATACAAGATTGGAAGACCTCAATTCTAATCCAGTTTATGCTATAATTAGCTGTTTAAATTTAGGCAAATCATTAATTCCCTCTGGATCTTAGTTTCCTCATCTCTAAAATAAATTGAACTAGATGAGCTCCAAGGTTCTTCTGCTCTAAAGTCCCATGGTTACTATCAGAAATTAAAGAATGGAAAAAAAAAAAAAAGAAAGAAACAGTACGAAAGTTAATAGTCTGACTTTCAGAATTTAAATGGAACTAATATCTTATAATAGTAACAGGTCAAGGAACACTCACAGCCAATTCACGAGAGAAAAACACAAATAAGGAAACAACAAAATGTACTACTAATAATTTTTAGGCACCACTTATTCATTATACTGGTAAAAATTAAGTAAAAACAACAAAATTCAACACTGGCAGAACTTAGACTAAATCAATACACATAAATTATTGTTGCAAAAGAAAATGTGTAACCTGTCAGATTGGCTAAGATGACAGGAAAAGATAATGACAACTGTTGGAGGGGATGTAGGAAAGCTGGAAAAGATAATGACAACTGTTGGAGGGGATGTAGGAAAGCTGGGACACTGATACATTGTTGGTGGAACTGTGAACGGATCCAGCCATTCTGGAGAGCAATTTGAAACTATGCTCAAAAAGTTATCAAACTGTGCATACCCTTTGACCCAGCAATGAGTGTTTCTATGGACTTATATCCCAAAGAAATCATAAAGGAAGGAAAGGGCCCCACATGTGCAAGAATGTTTGTGGCAGCCCTTTTTGTAGTGGCTAGAAACTGGAAACTGAATAGATGCCCATCAACTGGAGAATGGCTAAATAAATTATGGCATATGAATGTTATGGAATATTATTGTTCTGTAAGAAATGAACAGCAGGATGATTTCAGAGAGGCCTGGAGAGACTTGCGTGAACTGATGCTGAGTGAAATGAGCAGAACCAGGAGATCATTATACACGGCAACAACAATACTATATGATGATCAAATCTGATGGACATGACTCTCTTCAACAATGAAATGTTTCAAACCAGTTCAAATTGTTCAGTGAAGAAAGCCATATACACCCAGAGAGAGGTATATAAAATGTGGACCACAACATTTTCATGCTCTCTACTGATGTTTGTTTGCATTGTGTTTCCTTTCTCTGATTCTTTTTTTTCTTGTAGATACTATTTTTCTTGCACAACAATAAGTGTGGAAATATGTATACATATATTTGATTTGTCAAGTATTTTAACATAATTAACATGTAGTGGATATCCTGCCATCTAGGGGAGGGGTGGGGAGTGGGGGGGGTAATTTATAATAGAAAGTTTTGTAAGGGCTAATGTTCAAGAATTACCCATACATATGTTTTGCAAATAAAAAGTTTTAATAAAAAAAAAGAAGAAAGAAAACGTGTAGTCTCATAGAAAGAAATCTAGCCTTTCAAAGAGACAAAACTAAGTCTTAATAATTCCACTGTTAGAAACAGAAACTACAGAAAGAACTCCAGAATCAACTTAAATGCCCAAGAGTCTAGGCACAGCCAGACATGTAGTGATTTGTCAAAATATACTTTTAGCTCCCCCCCAAATAATAACAACAAATGCAGGTTAGATACAGAAATATGGAAAGATCTATTAAAAAATAAAACAATAAAAAGCAGGGAGAAAAATCAGGACAGGAATACCTTGTGTATTCTACTCATATTCATGAGAGGTTTTGGAATAGAAAGACCAAAGTTCAAATCCTACCTCTCACATGCATTGGCAGATGCCAATCACTTAACCTTTTAGTGCTCAAGTAGCTCATGCACACTAGGTAATGAAGAAATACCTCTCCATCTTCCCCCTAGTTTTCACCCTAAGAGTATGCCAATCAAGAAATCACAAGTCTAGAGATTGTCAGAGACATAAAATTGAATGGTTCAAGAAAAAACTATAGAGTTCATTATTGGCAAATTGGCAATGCTATGAAAACTTTATAACAAAGCTGATTAAGCACAATTTAAAAAAAAAAAGAATTTAAGGCTCTGAAGCTATTTTAACTAAATAGAAGAAAAAAAAAGTCAAGTTGGAGATAAAAGAAACACAAAATAAATAGCCTATCAAAGAGTTTTGATCCAAGAAAAGCTTACATAAAGTGAACAGTGTGTGCCTGTGAATGGGTATGTTAGGTGGGAGAAGGAAAGAGAGCATAAGCTTTTAAACAAAGAAGCTATGTGGTCCAAATGTCAATAAAGAAGATCATTTTTACATTAGCTTTTTGGATCAATACTTTAATAGTCCTGCTATCTAGCTAATGTTGGTACTCATACTAGCTATGTAGATGAAAACATCTATGACCATTCTTTCTATTCAAATATTATCCATATAGTTTCATCAAATCTTTGCAAGGGGTTGGACACTCACCTGCAGGATATTTCTCTATTTCTCTAGATACTGTTTGGATACACAAAGATGGCCTACTAATTATCCATCAATCTCAACCTTCTTTTTTGATCATAAAACTAGGATGTCCTTTATGCCATTTCTTTATAAGGTTCTTGGTTGATAATGTGTTACCAACTACTCCTGCCTATTATGGACATCTTTGGAGTAACCCACAATCTTAGTTCTCTAGCTACAATAACATTATTCAACAACTTATGGTCATATTATATCACCAGAAGTACATAACTGTTAAAAAAAAAAATATATCACCAGAAGTACATAACTGTTAAAAAAAAAAAAAATCTTTTTTTTCAGGGAGATGTTTAACACCATACCATGTAATTTCCCAAAGGCAACCTGCCTTCTCTTACTTCCATTATCTGTGCTTGGACATGCACATGATATTCTAACCCAATGGATTAGCTCATTCAATTTCAAAGTCTGGACAATGTACAGTATTTATACATTTAAGTGAGGATTTGCAGACCAAACTTTTTAGGAAACATAGGGGCTTAAAGAAATCACTTAAAACAAATGAGTCACTTTTAAAACATTTTGAGCTCTATGAAATCAATATAATATCATCCAAAAACATGATAGAGTACCTCATCACAGAGTAAATCCCCTTCTATTTGAACTGTATTTTATAAATATACCACAATAATGGAAAACACCTTTGGCATATATTTCTCCTTTACTTATGTCTTACTTGCTATTAATGACCAAACAGTTGAACAAACCTCTCTGTGAGAACTTTCAATCTGTATAATTTTAGCTTACATATGGGAGAAATCTCACTTGGCAGAAAGTCCTAATAAGGCAGCATTGTGTTCTACCAAATCACATACTTGCTTATACTTGGGGGGGGGGGGGAGAGAAAAAAAAAAAAAAGCACAAGGGCATGATCAGTTGTGTACGACTGTCCAGATGCAACCCACTGTAGAGTTCTACTTACAAAAGGCTACCTATTCTCTTTTCATACCTGTATCTAATACAGTCCCTTAATTACTCTTATTAAAACTCTGAAGAAATGGAATAGGAGGCCTTTAAGTCAAGTTATTAATAACTTTTCATTCACTTTTTTTAAAGTTTAAAGTCCATCATTTTTTGTAACATTTAGTATTCTCTTCTTTTTTAAGAGAGCCAGTTCCTCAATTCTTTCAAAACTCTGTCATCTTGATGATACCAAGACAACAGTGGTAACTAACTAAGTTCGAGGAAAAGGAAGAGTCAAGGATGACTCACAAGTTAGGAGCCTAGATACCACAAATGGAAATACATAATAAATATTGCATAAATGTTTGTTAACCAACAGATCTGATATTCATTTTATATACATTCAGATCAAACTTTCATTAGATGACAATTAATTACTTTTGACATAATGTTTCTTTCCTTTCACTGTTCTGTACAGTGTCAGCTTTTCTGAAGTTCACAGATGTTTGAATAAAAAGCAATTTAAATAAAGCTGGAATCTTTATAACAGTGAATTAAATTAGGTGGAAGAATTGATTTTCATCCTTTTGACCATTATTTTTGAGAAAGAAAAACAAGCCTAAAGGATAGAGATTAATGTTTTTTGTTCAAAACTCAAAATGTTTTTTTAAAAGGCTTAAATAAAAAAATTTTGAGGGAAAAAAAAAAAAGAAAACTATCATCTAAAGCATTGACCTCTAATGCTTTTCCCATCTTTGTTTTTTTTGATGTCATTTCTACTTTTTGGAATAGCAAATCTGAGATTCTTATGTTAAGAGTCTAGATGTGGTGGATTCACAGAAAGTAATCATGAAGAGATTATCAAATTCTTTAGAGATCCTTTCTCTTTAACCTGATTTTTCCTCCATTGCTTCTTGATGTTTATGAAACAAAGCTGTTAAGAATCTTCCTCTATTTTGTACAAAATAAAAGAGATAATAGAAGGGAGACCACCAACAAACCTAAATATAAGTTAACAAAATACACAGACAACTTGAATACGTAAAGTGATAGAGACCTTAAAGACATTATTTTTTGTAAGGTGGCAAAAATTTGGTGACTTCTTTAATATGTGTGGTGAGAACAAAAAGACAAAGTAAGAGATAGTATATTGGCTATATTATCTCTGTGGTACTGATGGGAAAAGAAGATTATTTAAGAAAAATGAGAAGTTTAGTTTAACTATATAAACTTTGGCATATTGTCAAGTCACTCAGAACACAGCAATTATTGAAATTATATATTTTAGAAATAGTTTTTAGAACATGTTGAATGAATAGGATATATGTGTGAGAAACATCTTAGGTGATCTAGCTATCCTGATTAAATAATTACATGTTTTGTTCATCTTATCCAAAGTAGTAAGAGAAAGCTGGTTAGGTCAGGACTTGTATAAATATCAGCTAATTCCCTTGTCTCTCTTACTTTTCATTTTTCTATACAATTCCAAACGTTTCTTTAAAATTTTATTCTTCTATTTTTATTTATTTTTTCCTTTTTAGCAGCTTGCATCATATAACGACTGTGCTTAATAACCAGAAAATTTTATTTTTTCAAAAAAGCTTTTTAAATTATTCTGGTAATATATTTTTTTCTTTTCTCCATCATTAGACTGTAAATAATAAAATCATTATATGTATATGTATTTAACTGTATATAAATAAAAGAGGCCTTAGTTACCATTCAACAATTAAGGAACTAAAGCCCTGAGACATTAAATAACTAGGAACAGTCACTTCCCTTCCCGTTACAACAAAATTTCTTTCTCCACATAAACTGTGGTCACCTTTTCCAAGGTTAAGATGTAACCCAAAGAAGTTCCCAAGGTAGTACAGTAGATGGAGTATTAGTCTAGAATCAGGAAGACCAGTCCAAATCTGACCTTAATCTCTTAAATCACTTAACCTCTATTTGCCTGTTTCATCAACTGTAAAATGGTACCTCCCTCCCTAAGAATATTACAAGGATAAAATGAAAACACATTTGTAAAGTGCTTAGCACACAGCCTGGCATACTGTAAACACTATATAAATGTTAATAATACTATTATTTAATCTCAATGATGTTGGGTCACTGAGGAGTAGAGCAAGTCTGATTTTCTGAATTATAAAATATTTTAAAATAAATGTAATTACCAAACATATAAAGTAATTCACATGAAGTTTAACATTGTGCTGCATAACAGATGTCCTTAGAGAAAATATTTTAGTGAAAACATAAAAATAAGAGGAATGTTTGCTCATAATGTAAAAAGAAACAAAACTCTTTTTTAAAAGAATAAAAGTATATTGAGCATGAATGATCAGTGTATTCATGTAGATACACATTCCCAATGGTATAAAAAGCAATACATTTGTCTTGCTCTTTTCAACAATAAGGTGATTCAAGGCAATTCCAATAGACTTGTAATGGAAAGAGCCATCCACATCCAGAAAGAGAACTATGACGTCTGAATGTGAATTAAAACATATTTCATCTTCTTTTGTTGATGATTTGCTTGTTGCTTTTTTTTTTAATGTTTTTTTTCCCCTTTTGATCTGATTTTTCTTACACAGCATGATGAATATGGAAGTAAGTTTAGAAGAATTGCACATATTTAACCTACATTGGATTGCTTGCTGTCTAGGAGAGGGAGAGAAAAAGAGAGAGAGAGGAAGCAGGGGGAAAAATCTTGAGGGTTTTACTTAGCTAAATGTTGAAAATTATCTTTACATGTATTTGGAAAAATAAAAAGCTACCAAAAAAAAAAAAAAAAACCCAAACAAAAACCAATTTATCTACAAATGACTCTTGCCCATGTCTGGGTCCAACCCACTGAGACTCTTGTCCTTGTCTTCTTATAAATCATGAATAGACACCTACCCAGTAGGCTGTGGCTCTTTCAATCTCTTGATATTACAGGAATACCAATAACAGACCACAGGCTGTCCATCCTTCTTCATGGCTCCATGACAGGCCCACCTCCTTTTTCCATTAAATATCTCCGTACTCCTCTCTTACTCCTTCCTGAACATAATCAGCTATTTGTAATAATCTTTGATCTATCTATACTTAATATATCTTTCTATTATACCCTGCCCCTGTCATTCAACAGGTGAATCAAGAGTTTAATTGCTTATAGACAGAAATAGACATCACTTGCAGTCAAAATGCATTACAAAACTACTAGCATTAAAGAGAACTTTATTTCAAGGAGAATCTTGATAATAATTGAAAACTTTATGTACTTTTCCATTTTCCTACAAATCAATCTAGTGTCCATTTCCAAGGTCTGTCCAAGATATATTTTCTGATGATATCCTTATATGGTGTCCATCCAATTACATACCACAGTTTAGTGAACAGTATTCCTCATGTGTTTGGTTTTCCCTGTGAAGACAGTTAAGCTTAAATATAGAAATAGCACATCATTCACAGGATCTCACTACACACAGACCCTCTCTCTTCAATTTGAATTCTACTATAAACATCAAGACAATGGCAAATATCTTTGGTAAACATACATCTTACTTTTTTGATGTCTCTTTTGATTATTAATAATCAGAGGATTATTGAATGAAGTTAACTCTATTGTTTTATTTCTTAAGATATCTCCTAAGAACTTAATCATAAGCATGAGAAACCCTTTGTTGAGAACAGCAAGGCTGCATTTTGTTCTATTGGGCAATCTATTTTTAATAGTTAAACAATAAATACAGAGGGAACTTAAGTTCTCTGATTCTTTAAGTCAATTGTTTAGCTATAAAGATGTAATGAATTACATGGTTATTATCAGAGAAAACCTGCTTATTCCTCACATATTTTTCATCAAAGACATCTTTAATAGTTATTCCTATAAAAAAATTCACAGAAATGAAAAAGCAATCATGTAGATCAGTAGTTATTAATATAGTTTCTTCAACTTTAAAAACAAAGTAGTGGGGCAGCTAGATGGCATAGTGGATAGAGCACCAGCCCTGAAGTCAAGAGGACCTGAATTCAAATCTGGCCTCCCACACACTTCCTAGCTGTATGACCCAGGGCAAGGCTCTTAACCCCAATTGCCTCATCAAAAAAACAAAAACAAAAACAAAAAAACCCTAAATAGTAATAATGTCTGTGTCTGATCTTTCAGATACCTTACAAGTTTTTCCCTCCAATGGATTAAAAATTGTAGCATCCCTAGAACAGAGCCTCCTCAATTTATACTTCATCTGGTCCAGATGCTTTTTCCATTTTTTTAAGTGCCATCTTTATTTCTATATGCATTATTGCAACAAAGAATATTAAGCTGAGTAGTATAAATAATAGTTCCATTATCAGTGATAGAAGAAATAATTACAGAAATCTTGACAGATGTTTTCTATATGTCCTCCTTTCAATTTTATTCTTACTTTCAAGATGATCCAAATTTAATTGAGTCTCACACCAAACTTCCCACAATTTTATTCCTTTCATCACCCTCCAGTATAAGATTGTGCAGGTTATTTTATATTGTGAACAGAATCACAGGACTTTTAGAGTTGGAAGGGACCTCATGGGACCAAAGTAACCTAAAGAAATCCCCACTATATCTATATCTATATAAAACATATAAAACAAGTGTTTATCAAGCCTCTGCTTGAAAAACCTCAAAATAGGGGGTAACCCACAACCACTTGAGAGCTCATTCTACTTCTGGTCATATTTGTTAGGAAACTTTTCTTGACAGCAAACCTTAATTTACCCCTGCATTTCCTACTTTAGGTTCTGTCTTCTGAAGACACTTGAGAGTCAAGTCTAATCTCACTTCTGAGTGACAGCCCTTCAAAATCTCAAAGACAAAGGATTCTGGGAAGATGGTGGAACAGGGCAGAAAATTGCAAGCTCTCCAGATTTCCTCCACAAACAAGACAAAATAGCACCTCAGGATGAATATAAAGTGGTAAAAAATAAACAAGAGTTGGAGCAGAACAGTAGTCCTCCTGGGACAACTGGAAATCTGACAGTTTGGTCTGAGTGAGGCATAAACACCTGCAGATTAGCTGCCTTGAAAAACAGCAAGCTTGAGCACAGCGGATATCTGGGTTAGGAGGTAGTTTCTGCCTCAGCCATAGAACTTTCACATTTTGGAGGGGGAGATTAAACAATAGGAGGGCAAGATAGTAGATAGAAATAATGTAGAAGACTCAGGAGGGTTAGAAATAAGGTGAGAAGAATAGTGAGGAAAATAGAAAGGAGGAAAATAAATAAGTGATTATAGCTTAGAATGTGAATTGGTTTAATTCGCCCCAAAAATGGAAATATAAGATTAAAAATTAGAACTCAACAATTATGTTGTTTTCAGGAAATGTTATAAAAAGTAGGGATGAAAAATGCCAATCACATGCAGAATTATGGAGACCAAACATGAATCAAAGCATAGTATTTTCAACTTTTTTGTTTGTTTTGTTTCTCATGTCCCCCCCCCCTTTTTAGTCATTTTTCTTGCACAACATGACAATTATGGAAATACGCTTAAAAGAATTGCACATATTTAACCCCTATCAGATTGCTTACTTCTTGGGGAAAGGGGAGGTAAATGAGAAAAATTTATAACACAAAGTTTTACAAAAATAAATGTTGAAAACTATTTTTACTATGGGGGGGGAAAAAGTGCACAGAAGTAAACAACAACAACAAAAAACCTACAAGGAAGTAAAGATGGACAGTTATGAACACAATGTGTAGTATTCATTATATTATATATGTATTATATATTACATATGTAGTATATAATACATATAACATATTTATTATATAAATGGAATATATTTTATTTCTTGAAATGGAAATTTATTGCTTTTTATTTTGAATTCATGTTCTGCTATGCACATGGCAATTCTTTTTTCACTTTTCTTATTTTGTATTTCAGTTTTAAATTAATTAAAAAAAAACATTTCAAAACAGCAATCAAGTCAAGAAAACATTTATTAAGTGCTGGCTATGTAACAGGCCCTCAATCTAAAATTTTAAGGAGATAATATGCAAAAAAACATGTACAAACAGTCAATTCTCAATATTTGTACACACATATATACTTTTCAAGCATTCTTGTGATTTTATTAGTGACTTTACTTTCACTACCTTGTTGACAATAGGTTATTTGCATCTATACATAGTAAAGGAAAAAAATGATCTTATTCACCCTACCATTGTAATGAGTACTCTGAAAAAATAAAAAAGCAGACAGACAAATAAATAAATGAAGAAAATTCCCTGTACTTGAATTGCATATTTTCACTGTTTGCCTTTAAAAATCAAGCTCTGTGTTGCAATTATTTCCCCAAAGAGTAGTGCAAAATGGAATCCTTTGAACAAGAACATAATAAAACTATATCTCACTGTCACATTGAACCTTTATAAAAGTGGAGAAATTACAATTGTATTTTTTTAAAAAGGCAAAGTCTAAATACAATCTTTACAAATTGTAATATAATAAGATTATAATCAATACTGGGATCACAAGACTCTATAACTTAGAAAAGATATTTATTAAGCACCTAGTAAATATGTTGGATACAAATATAAGAAAAAGGAAAGACAGTTCCTGTCCTCATGGCAAAGAGAAAACAGAGAGAAAAAGGTACTTTAAAGGGAGCCAAAAAGTGGTGAGGGAAGGTATCAACTTGGGGGACATGGCAGAAAATTAGTCTAGAAAGCAGGAGGCTAACTTCAGTTAGAAAAAGTAATCTCAGCAATCTAAGGTGAAAGTTTACCACTTTTGGTGGTTACAAAAACCTAACCTCATATTTCCCACAGATCTAATGTATCAACATTTGTGTTTTTGACTTCTACAAGTTTTCCAAGAATTTTACCCCCAACAAAAGTAAGGATTGACTATATATATATATATTAGTCTTTTCTTCTGGTCTCAAGTAAATTTAGTATTTTATTTTTCTAATGAAGCCTTCCTTGCTCCTCCTGCCCTTTATCTAAAATTCTTTTTTTTTTCCTTGAGGCAATTGGGATTAAGTGGCTTCCCCAGGATCATAGAGCCAGGAAAGTATTAAGTGTCTGAGACTACATTTGAACTTGGGTCATCCTGACTTCAGGAGTGGTGCTCTATCCACTTCACCACCTAGTTGCCCCTCTTTTATCTAAAATTCTAATCTTCAAGTCTTTGGTCTCCTGAAATGGTACCTAACCTGAACTAAAACCATCTTAATAACAGTAATTGGAATTTATGCTTAACTTCAAGATTTGCAAAACACTTTAAATACATTCTCTCATTTAATTCTTATATAATTCTGTGAGAGATAAGATACAGGCATTATCCCCATTTTACAAAAGAAAAATCTCAGAAGAGAAGCCGACTCTCAAAGACTGTTAAATGAGAAAAAGCCCAGAACTCTGGGGCAGGTAAACTAAATTAAGTTGTCAGGAAAGAGAAACCAGTATTAGTATCATGCATTTTAAATGTCTCACATGTCTGGGAAAACTAAGTTTTTATAGCCTATCCTACTATTACTACTCCTCCAACTTACTGACTGTACCTTCCACTGTGTTCTCTTAGAATACCTTAAAAATGTCCTTCATTTTGAACGTCAAGCTCTCATGCTCCTTCCATCTTCTAGCACTCAGACATTTAGGTTCCTCCATATAAAACTACATTCTGATCATCTTCTCAAGCACTGGCTTCATTTCCTTTCATACCACATCCCCTCTCCATCTTCATCCTCCCTTACTTACCCCCACACCAAAACACTCACACAATGAACCTATAGAGAACAGTCAGAATATTCCTCACTTCCCATTACCCATTAATTCTTACTAGAGTATGATCACTGAATAACCTCTTCTTTTTTTTCAAGTTGAGTAGTTATTAAAACATATCACCCAAATCCGACTATGGTAACTACTGTCTATTAGCACTTTAGTCACCCAAACTCTCTCAAGGAGTTCAGGAACTGGGTTTACCATCTTCCCAAACACTTGATTTCTGACCCTTATACTAAGGGACTCCAACATTCATGCTGATGTTCCCTCTAAACAGCTTAACCTCCTGAGTTTCAATTTCCACAACTTTCATGATATATTACTCCAAAGAACTTCAGCCACACATGATGAGTCTTGCCCTGCTTAGATCTTGTCATCATTCACAAACAACCCCTTTCTAGGGCAGTACTCTTCATACTTATGGACAGTTATATTGTCCAGGCCCCATTATTACCATCTGCCATGGGCAGCTCCTTCTCAACAAAGGCTATGGTGCACAGGGCTGTCAGGTTGCAGGGCAATGCCCACAAGACGTTGAGGCAGCGACACATAATCACCTGGTTCTCAAAATAGTAGTACTGAAAGGGACATGGAGTAACCAATGTGCTCAACAGGAGAAGGAGCAGGAATAGTGGATGGCCCAAGCAGAGATAGCAAGGCAAGACTGAGAACTCCTGGAAGCCCAGAGAGGAGCCAGAGCCCTGAGCAGTGGAGGAAACAAGATTATAGCTTTTACAATCAGCCTCTCCCCTCCAAACTCAAATCAAGCTTTGCTAGTGTGGGATGTGGGGGAAAGAGTATATATAAAGGTCGTGGTTCCTCTCAAAAAGTAAAGGTCAAAAAGGGAGATGAAGCTGGGATAGTTTGTTTCTTCACAGATGAAAGGCCCACTTCTTTGCTCCTTTGGACAACTAGGTGGGGAGAAATGGTTAAGTTATAGACTGGAGATACACTCCTTATGAGAAAAATTCATTTTTTATTCCTTATTTTCTCCACTTGTGCCTTCTGGAACCAATTAATAATGAGTACCAAGGTCTCACTGTAAATTTTTTTTGGTGGCAGAGAATTGGAAATGGAGGAGATACCCACCAATTAGGAAATGGTTGAGCAAACTGTGGTACATGATTATAATGGAATGTAATTGTGCTATAAGAAATGACAAGCAGGTATTAAAAACAAAAACAAAAACAAAACCTGAAAAAACTTATATGAACTGATGAAAGTGGAATAGAACCAGAATATTGTACATAGTAACAGAAATACTTTTACTATGATCAACTAACTGTGAATGACTTAGCATAATCTTAGCAAAACAATTCCAAAGGACTAATGATGAAAAATTCTATCCACCTCCTGACAATGAACTTATGGAATCTGAAAGCAGACCAAAGCATACTATTTTTCACTTTCTGTTTTTTGCAGAGATTTTTTTATCCTTTAGATCTGTACACTCACATTCACAACATGACTAATATAAATATGTTCTGCAGGATGAACATGTATTATCAATAATAAATTGCTTACTGTCTCAGGGAAGGAGTGAGAAAATATGAAACTCAAATTTTCTTTAAAAAATGAATGTTTAAAAATGTCTATGTGTAACTAAGGAAAAATAAAAATTCTATTAAAAATATAAAGCACCATAAAAAGTTTAAGCATGTATAAAATTTTTTTAAGTTAAATAATGATAAAGATTTCACAAATATCAAATATGAGTAGTCAGCATGTCTAGAAGGATAAAAGCATCAGTAAAAGGAGTAAAAAATAAATCCTATGCTAACTACTCCAATAATCATTAAATACGTAAAACACAAAAATCATGTAAAGTAAAATTATGTCGATCTTACATTGCCTACATGTGTTTATTCAAACATTAATTAAGTCTACTTCACTCACTACCCAATGTGGTCTCTGGAAAGTAAATTAATATCATGATGTCTCAGCTTCTTTATCTTTAAAAAGACAGTAGGATTACAAAACCTCTAATGTCCTTTCTGGCTATGAATCTACTACACAGATACAAAAGAATTATAATTTGAGGATTTTAAAAAACTACAAATGAATGCAATTGTAATATTACTGTATTAAAATATGGAAGAAAAAGCAATGCAGCAATCTGGTAAAGTGAAAATAGTATAAAATGCAAAACAGAAGACCTGGATTCTTCTATTTACTAAGGGATCTTAAACAAATCAAACCATATTCTCTCAGTCTCATTTCCTAATCTATAAAATCACAGTGTATATAATTGTTCCTAGAAGGGATCTAGAAATCATTTGATATAACCCTTTCACTTGTCCACTGAACACAGAAAAAGAACTTAAAACACACGTATCCTTACATCCAGCTCAGTATTCTTTGTACCATACTGCCAAACAAGTCTAGCAGAAACCATTCTCCACAGTAAGTTCCAAAAAGATATATTCTCTAAGATATAAAATGTCATATCATAAATTAGAAAGAGATCCTTTTCCCAACCAAAAATGAATTTTTTTAAAACAAAGCCAGGATCATAGCATCACAAGAAAAACAAACCAAAACAAAAACAGGTAAGTTCAATTACATAAAATGAAAAGCTTTTGCACACTCAATGCAATATGAATTATAAAACAAAGTTAACTAGAAAATAAAGTTAACTATGGGGAATATTTGCAGCAAACTTCTTTGATAAAGTGGGATTCAAGATACATAGTGAATTGATATAAATAAGAGTAATCCCCCATAGATAAATATTCAAAGATTATGAAAAAGTGATTTTCAAAAGAAACAAAAGTTGTCAACAATTATATTGGAAAAAATGCTCCAAAAATGACTGAAAAATTAAAGTTAAATTATCTTTGAAGTTCCACCTTGCACTCATCAGACTGAAAAAAGATGAAAATGCCAATTGTTGGGAGGGGTTGTGAGAAGACTACCACACTAATGCACTGTTGGTGAGCTGTGAACTTTTCCAACTGTTCTGGAAGGCAATTTAAAACTATATCTTGCCAGTGCCACTACCAGGCATATAGCCCAAAGAGAAAAAAAATCGAAGGAAAGAACCTTAAAATGCTTGTTGTGGTGGTTGTTACTGTACTAAAGAAGTGGACACTAAATGGATGTCTTTCTTTTTTTTGCTGAGGCAATTGGGGTTAAGTGACTTGCCCAAGGTCACACAGCTAGAAGTGTTGAGTGTGTGAGATCACATTTGAACTCAGGTCCTCCTGACTTTAGGGCTGGTGCTCTATCTACTGTGCCACCTAGCTGCCCCTAAATGGATGTCTTTCAACTGAGAAATATCTAAATAAATCATGGCACCTAAAGGTAAAAGAATATTACTGTGTCATAAGAAATGATGGATTTAGAGAAATTTGTAAACACTTGTACAAACTTCTTAAATAGTAATTTTATAAGGCTGATCAGTGCAATTACCAATTATAACTTCAGAAAATTGATGATGAAGCATGCTTGTCTTGGTAGAGAAGTGATGAATAATACATTCATTTCCAAATACAGACTGTGTTTATATGTTTTGTTCAAGTATAATAACCTACTCATATAAGGGAAAGCTTCTATTTGAAGAGATAAAGGTAGTTGGTAGGTTGTGATGGTGCAAAAAAAGGAAGAAAAGAAAGAAAAAAATAATAAACGTTAAAATATATACAGAAGAGTTGAAGTTGGAAGAAGATAACATGATCAGGGCAGTTCATTCTACTTAGCTACATATAATAAATGTTTTAAATTGTATATAAAAGAAATTTACAGTTTCATATATAAACATTTTATCTTCTTTGTATATTGAAATGTTTGTTGATATTAAGTGTATAAAAAGAAAAAAATTAAGCTATTAAACAGGTATGGGATGCTTTCCTAATAACTTTGTATGTATTGTCTATTTTTTCAAGAGATAGCTCTTTGAGAACATTTAGTAAAACAAACCCTTTTATTTTACAAATGAGAACGCTCTTTTTCTTACTTTGACAATTCAATTCAGCAAACACTTATTATGGGACTATTTTGTGACAGGCACAGAGAACACAAAGATAAAAACTAAACAATCCCTGTTCTCAAGATTTTATTCTATCGAGGGAAACGACATGAAAAATAAAATATGAGGTATTTAGAAACAGGCAGAAAGCAAAAGAAGCTGATCCATATAAGCTTCTGAAGAAGTAAGCACTTCAGTTTAACTCTGAAGGAAGACAAGATTTTCTGAAGCAGAGATGAGGGGAAGGAAGAAATGCACTGCAAACATGGGAGAAAACTGGTGCAAATTAAAAAATGCATGCTTCTTGGGAGAAAAACTACGGCAAATTTGCATAGCATACTAAAAAGCAAAGACATGACAACAAAGGTCCATATAGTCAAAGCTATGGTTTTTCTGGTAGTAATATAAGACTTAACTGTGAGAGCTGCACTATTTGGAAAATTGACAATCAACATTTTCAAATTGTGGTGCTGGAGAAGACTTTTGAGAGGAACAAATGAGATATCTGTAAAGCCTTAATGTTATTTTTTTTCTATTAAGAACCTGATAGGGCCCTCCAAACTAAATCAATATAAACTTTAACACTCAGATTTCAATGCAAAGTTGCATAAGGATAGATGGCAAAAACTGTTCAAAAATCTCAGGATCAAGAAAAAGAACGCAACGGCTATATAAGACTATACAGAAGATTTATATCCACTGCATGCCATCAGTGAGAGGGAGAGAGAAAGAGCAAGTGATGGTGGTGGAACTATGTACTCAGAGAGGAAGTTATTGGTTACTGATATGGGAATCATTTCTGAATTAGATGTCTCTATAAAATTGGAACATTAACTTTTAACAGTCCCAATAAAAATCAATACCAAATTAGAATGAGAAGATATCACATAATTAAAGCCACTGCCTATTCAAACATTTATTAAGCACCTACTATTGTCTGGTACTGGGAATATAAAGAAAGATGATCCCTGATCTCAAGATAAGAGGCTAACAACTATGTGCAAACAAGAAATAGATAAAAGAAATTGGAGATAACCATACAGAGAAGAGTTCAGAATTAAGGGGGAATGGGAAAAGCTTCCTAAAGAGAGTGAGATTTTAGCTGAGGCTTGACAGAAATCAGTAGGCAAAGATGAAAAGAGAATTCTAGGCATGGGGGAAAGCCAATTTTTAAACAACAAAGAATCCAGTGTCATGGAACTATAGAAACCTATAGTGATTTATTAGGTATAAGACTGGAAAGGTGGGGGTGAAGGGAAGCCAGGTTACCAAGCTTTGAAAAACAAACAGAGGATTTAACTTGGAGATGATAGGGAAAAACTGGAATTTATGGAGTAGGGAGTAGACCGTGTCAGACCAGAGCCTTAGGAATATTACTTTGACTAACAAATGGAAGATGGAGGATTACTGAAACAGCCCAAGACTTCAGTTAGGAGAGCAGTAACAGTATCAAATAGAAAGGAGTGAATACCAGAAATATTGTTAGAAGCAGGACTTGGCAGCAGATTAGATAGGGGATGAGGGGGGGGGAGAGAGGAGGGGCAGTGAGGAAGATAGTGAAGAGTCAAGTTATCTAGGGTTGTAAGCCAGGAGAAATCAAAAGATGATGATGCTTTCAACAGTAAAGAATGTTAAAAAGAGTGGAGGACTTTGGGAGGAAAAGATAATGATTTTCGTTTTAGATATACCAAGCTGAAGATGACTATAAGACATGTAGTTCAACATGTCAAATAGGCATTTGGAGAGGGGAGACAACAGCAGGGTTGGCTAAGGAGGAACTTGGTGGAAAATAGATAAAGCACTATACCTGCAGTCATGAAAATATGAGTTCAAATTCAGCCTCAGAAACTACCTGTGTGGTCCTAAACAAGTCACTTAACCTGTCTGCCTGGGTCTCCTTATCTGTAAAATGAGGATAAAACTAGCACCTATCTCACAGGGTTGTTGTAAGGCTCAAATAAGATAACTGTAAAATGTTTGGCACCATACCTGGCACACTGAGTACTATACAAATGTGAGCTAGTAGTAGTCATTATTGTGGTAGCAGTAGCAATAACAGTAGTAGTAGTAGTAATAGCAGCAGTAGTAGTGATAGTAGTAGCAATAGTAGCAGCAGTAGTAGTAATGGCAGTAGTAGCAATAGTAGTAATAGAAGGTGGAAAAGAAGAGGAAGAAGAGTGAAACAATAGAAACTGATAAAATCTCCAAGTATAGAGGGAGAAAAAGGACTAGGGCACAGTCCTAGACTAAGGTTAGTTAGTAGGTGTGACCTAGATGAAGATCCAGAAAAAGGGCAAGAATTGGACAGATAGGTAGGAGAACCAAGAAAAAAATTGTGTCATGAAAACCTAAAGAGAAGAATTAAAAGATGAGACTGACAGTGAGTACAAAGAAGTCAAGGATGAGCACCAAGAAAAGGGCATCAGATTTGTCAATTAAAAGACAACTGTTAGTAACTGTGGAAAGAATCAATGATGCCAAAATATAGAAAATGGATCAAGGAGAAAATATAAACACTCAATACTATAAAATGTTCTACTTAAGTTTAAACAATATAAGGCAATCATCACAATGAGGAGCTCAACAAAACCTAGAAACTGGATGGCTCAGCAAATATTTGATATCCTTACCAAACAAAAAAATGGCAGCCAAAGTACACATAGATTTAGCATGGCAACTCTTTAGCATGTAAAACTGTACAAAAGGTAGTATAAGATTATGAACAGTACTGCTTTATAAAACAATGAAAAACAGTAGAGGGAAGAATGAGTTTGCAAAAAATTATTTTTTGTGAAGTTACATGATACCAAGAATCATCTAAAGATGAAATTAGGAGTACAACATACGAAAAAATGGAAATCTATCAAGGTTTCTACAACAATTCTATTTTTCATCAATGAATGATATAGTAAGCACTTAATATGTGCTTATCACAGTGAATGAGAGCCTGTGTACAATCTCTACAGATCAATCCCTGATTATTACATGAGTAATGGGCCAGAAGTCAGAGGCAGAATTAGCACTGCAATAAGAGCATCAAAAACAGAGAAAAAGAATCAGAGGGTCACACCTGAGGCAATAAAACAGAACACAAAAGACTTGACAGTCAAGAAACAATAGAAGAGACCTGATAGTAGGGAGGATACTAAATTGGGAAGAGGGAGAGAATGAGATGAAACTGGGAAGGGTGGGGGTGGAGAGAAAAAACAAACAAAACAACCAGAAGGTTATCAAGTACTACCAACCATTCTATTTACTCTTTTCTACAAAAATCAATAAGAAAATTTTTATGATGATTATTTACATATATATTGATAGTGACTATAAAAGCAGACATCTACAAAAATAGAAGACCACAGAAATGGTCTTTACAGAAATGGAGGGAAGGGGAAGAAAATACAAGATTCCATTGTACTTGTCTATTAGCTATTAAATGGTATTTGAACCAACTGAGCAAAATGCAACATTAATGATCTTTTTCCAAAAAGTTACCTCTCATCTCAAACTCCAATGGCGTCCTATTACCTCTGGGAGCAAATACAGGACATTCTATTTGACATTCAATGCCCTTTATAACCTAGTCTCCTCCCTTCCAGGTTTCTGACACCTTACTCATCCATCCAATAACACTGATCTTCTGAAATAAGATATTGCATCTATCAGCTCCCATATGGAATGCTCTCCCTCTGCTGCCGATTTATGACTTTTTGAGTCCTAATGGAAACCTTCCCCAATTTTTCTTAATTTCAGTGCCTTCTTTATTTTAATTATTTCTCACTGCATATATATGAAGTCAATCAAAATAAATTTTGATATTGGCCACATCTCAAAGAATTGGTTTCATTCTGCACTGAATTCTTCACCTGTCTATCAGGACATGATTGGCATTTAGTCCTCTGGAAAAGTGGTTGGTCAGGACAAGAGTTTTCTATAACATTTATAAGCCATAACTTGTTTGTTGATTCCTCAACTTAGATGGCCATACTTTGCCAGATCAAAAAAATAAAGTATTTTTGCACATCTTTGTGAGGTCTATTTTGTTGTTTTTTGCTCAATTTACGCTCAATTTACCCTTTATCTAATACTCCTTACCCCTCTCCTTATGCCCTTTTCCTCCAATTTTGTTGACTGAAATGGATTTTTGTACCCAACTTTGAGCATTCCTCCTCCTTTTGACCAGTTCAGATAAGAGTTTATTGTCAGCTCTTCTTCTTCTACACCTTCCTCCTTTAGATTACTACTTGATGCAATCTATGAGTTCATTTTCCCTAGTTTTCTCTTCCCCGAATTTGTCTTCTCTCTTTCCATTCTTTACTTAAGATCAGCAAGACATAATAGAACTACTCTTGGGCCTTTTCTAATTGGATTCCCTTTATAAAATCTGAAGATAAGGTTCAGAAGGAACTAGCGTCATTTCCCCATACCTGAATATAAACAGTTCATCCATGTTAAGTCTTTTACCTTATGTTTCTTCTCATTTTTGTGTTTGTATTTCAAAGTTTCTCTACAAGTTAAGTGTTTTCACCAGGAATGCTATGTTCTATTGCATTAAAAACCCATTTTTCCCCTGTAGGATTACACCAAGTTTTGGTGGGTAAGTTATTCTTAACAATAACCCTACAGAGGACCTGAGTTCAAATCTGGTCTCAGACACTTAACATTCCCTAGCTTTGTGACCCTGGGCAAGTCACTTAACCCCAACTGCCTTAGCAAAAAGCAAAAAAACCAAAACAAAACCAATAACCCTACATCTTTTTCCTTCTAAAATATTGTACTCCAATTTCTCCATTTCTTTATTCTGGTGGCTGCTAAATCATGAGTGTTGCTAACTATATAATCTCAGTACTTGAATACTTTCTTTCTAGCTGCTTGCAATATTTTTTTTTCTTTGAACTTAAGTTCTGGATTTTTGCTATTACATTCCTGAGAGTTTTCATTTGGGTTTCTCTTTCTATTCCTACTTTGCCTTCCAGTTCTAAATCTCTGAGAAGTTTTCTTTAAGAATTTCTCACAATAAGATGGCTAGGTTCTTTTTGGTCATAGCATTCAGCAAGGTCAGTGACTTGATTTTTTTTCCCCCTCACTAGTCTTTTTTTCCAGGTCAGTTGTTTTTTGCACAAGATACTTCACATTTTCTTCTTTTTCCCCCTAAACTTTTGACTTTATCAATTCTTGTTGCCTCAAGAAGTCAATGACTACTGTTTGCTGCACTTTTTTTTTTTCCACGGAGTTTGCTGTTTGGGCAAAGTTTTGTATTTCTTGTGCCAAATTGTTAATTCCCTTTCCAACTTTTGCACTCTCATTCTTACAAAAAGATTTCTTAACTTTTTTTTTCAAACTCTTGCTTCATCTCTTTCAGGAATTCTGAATTTTTGTTTAGTCTGTGCCCAAGCTGTTAAGTACTGCTTGAGGAAAGTTCTGGAGAGATTTTCTCCTGTGTTTGTGTCTTGGGCATCCTTGCCACTATAAAAGTTTACTACAGTGGGCTGTTTTTTAGTTTGTTTATTCTTTCAGGTTTCTCCTTGACTTTAGATTTGATGTGAGGGCTGGACTGCCACCTTCTGGAAGAAAGTTCTGGGTAAATCCTATTGCTACTTTCATGGGACTGAGTACTGTCTTACTATAAGCTCTCAGAAACTTTCAGTACTTCTAAGAGTCTAATCAAGACAAAGTATGATTTGCTATTGCTTCCTTCTAACAAAGCCTTGGACTTCTGAAGATAGGGTAAAGCCAGAAGAGATTTGGGACTAGAAAAAGCAAAGAATGGACTATTTGTATGTTTATCAGTTGACTACATGCTAGAGTGAAATGTAAACTCAGTTTTATTTACTTATACAGGAATACAGAAGTACAAGATATCCCCAAATGGATAGGCTTTATAATTTTCTTTGAAACATATGGATCTTTTTGTTTCTCCTCACATCCCTTCCCTTCAGATTAACTTTTGCAACTATCTTTCACTAATGTAAATTAGTGAAATTGATTGAAACATTTTAATTTTTTGATCATATATTACTATATGCAATAGTAATAGGAGTTACAGAAATAACATTAGCTCATAAATGAACAAAAAGGAGAATTTAAAAAATTAGAAGACTTCAAGGAGTACAAGCTGGTACATTAGTTTATGGACAAGAAGAGAGATTGGGTCATTCCAGACTTTTAAAGAAGGAGTGGGAACAAAGGCCCAGATGTGATAATGCAAGTAGTATAATTTGGCTAGTGGATAACATTCAATAGAATACTTTTTAGATTTTTCACTATTTCATATTACCTGTGCCATTTCCCTTTTATAGTTAGGTAGAAGCTGGTTAAGATCAAGTCAACAAGCATTTATTAAGGGCTTACTGTGCCAAACACTGTGTTAAGTAGACACAGGAAGTCTGTGCTGAAGATAACTCAGCTGAGGACATAGAAAGTCAAGATCGGCTCTAAAGCTTGGTGAATTTTCAATTCCTTTTATAACCTAAAGCACCAGTTCCACATTGTTACAAACTGAAAAATTACTACATCTAAAGGTATGTTATATTTTTGATGTACTACTTAGTATTTTGAATATTACATAATTTAAAAAGGCTCCCCCCCAAGATCTTAGATTTGAAATCAAACTTAAGCATTTCAACAATTTAGTGAAGAGTGTAGACTATCTAATATCTCTAATTTTCTGAGTGAAAGACACTAAAACCTTCTATTCACATAAACTAGTGTCAACATTCTATTATCATTATTCCCTTCAATATGATTTAAGAGAATTTTTATTAGTAGCTAGATGGCTAAAAATAATTAGCAAGTATTTAAGTGCTTGTTATGAATTCAGTACTGAATTTGATGTTATGATAATTATAGAAAAAGTACATAATATGTAGGGGATCACAGATTTAGAGTGCATAAGGGATCTTTCCAAATACTTGTGTCCCTGCCTCTTAACCCCACTGTATAGCTGAGGAAACTGAGAACCAAAGAAGTAAAGTGACTTGCCCCCCCCCAAGTCAGGTAAAATAGCAGAGCCAAGATTTTACCAGGTCTTCTTACTTCAGAAATCCAGTTTGGAGCCTTCCAGTTGGAAAAATGAGGCTGACACACTTGAAAGAGTGAATAATATATAACATTATTTAAGTGCTAGCTAGTTTGGTAGTAGTCAGAGAAATTATCTTGAAGGAATAGGTAGGGATAAGGACATTCTAAATCACTAGAATAAATACAGCCAAAATGGAGGAAAACAAATAAGTAAAATATTAAATAGCTTTTTCCTCTTTTAAATATAGAAAATAAAAACCATTTACAAATTGTATTTAAATCATTTTTATTGTCATTTTATAGCAACATAATTTTTCCCAATATCTTTCTTCTCTCACTCCCAGAGAGTCATCCCACATAACAAGTATTTTTTTTTTTTAGAAAAAGGAAAAAAAAATCCAGCACAACTGGGCAATACATTGAAAAAGTTCAAAAACATGTTTGACCTCTTACCGCCACAAAGGGGTGGGGGAAGATACATTTTTATATTTATTCATTCAAATCATACCTGATCTTTAAAACTGTTATAGTCACCTTGATTTTTTGGTATGTGGTTGTTTTCCAGGTACATTGTTATAGTTATTTTGCATATTATTTTTTTGACTTTGCTTACTCTGCATTAGGCCATGTAACTCTTCCCAAGCTTCTCTATTCATCACATATATCATTTCTTATATAATACAGTAATATGCTGTTATATGCATTTAGGGACTTTCTTCTTGCTGATGGCTTCCTTGGGGTATATGCTAAGTAATGGAACATCTGGTTTAAAAGGTATGGACAAATTTAGTCAATTTATTTGCATAATGGCAGAATGCTTTCCAAAATGGTCAATGCTGATTTATAGCTCAACCAACGTTCTTAGTATACCTATAAGTACACAATCCCTCCAACACTGAATATTGCCATTTAAAAAAATCTTCACCAGTTTGCAATGAGTTAACTGTAACTCAAAAGTACCATATCTTACACATCTACACATCCACACATCTACACACACACACACACACACACACAGAGACTGGTTTAAAAGGCTCTAATGAAGTTTAAAAAGCTTTCCCTTCCTTTGCTTATGGTTCATAAAAACTGATATAATCACAAAATGATAAAGGTCCACAGAAGTAATTTATTCAGAGTCAAATTACTACTTCTCAGGAAATTGGGAATGGAGCTAAATTCTCCTGCCTTCTAAGTCCAGTGCCCTTGCACTTATATACTCCTGCCTCTTATTTTCTCCTTTAAATGATCCCCACTCTTAACTTCTACAACACTGTACTGTTGTTTTTTTTCTCCTTTCCTAACTACTTTTTGTTTCTCTTTTGCTAAGTTCTCCTTTTACTGCCCTTTAACAGTGTTCTCCAAAGTTAACACTGATCCTTTATTTACTTCTTTAAAGCACACCTCTATGCTGATGTCTCCAAGACGTCTATGTATAAGTTGACTATAGTCTGCTCTTTAGTGCCCTATATCTCCAGTTGTTTGAGTATTAATTGCAACATGAATGTTCCCATATCACCTAAAACTTACACTACAGAGTCTCATATTAATATCTAGCCTGTTCTTTAGAAGTCACTATGTTCATTCCAATCACAATTATGCAAAATCAAGGAATAAAAATACCACAGAGTTTATGAGGAAAGTGGGGTTAAGAGTACAGCCTCAAAAATTCCATCAATAATGCATTTAAAAAAGGGCGGGAGGGGAACCAAATAAAAATATTAGTATAGTGATGTACATGTTAAATAGTTAAATACAAATATTATAATAAAGAGTGGTGGCCTCAGTCTATTGCTTAACATGCTCTCAGGTTCTCACAGGGCAGGGGCTGGTAAAATTGAGTGACAAGAGGGGTGTAATTCAATCATGGTTGGAGAGAGTAGGAATAAAAATGAATGAGACCTAGACAGCCCACGACTCAAATTGTACCAGAGGATATTCAATAAATATGGTACTTTACCTTGAAAAAGACCTGAAGTATGTGTAGAATTGAAAGCTAGAAGCTTTGCAGCTGGTGAATAATTGTGAAATGGTACATTTTAAAAATTTTCTCATTTCTCACAGATAAAAATCTCACATAAACAAACAAAATTCAAGTTGTGCTCAAATTGTTCTTAAATGTATCGGTTGTGGGAACAGATTCACTTTTTTAAACAAAGCGATAGAGCAGAAAGCAGATTTTTTTGGTAGTTCCTTAAAGTTGACAAAGCATTTCATTTATAGATATCTCACTGAACTATCCAGGGAGATAGTAATCCCATTTTACAGACAAAGAGACTGAAGCTCATTGAAATTAAGTGATGTGTCCATGGTCAAATATCTAGTAAGTGCTAAAAGCAGAATTCAAAATGTAGTTTTGGCTAACTATAAATCCAGAAAATGCAATCTATTATCAAAGGCAGTAATAGTATAGTGGAAAAGGTACTGGATTTGTAATGAACCTCAGCTTAAATCCTGCTAGTTTTGAAACCTCAGGCAAGTCACTTAGTTTCACATCTGCTAATTGGGACTAAGAGCAAGTATGTATGTGTTGAACTATATAAACCTCTGAAGTTTTTTCTATCTTCACATCTATAATCCTAATATATTCCCTCTCAAAAATACAGCTTTTCCAATTTTTTCCATGATTGGCTCAGATCTGCAAATTTGGAATTACCTTTGCCTTTTTGTTAGCTTTACATCACTCCCAATGCTATCTTTCCATGTCCAATGCCACCTTTCTAAGTTCAATCTCACCATTCTTTCTTCTGCACAGCCTCAGTTACAATATGGTTCATTTCCACAGTCACCACCCTAAGTCATTCTCTTAAAAGTTTCATATTTTGGTTATTTTGATAACCTCTAAATGACCTACATGCAGCTAATTATTTTCCTATTCTTATACTCTGTGGGGTGTAGTCCCCACAGATATAGCTATTTTTCAGAGAAATGAATACAAGTTAAATAATGAAGCAATACATACAACAAGAAAACAGCAAAAGCAAATAGTTATTATAAAATCTTAAGACTGAGACTTGAAAGGGATCAAAGGAATGATCTGCTTTGGCTCCCTTATTTAGCAGAAAAAGGATGCCAAGACACAGAAGGCAAAAGTGACTTAATCAAAGTCACCAAAGTAGGAAAGAGTGGGGAAAGAATTCTAATACAGATCTTCCACCTGGAAATTCATTTCTCCTTTGTCTCAGAAGGAATCTTGGGTGCCACATGTTAAAAGGACACTAAGAAGCAACAGCCTGCTCAAAACAGAAGAATCATAAGGAGACTTGAAATAATGATACACAAGTTGAAGAAAATAGTAACATAGAGTCTTTGATGGACTATGATAATTGTTTTTAATTATATGAAAGATTGCCATGTGGAAGCAAGATTTAAAGTTACTAAGACAGATTTCAATTCTACAGATACAAGGAAAAACTTCCTAACAAATCAAGCATCTACAAGTAAAATGGGTTATCTTTAAAGAAAACAGAGTTCCCTATTATCTAAGGGCTTCACTTGTCTGAGAGCTACAGGATGCCTTCTTTTTACAGTTTAGGTCTTTCATATTTATTGACAATCAAATAATTAGGACTGGCAAGATAATAAAAGAAATGTGATCTAAAAAATTTCATTTTGTAATTTAGTTGATATTTACAATTAAATAGAGGTGTGTCTAATATTCTGGGAATTCACTGCACACTAATACCATCATACTATAAGGGTTTGACTCAAGGACCTGAAGAGTAGCTTAGTTTTCCTATCCTGTTCATTACATGTCAGACAAGACACTCAGACCACAATAAAGCCAGGGAACATTTTTGTGAACTCTTTTAGCAATTTGTGAAATCTATGGACCATTTTCATGATAAAGTTTTTAAATAAATGAAAAGCTTAGGATTGCAAAGGAAACTAGTTATGCTGTAATATAATTATTTAATTTTTTTTTTAATTTCATGGGACTCAGATTAAAACCTTTTCTAAAAAATGTTCATTGACTCCTACACTAAAGTCTGTCATCTGAAAAGCTCCCTGAAGTAGTAGTAGTAGTTAGGGGATCTGGATTTCAATGCATGAAAAATACAGGGAGAGATATTAACAAAACTACAAACAGATTTAATGCTGTATATACTAAATGCCTGGAAAGTCAACAAATTAAATAATCAATTTGAATGGCAAGATTTGATAATGAAAAGGCGAGAGATAATGGCATGATTTACACAGTATAGAGAACATTGCATGAAAATACTCCACAAGTCTTGGAAAGTGACTTAGGGCAGTGAGGTTAAGTGAACTTCCAAGAATCAGCCAGCATGTGTCAGATGTAGGATTTGAACCTACTCAAATCTATCCACTTTGCAAATCAGCCTTTCAGATAACAGAAAGCAATATTGCCAGTACAAATACCTAACTATAATAATACCTATTACAGACATTTAAGAGCTGATATTAATTAACATTATTACTAATAAGTGAGAGGTACTATACTAGGCACTAGGGAAAGTAGTAGACAAAATAAAAGACAAGTTTTTTGATCTCTTAAATGGACCGTTCCAAGTACTATTGACTTACTACTTTTCACATGCATCTTTAGTGTACATAAATTACAGTTTTCTGATTATATTCAAGGGGTAATATATTCCGGATATTCATACATGGCAGGGTATCTAGTAGGAAGGGCAACTAGTGGAACATGTCAAAGCAATTAAGAGTACTGGGTGTGAAGTCAGAAAGACTCATATTACTGAGTGGAACTCCAGCTTCAGACACTTACTAGATAATAGGCAAGTCACTTATCCTTGTTTGCCTCAGTTTCCTATTTGTTATATGAGCTGGAGAAGGAAACGGCACACCATTCCAGTATCTCCAAAAAAATCTTAAATGGGGTCAGAGAGTCAGATAAGACTGAACAACATCACCTAGAGGAAAGATTACTCAACTCAGAATTAGAAAATACCCAAGTTGAAAACTACTTCAGACACTCGTGACCATTGTCAAATAACTTACATCCATTAAGTCTCAGTTTCCTCACAAGTAAAATGGGGATATTAACTATAGTACCTATCCCCACAGGATTCAAATGAGATATGTGTAAATCACTTGACAAACTTTAAAGAGTAATATATGTCAGCTTATTTTCATATCTAACTATATTAAAAAACTCAAATTTAACCTTAGTAACATAATTTCTTAGTATTAAGTATATAATAATTCAAATTCTTCCCCTTCTCTTTTTTAAATGTAGTATATAATACTCATTTTATGTAACATATATACTAAAATTTTTATGTATTAAGAGTATCATTAACTACAACTTCTATTTCATAGAGGTAAATTATTTCAGCTAAAATATACAAACAACTGAAATTACAGCACATTTGCTATTGTATTTAAAATTTTGGAGCCCCAACATGATGTTTTTACACAAGGCAATCTATTTCACATACAGCTGATTCATCTAACCAGACTGCCCTATTATTCTGTTGACTCAGAAAGGAATGATTCAGGTCACTACTAAAATCTAATTCCTCATTTTCTTCAAATTGGGTCCACAAATCCTCTTTACCCAATGAAATAGTCATATCCAAATAATTTTTTGACTCATGGTTTAAAAAATATTTTCACTACAAAAGTGCCAATAAATCTTATCAACCTGTTAAAGCTGTTTTTTTTGGTAATAGTATTACATTCTCATATTTTATACTTTGTTTCTTTAAAAATTATTTTTCCTTTATTCTTATGATTACATTTTGTTCTAACTAAACTATATTAAGTCCTTTAGGAGACAGAAATTATCTACTACTTATTTTGTATTATCCTCCTCCCTCCAAAACAATTCCAACACAATACTGTACATATTACACAATAGTCACTACACACTTGGTCCTTTGTCCCATCTTCCCATTTGCCATCCCTTCTTCCCACAAACTTCCCCCGTCTACCTCCTCTTCCGGCTTTTCAGCTTCCTTTTATAATTTGTCTTCTTGTCATTGGAATGTAAGTTCCTTGAAGACAAGGAATGTCTTTTTTTTTGTTTTGTTTATGCTTGCATTTTCCAGGCACACATTAAGCACTTAGTAAATGCTAAGTTAACATGACAACAAGCATTTAATAAATGTTTGCTGGGGGAAAAAAAAAAGAACATATAGGAAACTTTAAAAACCCAGGTCTGATCCATAAGAAGACAAATCTCAATAAATCAAGCCTAACAAATTAGATTTGAACTTTCAACTCATAGGTCATTTGTAGACTAGTCATATACCAAATATTCAGTCAATATCTCAGTATACTCACTGTAATAAATTAGCAAGCTGAATTTAAATGAATTTCATTTGGAGTCTACCTAATTTACCTCTAAGAAAACCTGCTTCAGATATAAATCAAATTGCTAATAAACTACATCTATCAAGACTTTTGTAGGAACAAGATTTTAGTTAGAAAAGTTTTGAAAATGGAGGTAACACATTTTTTGATTATATATTTTCCCAGTCACTGCAATCAGATATTGTATACTTTCATTACATTCAGAAGAAGCCAAAAAGTTTTGTAACTATTATAATGTCCAAAATTTTACTAAAAAGTATAATTTTTTTCACTTAAAAGACTAAATTGTTTTACTTCCCCAAACTCTTCTACTTTAAACTTACAATTCCTTTGAATCCAAAATCTTAGTCTCAAGAATAAGCCATTGCTTATTCTACATTGCTACATGACAGCTAAGACTTCTTATCACTATGAAATGAATATTAAAAATGTTTAAAAAAATTGTTATGCTTCCTAGACTTTCAAGTCATAAATAGCCTCAATGGGCAACAAGCAATATAACAACAATACAGAATTTGCTTAGGATTTCTCTCAACATTAAAACGGCAAAGTTGAACCTAAAATTGTGTCTTCAGATAGTTCTGTAGTTTTTAAACTTCAAACTTTAAATTTCTAGGCTTCGACGATCATCATGTAGAACGGACTACACTAGAGGAAAAATGTCTAAGAGAAACTGGTCCCAGTCTGAACTAGCAGACCAAATCATGCTTACCAAAAAAAAAAAAAAAAGATGAGAAGAAAAATCGTTTCTACCAATCACTAAATCTTAAAGCAGAGTGGTGAACGCATTCCAACACAGCCACCGGTGGAAGGAATGTCGGGCAAGGGTAAGTTTTTCAAAAATATAGCTGAGGTTTTTTACCAGTTCAGACGGTGTAAACAAACCTTTCTAGCTGCAGCCGACAGTAAACAATGAACCTGCAGCAGGGTGAGGGGGCGGTCTCTGCCAACTACACTCTCAGCAGCCCGGGAAAAGGAGAGGAGGGGGGAGTGTGTGGGAGGGGGATCCAGCTGTACCAGACACCTCGCAATAACCAGCCGGTTCGGAGGCTCACCGCAGAAAAATATATCGATCCCCTGCACTTCCCCCCAAGGGGGTGAATAAAGAAGCAATCACGAATTCTGCAAGTAGCTTGGGGGCGGGGTGGGGGGAGGTAAGAGAAGAGAGGGCAGGATGTGGTCGCTCTTCCCCTAGACATCCTCTTGCAACCTAAATAACAGCTTCTACTCCCCCCTGCCCAAGCCGCCCCCAGAATGAAGCTGCATAGGGTTCCAGGGGAGAGTGCATCCTTTCCCCATCTCAAGTCCTCAAGAACCGAACAGTCCTGGAGTTGGTCTCCATCGCTCGCTGCCACCCCACCCCCCCGGGACGATGAGAAAGCTGACAGAGTGGGGACCAGCCGGGGTAGGAGTCCGGGCCGAAATACGGTGAGAAACCGGGGCAGAAGCGGCCCAGTGAGAGGAGACGGAGAGAAGGGGGATGGGTCCCGCGGGGTAGTCCCAGGGCCCGAGTCCCAGCAGACCGCCCGCCAGCGGGTCGGGTCGGACCTAGCACCCCGCCCCTCCCCTACCCCCAGCCCAAGCCCTGGGGCCGCACGAATCCGCCCCCGCCTCCTCCCCCTCCCCCGTTAGTTACCTCGGGTGAGATCCAGCGGGACGTTCTCTTCGCCGCTGTCATTCCGCCCTGCGCGAAACACACAGAGACCCAGTTAGGACTCGCAGGCCGGTGGCGGCCCCGGCCACAGCCGGAGCCCCGGGTGCAGTCCCCACACCCGCTCCGCAGCCCAGGGGGGTAAGAAGGGTAAAGACGACTCTGAGAGGATGGAGCACGCGAAGCGGAGGGGAAAGGAGTAAAGGAGAGTTACCTCGTATCCTGAGGTGCTTCAGCGAGCGGCCGCGGACACTCGCCGCCATGTTGACGGGCTTCAGTCACAACACCGGAAACCTCGCCCAATCGCGCGAGAGCCCCCTTCCCCTCTCCCCCGCCCTCCTCTTCCTTTCCTTCTCCCTCCCCTCCTCTATCTCCCCACCCAGCGCTCGCTTTGCCTGGCCTCAGCATCCTCGCTCCTCCTCCTGTTTCTCCTCCTCTCTCTCTTAGCTCCAGCCAGACCGGGGGGCGGGGCCGAGGGGCTTAGAGCGGGAATCCCGGGGCCGGCGGGCGCGTGTGCTTACAGTAGTGGAGGCGAGGCTGGCCCAGGGAAGACCCCCATCCCCAACTCAGGAGAGCGCAAGTTCGCGAGTCCTCCCTTGGGTGGACCTTTCCCACCCCTCCTCTCCAAATTCCTAAAGAGAATTCCCTCGGAGGCTCAAGGTGTTAAGCACCCAGCCATGCAGACCCTGGGATGATGCCATCTACACGGAAGGGACCCGGCGCTCCATTACGCGGGGCGAAGCTGCCCACTCGTGCCCGTAACGCCTAGTGTCCTCGCCACTTTTTGCCTTTATACGGAAAGCTGCCTCCACGCTTTTTATTTGTCCTTGAAGCACTGCCCAGGTTCCTTCCAACCATACTCACCTGCCCATAAAACATCCTCTTTCTGCCACGGAACAACCCATCGAACTCTCCCACCAACCCATGAAGCAACTTCGTCTTCCGCCCCCCACTCCCCTCTTCCAATAATTTAAGGCATGACAGGAGGGAGGGGATGGGGTAGGGTACACAATCTAGTGGAAATGAGGGAAAGCCCCCCCCCATTCATTGGGCCCTGGTAAGGTTTTGAGAAGTGCATTCTGCATTCTGGAGTTGGACTTTACCAGGTTTCCTGAGTTAAATTGTCTGTGTATAAAGATAAAGATTGGACTAGCTAAGACGAAGATATTTCCTTACAGTTTCTCCTTTGAGATTCTTAATAACTGAACTTTCGTGCCCATAATGCCCATGGTGGCTTGTCCCGATCCTTTGGTAAATTTTTACCTATATTAGACACAGTTCATAGTAGTTGGATTATATGACAAGAATTCTCTCGGACTTCAATAATAATTGGCTAGATTTCTTACACTGAAATGACAATATTTTCTTTTGTAGTTCTAGGCATTTTATTTTATTTTATTTTATTATTTTTTGCTTTTTGCTGAGGCAGTTGAGGTTAAGTGACTTGCCCAGGGTCACACAGGGAGGGAATGTTAAGTGTCTGAGATCATATTTGAACTCAGGTCTTCCTGATTTAAGGGCTGGTCCTCTATCCACTGCACCACCTAGCTGGCCCAGCATTTTATTTTATATATTTAAAAGTATTACTCTGAGAAATGGTCTATGGGCTTCATGGTATTGTTAAAATATTGGAATAAAACTTATTTTCAAATGTAAAGAAAAAATTTAAAGCGATGATTTGTGTCACTTAGGAAAGAATGTCAGACTTTTTATATAGCTGTGAAAAACTGGGAGAGCTATAGTCTTATTTGAATTCTCTACTTTTAATGTTATTTCTCTTGAGATACCTTATGGTATGTTGGGCATACCATAAAGGAAACAAAAAGGTGGATTTAAGACAATATAGTACATTACAAATTATAGACATACAAAAATATTCCCTGTATACAATGCTTTATCAATTCCAAGATTTAGACAAGTATATTCCTATGATGGACACCTTCTTAGAACTCTACCAATAGCAGAAAGATAATATAGTATAATAGTAGGGTAGGGAGCAGGAAATTCCTTCCCCTCCCCATTTCTCCCAACTCTACTCATATATTTACTTTGTACATATTTTCTATTTATGTATTGGGAAATCAATAAGTATTTTTTAAGTACCTACTAAGAGCCTGGCATTGTGCTAATTCCTGAGGATATAAGAAAGACTAAAGACAGTCCCTTACCCTGGAGGAGTTCACAATTTTATGGGAGAATACAATATGCAAACAGGTAAGTAAGTGTCTAGAGAGATGAAATTTACTCTAATAACCGCTTTGGCTGCATCCCACAAATTTTAGAATGTTGTCTCGTTGTCATTCTCTTGGATGAAATTATTAATTGTGTCTATGATATGTTGTTTCACCCACTCATTCTTTAGGATTAGATTATTTGGTTTCCAATTAGTTTTTGGTTTTTTTTTTCCCTAGCCTTTTATTGCATGTAATTTTTATTGCATTATGATCTGAGAAAAATTCATTTACTATTTCTGTCTTTCTCCATTTGATTTTAAGGTTTTTATGCCCTAATATATGGTCAATTTTTGTATAGGTTTCATGTACTGCTGAGAAAAAGGTATATTCCTTTCTGTCTCCATTGAATTTTTTCCAAAGGTTTATCATCCCTAACTTTTTTTTTATTATTAAAGCTTTTTATTTTCAAAACATATGCATGGATAATTTTTCAGCATTGACCCCTGCAACACTTGTGTTCCAAATTTTCCCCTACTAACCTTCACTCCCTCCCCTAGATGGCAAGTAATCCAATATATGTTATACATGTTAAAATATATGATAAATATAGTAAACATAGTTATACAATTATCTTGCTGCACAAGAAAAATCAGATCAAAAAAGGAAAGAAAATGAGTAAGAAAACAAAATGAAAGCAAACAACAAGAAAAAGAGTGAAAATGCTATGTTGTGATCCATCCTCAGTTCCTACAATCCTTTCTCTGGGTGTAGATGACTCCCTTCATCACAAGATCACTGGAACTGGCCTCAATAGTCTCATTGTTGGAAAGAGTCACATCCATCAGAATTGATCATCTAATCTTGCTGTTGCCATGTACAATGATTTCCTGGTTCTGTTCACTTCCCTTAGTGTCAGTTCCTATAAGTCTCTCCAGGCCTCACTAAAATCAATCATCCTGCTGATCGTTTCTTATAAAACAATAATATTCCATAACATTCATTTACCATAACTTATTCAGTCATTCTCCAACTGATGGGCATCCACTCAGTTTCCAGTTTCTGGCCACTACAAAAAGGGCTGCCACAAACTTTTTTGCACACGTAGATCCCTTTCCTTCCTTTAAGATCTCTTTGGGATACAAGCCCAATAGAAACACTGCTGGGTCAAAGGGTATGCACAATTTGATAACTTTTTGAGTATAGTTCCAAATTGCTTTATAATATAGTTTTAGATCTGGTACAGCAAGGCCACCCTCATCAGCCTTTTTTTTTTTTTTTTTTTCATTAATTCCCTTGAAATTCCTGATGTTTTGTTCTGCCAGATGAACTTTGTTATTATTTTTCCTAGATCTGTAAAACAATTTCTTGGAAGTTTGATTGGTATGGAACTAAATAAGTAGATTAATTTAGGTAGTATTGTCATTTTTATTATATTTGCTTGGCCTATCCATGAGCTCTTGATATTTTTTCCAACTTATTAGATCTGACTTTATTTGTGTAGAAAGTGTTTTGTAATTGTTCATATAGTTACTGACTTTCCCTTGACAGATTCCCAAATATTTTATACTATCGACATTTATTTTAAATGGAATTTCTCTTTGTACCTCTTGCTGTTGGACTTTGTTGGTAATATATAAAAATGCTAATGATTTTTGTGGATTTATTTTGTATCTTGCAACTTTGCTAAAGTTGTGAATTGTTTCTAGTATTTTTTTAGTTTGATTCTGTAGGGTTCTCTAAGAATACCATCATATTATCTGCAAAGAGTGATAATTTGGTTTTCTAACTACCTATTCTAATTCCTTTAATCTCTTTTTCTTCTCTTATCGCCAAAGCTAACATTTCTAATACAGTATTGAATAGTAATGGGCATAGTGGCAACCTTGTTTTATTCCTGATCTTATTGGGAATAATTCTAGTTTGTCTTCATTACATATAGTGCTTGTGATCATTTTAAGGAAAAGTCTATTTATTCCTATATTCTCTAGCATTTTTAATAGGAATGGGTCTTAGATTTTATCAAATGCTTTTTTTGTTAGTTTGGTTATTGCTATAGTCAATTGTACTAATAGTTTTCCTAATATTGAACTAGCCCTGCAAAATCCTACTTGGTCATAGTGTATTATCCTGGAGATGACTTTCTGTAATTTCTTTGCTAATATTTTATTTAAGATTTTTGCATCAATATTCATTAGGGATATTGGTTTATAATTTTCTTTATTTGTTTTTACCCTTCCTGATTTATTTATGTATCAGCACCATATCTGTGTCATAAAAGGAATTTGGTAGGAGTCCTTCTTTCCCTATTTTTTCAAATGGTTTATAGTATTGGAATTAATTGTTCTTTAAATGTTTGGTAGAATTCACATATAAATCCATCGGGCCCTGGAGATTTTTTCTTAGGGAGTTGATTAATAGATTGTTCTATTTCTTTTTCTAAAAAATGATTATTTAAATAATTTATTTCCTCTTCTGTTAACCTGGGCAATGTATATTTTTATATATGTTCCTCCATTTCACTTAGATTATCAAACTTATTGACATATAGTTGGACAAGATAACTCCTAATTATTGCTGTAATTTCCTCTTCATTGATGGAAAGTTCTTCCTTTTCATTTTTGAGACTAACAATTTGATTTTCTTCTTTCCTTTTTCTAATCAAATTAACTAAAGGTTTATCTATTTTGTTGTTTTTTCATAAAACAAACTTAGTTTTGTTTATTAATTCAATGGTGTTCTTATTTTCAAATTTATTAATCTCCCCTTTTATTTTCAGAATTTCAAATATGGTATTTAATTGAGGGTTTTTAATCTGTTCTTTTCCTAGCTTTTTTAGTTGCAAGCCCAATTCATTGTTCTTCTCTTTTGTGTTTTATGCAAGTAAGCATCTAGAGATATAAAATTTCCTCCAATAACTGCTTTAGCTACATCCAACAAATTTTGGTATGTTATCTTATTATGGATGAAGTTATTGTGTCTATGATATGTTGTTTTACCCATTTATTCTTTAGGATTAGATTATTTAGTTTCCAATTAATTTTTGGTCTATTTTCCCTTGGCCTTTTATTGTATGTGATTTTTATTGCATCATGATTTGGAAAAAAAAACGCACCTACTTTTTCTTTCTGCATTTGATTTTGAGGTTTTCATACCCTAATACATGGTCAGTTTTTCTATAGGTTCCATGAACTGCTGAGAAAAAATAAACTCCTTTCTTTATCCATTCAATTTTCTCCAAAGATTGATCATACCTCATTTTCTAACATTCTGTTTACCTCCTTAATTTTTTTCTTAGTTATTTTGTGATTCAGTTTTTCTAATTCTGAGAGAGCAAGGTTGAGATCCCCCATTAGTATCCTTTTGCTGACTGATATTACTTCATTTTCTGTGTACCTTTAAGTAGGATGTAGTTTCCTTCCTTATCTCTTTTAATTACATCTATTTTTGCTTAGCTTCATCTGAGATTAGGATTGCTACCCCTGCTTTTTTTTACTTCAGCTGAAGCATAATAGATTCTGTTCCAGCCTTTTACATTTATTCTTATGTATCACTCTGCTTTAAATGAGTTTCTTGTAAACAACAAATTGTAAGATTCTGACTTTTAATCCAGTCCACTATCCACTTCTGTTTAATGGGAGATTCATCCCATTCACATTCACAGATAAAATTATTAACTTTGTATTTCCTGCCATCTTGTTCACCCCCAGTTATATTTTTCTCTTCCCTTTCCCCCTTTCCCTCCTTCCCACTATTTTGTCACTGATCACCCTCTCTCTCAAATAACCCTCCCCTTTTGCAGCCCCTCTTTTTATACCTTTCCTCTTCTATTTCTCTTCTTCCTTCTATTAGCCTATCCCCTTCCTTTCCTCTTCCCCTCCTACTTCCCTATAGGATGAAACAAGCCTCTCTGTGAAGCTAAATGTGTCTAATATTCTCTTTTTGAGCCAAATCTGATGAGAGTAAGATTGCACAATGCTCATTCCCCCTCCCCTCTTTCCCTCAATTGCAATAGGTCTTTTTTGCCTTCTCATGAGATGTAATTTACCACATTTTAAATCCATTTTCTTCTTCTTCCAGTAGAATCACCATTCCTTCTCTAGTTTCTTTTTTAAGTCATCACTATGAAATAAAATAATACCTACATTCTCTAAGTATATCTATAACAGAGATACAGATCTCAAGAGTTAAAACATATCATTTCCCCATGTAGGAATATAAGCTTTTTAACTTTTAAAAGAAAGTTATTTGTTCTTTCTTTTTTACCTTTTTATGCTTCTCGAGTTCTGTATTTGAAGATCAAGTTTTCTATTCAGCTCTGGTCTTTTCATTAGAAATAGATGAAATTTACCTATTTCATTGAATATCCATCTTTTCCCCTGAAAGATGGTGCTCAGTCTTGCTGGATAATTGATTCTTGGTTGCAATCTAAGTTTCTTTGCCTTTTGGAATATCAGATTTCAATCTTTTAAAGTGTAAGCTGCTAGGTCTTGGATAATCTTGATTGTGATTCCTCAGTATTTGAATTGTTTCCTTCTGATTGCTTGCAATATTTTCTTCTTGGTTTGACACTTCTAAAATTTAGCTATGATGTTCCTTGAAGTTTTGGGGTCTCTTTCAGGAGGTGATCAGTGAATTCTTTCAATAGCTATTTTACCCTCTGGTTCTAGGACATCCAGGCAGTTTTCCTTGATGATTTTTTGAAAGATGAAGTCTAGGTCTTTTTTTCTTTTTTTTTTACTGAGGCAATTGAGGTTAAGTGACTTGCCCAGGGTCACACAGCTAGGGAATGTTAAGTGTCTGAGACCAGATTTGAACTCAGGTCCTCATGACTTCAGGGCTGGGGCTCTATCCACTGCGCCACCTAGCTGCCCCTCTAGGTCTTTTTTTCATCAATTTTTTTTTAGGGAAGTCCAGTGATTCTTAGATTGTTTCTTCTAAATCTATTTTCCAGGCAGTTGTTTTTCCAATGAGGTATTTTATATTTTCTTCTATTTTTTTTTAATTTTTTAGTTTTGTTTGTCTGATTCTTGAATTCTCATTGATTCATTCACTTCCATTTGTTCAATTCTAATTTTTAGTGAATTATTTTCTTCAGTTAGCGCTTTTTACCTTCTTTTGCATTTGGCCAATGAACTTTTATATAAAATGTTTTGTTCATTACCTTTTTTTTCCATTTCACAGATTTTGTTTTTCAATGAATTGGTTTCTTTTTCATATCTATTTTGTAAAGAGTTATATGCTTTTTCCATTTCATCAAGTCTATTTTAAGGAGTTTTCTTTAGATAATTTCTTGTTTTTCTTTTCCATACCCTCTTGCAAAGATCACATTTCCTTTCCCCATTTTTCTTCTAACTCTCTTTTAACATCTTTTTTGAATTCTTCCAAGAGAGCTTTGTGAAATGGGACCAACTCATATCATCTTTTGGGGCTTCATCTGGTGATGATTTGCCTTTAGCATCCTCAGGGTTTGAGGTCTGTTCTTCTCTTTCTTCATAAAAGCTGTCTGTGGTCAAAGTTCTTTTTGCTTTTTTGCTCATTTTTAAAAGATTGAGGTTTGCTTTTAAGGCAGCTTTAGTTTGTCCTGGGGCAGTTCTGCTGACTGACTTCCAGTGCTGGATAAGCATGGCCAGGTGCTGTGTTCTTCTGGGTCTCATACTCACAATTTGCCTTTTATATTTGCTTTTAGGTATCTTACAGAAAACCTGCTTAACCACCAGCTTGCAACTAGGACAGAGTAGCCTTAGAGTCTCACAGTACATACCCCTGTCTGCTGACACAGCAATGCCCTGGCTCCCCAGCCCGGACTCCCTGCCCTGGGCTCCCTGCACTGTGATCTGGGCTCAGCAGGCTCTCCCCCTGCCTGAAGGAAACAGACTTTTCCCTGAAGTTCTTCCCAAAGTATCTTCTTCTGGAAATTTCTTGTACTCCAAATAGTGTGGGTTCTGTCACTCCAAAACCAATTCAGAAACTTAATCTGATGTTGATTTGAGGTAAACTCAGAGGAGATCACAGAGAGCCACATCTGCTGTTTGAAGTCTTGGCTTCACCCTCTCCCTCTTCCCCTACCTCCTACCCTTCAGAAAATACATGATAAAGGAACCTTTTTTCTCTCTGCTCATGTTCATGCCCATGGTCTCCCCATCTTCAAAAAACTATCACTAGATATATCCATCTCCACTCTTATCTAATAGCTCTCCTTCCTTTAGTAGCTAAACTTGAATAGGTAAACTCTCTATAAGTGACTCTCTTTTTAACTCTGTAGACTGGCTTCTGACTTCATTCAATTAAGAGTACAGTTTTAGTTCATTCAACTGAAATTCTTTCCAAAGTTATTAGTGATTCCTTAATTGCCAAATTCCATGGCCTTTTCCTCAAAAATCCTTCTTGAGCTCTCTGCAGCCTTTGACACCTCCTTAATATTGTCTTCTTTCTAGATATTTGTGATACTACTCCCTTGGTTCACCTCATTTCTAACTCCTTCTCTGTTTCCTTGGCTGGATCTTTATCCAAATTATACCTGTAAAATTCTTCAAAGGCTTAGGCTGCCCTCTTCTCTTTACTATGTCACTATTTCATCCACTCTACTGGATTCAGTTTCTATCTAAGCAGATAACTCCCAGCTCTACTGGATCATTACTAATCTTTCTTCTGATCTTCAGTCTCACATCTCCGAATGTCAATTGGACATTTCATGAATGTCTTGTAAATGCTCTTCATACAACATATATAAAACTAAACTCATTATCTTTTCCCCCAAACCCTTCCTTCTTCCTAACTTTTTTATTAGTTTTGAGGGTACTATCATCCTTAGAGTATCCCAGATTCACATCCTCTATTCATCATCTTCAACTTGTCACTCTTCTCTCCGACTATATTCTATTTGTTGCCAAGTCCTGTCTGTTTTATTTTGTAGCATTTCTTCAGCCCTCTTCTCCCCTCTGACACTGCTAAAACCCTAATGCAGGCTCTCATTATCTTGGGCTTGGACTACAGCAGTTGTCTCCTGGCTGTGTTTTAGCTCAAGTCACTCCCCATTTCAATCCATCCTCCTCTCAGCTGTGAAATTGATATCTCTAATTTACTGATTTGATCTTATCACTTCCCTATTCATAAATTCCAGTGATTCCCTACTACCTCTATGATCAAATATAAAATCTTCTAGTTTGCTTTTTAAAAAAAAAATCTTCTATGGGCCCCTTACTACTTTTCCAGTCTTTTCACCCTAACTCCTTTCTCCTTCCATGTATTCTTTGATCAAGTGACAATGGCCCCCTTACTGTTCCTCACTTAGGGTATTTTCATTGACTGTCCTCTGTATTCCTCTCATTCCTCATTATTGCTTCTTGATTTCCCTAGTTTTTTTTTTTTTTCCAAATCTCAGCTAAAATGCCACCATCTGAGAACAGCTTTTCCCAGTTCTCCTTAACATTAGGGCTTTGCCTCTGAGATTATCTTCAATTTGATTTATATATAGCTTGTTTGGACAGAATTCTTTACACAGTGAGAACAGGGAATGCCTTTCACCTTTTTTTGGTATATCTTGTACTTAGTGCAATACCTTATACTTAATAAATAGTTAACAAATGCTAATCGAGTAATTGATTGGCTTCAGAGAGCAGTCCCAGATATTTTGTTTTCCTGTCCTCTTATGTATGGTGACAAAAAAGCTTTTCATTGGCTGTTGAGGTGGAATTAAGTGTACACAGGAAAGCATGGAATGGGCCAATTCTCAGTCTTTTGCCTGGTGGCCATTGAGAAGCAATCTCTGGCTTCTGGTTAGGGGAGCAGTCTCAAGTCCTCTCTCCCTACCTGGTCATGTTGCGGCCATGAACACATATTGGTGTTTCATCTGTCTTTGCCACATTTCTTTTTTCCTGACTTAACTGACTGAGTATCAGAGACAGAATGGAAAAGGTTATGCTTATGAGCTTTAAAAGGTTAGAAGTACCATGGAGTTCATTACAGAGTCTGCTGGGTAGCTGGAATACCTAATCTCTGTGAGGAGACAACTCTGAAGAAGTACCTGCTTGATCCAATGAATTAATCCATCCTATACCATGTCCTTCAAGCTAGAAAAGAAACTATCCTTCTATTATACCACACTGAGACCTATTAAAGACTTTAACTTAAAAAGCTGAAGGTCTTCTACTGCATCCAGAGCCATCTCCAATCATCCTGATCTATATCTTGCCATTGGACCCAGATGACTCCAGTAGAGAGAGGCTGATGACTTTACACTGCCCTCCCTCCCTCAAATCCAATTCACTTGTCATGATGCCAGCTTCCTAATGTCATGGTTCTCTTAGAGTGTGAAGGACAAACAGAAACCCGGAAGTAAATATGCCTGAAGGAATGTTCTGTAACAACCACTTTAAATTTAGAACTGGAATAATAGAAGAGGGTGCTCCTTGTTTAGGTTGTACTTAGATCTTTGAACTACATTTTTTTGGTAAATATCCCTTCGTAAAAGCTAATTGATAATAATGGGGATATTAAATGGCTGCTCATATTAGGGGTAATATACCAGATGAAGGTTCTTATGCCACAGTACTAGAGAAAAGCACCTGACCCTCAGTGCCAGCTAGGCTGTGTAAATGCTAATTGCTAAAGCAGTGAAGGTTCAGAGGTTGAGCCCCAAAACACAAGTTCCTCTTTCATGTTCTTCCTTACCTTCTTTTCCTTTTTCCCTGCCCTTCTCATGGAATCCAAGTTTCCCAAGGACAGAAATTTTGTTTGCCTTTGTATCTTTAGTATGCATATATATTTATCTGTATTGTGATGGGATGAGCATTTTCATAAAGCAAATTTCTTTAACTCCAGTTTGCCTGATGCAGCTTCCTCCCTCTCTCCAATCCTTTACAGTCAATACAGAATATACTCAGAACAAAACTGATTCTGGGTCCTAATATCTCTTCTTCAACCCACCATGCCTTTTATAATGCAGCTTTCAGATCATTTAAGGGCATAGAAAGCCTTATCCTTGCTGCATTTTCTTGCTTCTTTAGGGCAAAGTAAACCTGTTGTTAAATGTCCAGTGACATGTCCATACTTTGTTTCATCTCAGTCTCAAACTTGAACTAAGAATATGCAAGCATTTGATGTAGTTTTGGCAGTTTAGGACTAGATGAAAAGACTTGATGGCTCAAATAGTGTTTGAGTTGGGGGAAGAACTCTGCAAATGTGGAGGAGGAGAGTCACATGATCGGATGGGAGGACATTGCCTGGCTCCTTGTTGAGAGTTCTCCTGATTATGTATGGAGAATCCTCTCTGTGGGCAGAAGACTTAGGTTATTGGGTGGTGGAGGAGGCTATGGAAAAGGTAAAGAAAATGTCAAGGCCCATACTCCCTGGATGTTGTTGACTGCTCCGCCTCAGTTGGATTGTCAGTGCAGTCCGATTGTATAAACTGGCCTGGTGCATTTGGCAGCTGAAAACAGAGATCTCAGTTTTCAGGGACCATTCAATGAAAATCAAGAAAGAGCAAAGAGAACTAATGACTAGATGAGGGAAGAGATCTCTCCCTAGGGGATCCTGCCAAGAATCAACCTGGTAGTCTCTGATGCAGAGCTTCAGGTTCCTGCTGAGACAGGAACATTGGGACTGCAGGAGAGTGACTTGAGGCTGAGGCTGGGGATCTCCTGCCCCGACAAGAAAGATTCAGGCTTTTTTGACCACTATTTTCAGAAAGGCAGCTAAATGGTATGGTTTATAGGGCTTATGACCCTGTAGTAAGAGAAACCTGACCTCAGGTTGTGTGACTTGGGCACACATATTTTCATATTTGTCAGGTTGTGCAAGAAAAATCAGATCAAAAAGGGAAAAAAAAGCAAACAACAGCAACAACAAAAAAGGTAAAAATACTATGTTTTGATCCACATTTGGTCTCCACAGTTTTGTCTCTGGATATATCTGGCATTTTCTATCCCAATTCTATTAGAATTGCCTTAAATTACCACAATGTTGGAAAGAGCCAAGTCCATTACAGTTGATTAGCACATAATCTTGTTATTACTCTCTACAATGATATCTTGGTTCTGCCAACTTCACTCAGCATCATTTCAAGTAAATCTTTCTAGGCTTTCCTAAAATCAGTCTCCTTATCAAATCTTACAGAACAATAATGTTCTATTACATTCATATACCATAACTTATTCAGTCATTCCCCAACTGATGGACATCCACTCAATTTCTAGTTTCTTACCACTAAAAAAGAGCTGCTACATTTTTGCACATGCAAGTCCTTTCTCCTTTTTTTATGATTTCTTTGGGATACCCAGTAGAGATATTATTGAATAAAAGGATATGCACAATTTTATAGCCCTCATGATTTAGTTCCAAACTGCTCTCCAGAAAGGTTGGATCACTTCACAATTCCACCAATAATGCATTGGCATCCCAGTTTTCCCACATCTCCTCCAATATTTATCATTGTCTTTTCCTGTCATCTTAGCCAATCCAAGAGGTATTAAGTGGTAGCTCAGAGTTGTCTTAATCTGCATTTCTCTAATAAATAGTGACTTAAAGCACTTTTTTCATATGCCTAGAAGTGGCCTAGGATCAAGATTAATGGAGGAGTTTTATTGATGCTTCTCACTGCATATGGTAGTTTGTGGGATATGCCAATATTCATTAGATATGTTAAACAACAAGGTTGGAACTGTTAGAGTTTGGAGAGTAGGTATTGTGTCAATTTGGACATGTAGTACTATTCTGTGTTGGACCCAAAAATGATCTTCTTCAACTAAGGACAAGGCAGGTTTTTCCAACTTAAGTGGCCCACAACCCATCCTTAATTGGCAAAATGGTACTCTTCAGTTTCAGGGCAAGGAGTTTGCCTCTACTGATTAATAGTTACATTATTATGCATTTGATTGCCCATGTGAAGTGTTCAACCTCCCAGAAGCCTTGTATGGTTATTATGATTATTGCTATTATGAATTGGGATCAAGTCCTGAATTTGATTCTTATGAGTTGTGTAACTTTGGAGAAGTTACCTAGCCTTCCTTGTCCTCAGTTTTTTTCATTTATAAAATGAGTGTATTGGATTAAAAAGCATCCAAATTCACTTTCAATTCTCTATCTATCCCTTTTCATGCTTTCTAGTAGTAGATGTATTTTCATTCATTCTCTCTGAATCACTCTTCATGTTCAGGTTCTTCTTGATCCTAATGACCACTTCCAAACTCTGTACTAGCATCAATTAGTAATCTCTCCTCCTGTTAGGTTCATACTATTCATTTTTATCAACTGATCCTGGTGGCTGTTATATATTCATCTTTGGGTTGTTCCCTTTCTTTCCTTGAATGACTCACTGTCTTTCCACCACAGTTCCTACACTCATACGTGAGAATTTCAGCATACATATTGATGTTCCTCAAGTACCCTAACTTCCCAATTCCTTCATCAATTCAATTTCCTAGGGTTCTATCCTATTTCAGCAATACCCAGAGATATCCATACCCTTCACCCATAAGTGTTCTATTTCCATGGTCAAAAATTCTGAAATTCCTTTTTGAGGTTGTCTTCTCCTATGCCTTATGACCCTTAACTATGTTATCGTTCTTTTCAGTGACCTCTATTCCCCCACTGTTCCTCATTTCTTTCCAAGTCCATCCTTTCCTGAACTGTGCACTGTCTTTATTTATCCCTATTTAGATCTTTGGTGAATCAGTCCAACTCAATCCAATCATCTATTCTGAAATCCCTTTTCCCCTTGTCATGATCATTCTGTACCAGACTTCAGTCTTGGATCACTGCTTTCATTCATCTTTTTTTTCCTTCTTATTTATGAGATATCAAATGAAGCTGGAGAAAAATAAAAAAATCGTGATTACCACATCTGCTAGCAATTTGTTACATAAACTCAAATAGGCCCTTACTGTATCACTTTTTTACTCTTTCCTAATTGATTCATTATCCCACTCACGATAGTGGCTACCCCAAACTATCATCTTTCTTTAATCTTTCCCCTTCTCCTTATTCTCTGATGATATATCTCTGATATATCATCAAAACAATTGAGACCATTCACTAAGAGCTTTTTCTTTTCTTCCTCCCCACCCCACAATTAGGACATTAGCCTGTTCTTTCCTATCCTTATTTGGCTACTGCAGACTAACAACTCCAGTTTCTCTAATTCGTCTTAATATTTTCCCTTTCATTCTCTTTCTTTCCATTTTGGAATCACCTGTCAATGCAATGAATATGCTGTCTTATTAGTACAAAATATCAATACAATATTATATGAGACCTCAAAGAATACAACAAAGAGAGTATTATATAAGGACTAAGAATGGGGAAATTTAGACAAGTTATTTAAAACAATTAGAAATTATGTAAGAAAGGTTACTAAACTATTTGTACCTTTTGATTCAGTTATTTCATCACTGATTTTATATATGCAAAAGATTAATCATGACAACATAAGACCATTAAGTACAATAATTTTCATAGCAACACCATTTGGGTTGTACTTATCTCACAGAGCTTTGTGAGGACTAAAGGTTATACATCTAAAGCACTTAATACATAGTAGGAATCATATCAAGGCTAGTTATCATAACTTGTATTAATATAAAGCTGTAAACAAAATATGTGACCAAGAATTGGGGAATGGCCCAACAAATTGGGGATTGGATGTAGCAGGATATTATTATGTTTAAAAAAATTAGGAATTCAGATAAATGAGGGAAGATTTGTTTGAAATGAGATAGTATGGTACAGTGGAAAAAGAATGATGGAATTGGAGTCAGAGAACTTAAATTTAAATCCTAATTTTGCCCCTTGTTAACCTATTAGGAAACCTCAGTTTCCTAATCTGTGAAAAATGAGAGGGTTGGACCAAATGGCCTCTGATGTCTCAGCTTTCCATTAATGATCCTATAGAAGTATAGTACCCAAAAGAAAAACTGAAAGACCATACAATGATTATAATCGTATATTTTAAGAAAAAACTAAAAAAAGCAATTTTACCTATTTGCTGAAAGATCAAATACTGAAGCTGAAGCTTAAATACTATGGCCACACAATAAGAAGCCAGAACTCAATGGAAAAGACTCGAATGCTGGGAAAGATTGAAGGCAAAAGGAAAAGGGGACAGAAGAGGATGAGATGGACATGGAAGACACAAACACAATAGAATTGGGTATGACTGAAAGAATGAACAACAATAAGAAAAACAAATTCAGGTCAAATATAGTGGATGATGTTATTAAGTTATCAAAGTGTAAATTCTTCCATTTTGTTGGCAACTGAAAGTCTTCTGAAGTAGAAAGTGACTTCCTTAATATTTCCAAACACTCAATATAAGTAGCTAATGAAATGGAAAGAGGACTGGATTTAGAGTTAGTGGACTTGGATTGAATCTAGTCAGTCACTGAATATTTCTGTCAATTAACCTTTCTCAGATATCAATTTATTCATCTGTAAAATGAGGGTAGTTGAACTCGAATTTAAAGTCTCTTCCATATCTAAATCTATGACCTTTGATCTCTAAGACCATTAATTTTGGTCATGTCATTTTGTGAAGAATCATATATTTAGAATGACATACAACAAAATAATTTGATCATATATAATAGTCGTATATCTGGTTTATAATCCTATACCTCTGGTGATTTACTAGATTTAATATTTGAATTAACCTCAGTCACAGAAGAATATTAATAATTCTTGTTTATTCTCACATTATTTTAATGTTTACAAAATACTTTATTTCACTTGACCCTTACAGCAACCACCCTTTAGGACAGAAATTGTCTTGTCCAAGATCACAGACCTATTAAATTTTAGAGACATGTAGGCTGCTATGTAGCATAGTAAAGAGAGCACTGGATTTGGAGTCAGGAAGACCTAAGTTCACAGTCAGCCTCAGACAAGCTATATGACCTTGGACAAATCACTTAAACTCTGTTTTTGACTCAGTTTCCTTATCTGTAAAATGGAGGTAATAATCTACATCTCAGAGTTGTTGTGAGGATCAAATGAGATAATAATTACTGAATGCTTGGCATAAGTAAGGGTCACACAGCTAGTAAGTATCTGAGACCTGATTTGTACTGAAGGACAGGAGTCTTACTGATTTCAGGCCTGACACTCTACCCATTGTCCTACCTAGCTAGTAGTGGTGCTGTCATCTCCTTATTCTTGAAAGAAAAATCCTTCTTAATGAAGCCCAAAAGTGTTTAGGCTTTTTAGTTGCAGAGTTATACTGCTGATTCATATTAAGCTTGCATTGTAATCCACTAAAAAAAAACCCCACAAATTTTTCAGACAAACTGTATGCCTACTGTATCTTGTACTAGCGAAGACATTTTTTTTTCAATACAAGTGTAAGATTTTTCATTTATCCCTATTTCATTTCATCTCATTAGATTTAAGCCTATATTCTAGCCTTTCAAGGTCTTTTGGGATATTGATTCCTCTGTCATTTGTGGTAGCTAGCCCTGCCAGATTTATGTCATTTGCAAATTTTATAAGGATGCCATCTAGGCTTTTATCTAAGTCCTTATAAAAGTTAGAATGGCACAGATCTGAAGGCATTCCAACATTCTTGTTTGCTCCTTTATTGTAGCCATGTAACCAAATATGAATCCATATAATTATATTAACATCTAAGTCTGTGATTTACAAAATGATGAGGCTGGAATGGCCCCAAAGAGTATATAATTAACCAATTGGTAAATGAAAAAATGGGTCTTATCCCATCCTCCTAAATAGCTAGTCATGGTTCTTTTCAATACAATCACAACTACCCTTCACCATTTATTACCCAAACTCATTCCATATCTTCCACTACTTTGTAAGTTCCTCCCTTCCCCTGTTTTCTACCAACGTGGTTATAATTTAACTAATCTTGATTATGGGACTGGAACAACCATTAGAAAAATACTAACACTGCCCATCCCAGGCCCACGCTTTCCACTTCCATCTGCCCCCAGCATACTTAATCCCTCACCCTGATTGCCTCATACTTGTAGTAGGTACCTTTTGTTGGGGAGTAGGGAAGGGTGTCTCAGTACTCCTAGTTCTGTTGCCCAGTGAGTAGAGATTCTGCCTTTCCTCCCTTTTTCATTTTATCTGTGACATAAGATAAACAGGCATGAAAGATTTGTGATGTACATGACAGATAAAATTATGCGATTTACCCCTCCTGGTATTTCTCCTTTGAATTTTCCTATTTCTGTGGCAATATCATTATGCTGTCATTTATCCAGATTTGCAATGTATCATCCTAGACTCCTTATTCTCACCTCACATATCCAAAAAGTTGTCAAATTTTGTTGTTTCTACTCTCACTATAACTGTGAGATAGCTAGAAAGTACAAAGGATAGAGAGCTAGGCCTAGAGTTAGGAAGATCTGAATTAAAATATGTCTTTATATATTTACTAGCTGTATGACCCTAAGCAAGTCATAATCTCTATTTAACTCAGTTTCCTCAATTGCAAAATGGAAACAAAGCACCTTCCTTACAGGGTTGTTGGGAGAATCTGATGAGATAATATTTAATAACTGCTTAGCACACTGTCAGACATGGAATAGGTGTTATATAAATTCTTATTCCCTTCCTTTCTTCCCTATTGCCTCTATCCCTTTCACTCCATTCACTGAGTCACTATCCTGTTACTGAGATATATGGGATATTTGTGGAAGACAAGCACCTTTAGTTTGGGCACTTGCCCCACTCTTTTCAAGGCTGCTCATCCACCTTTGGGGTCCACCTGTCCCCCAACTTTCATTTTGGCTCCCAGAAGCTGTAGCATGTACCATCTCAAGTAAGCTAAAGCTAAAGTATCCTCAAATTGAGGATAAACAGCAGGTGAGTCAGATATCAAAGATACCAAGGACATCCACTGGATTTCGATGACTCTGGAAGAGACTTTGAGACTAATAACTTTGTTCAACTCTGCCTCACTTAGAACCGATTGAAATGCAAGTCAAGACATTATCCATCATCTATTTTACCCCAGGATCATGATGTTATTATTCCTCTTCAGAAATGAAGGATAAACAACAACAGCCAAACACCTCTCCCCTAGACTAAGACAATGGCCTCCTAATTGCTCTCTCTGATTTGTTTCATTCTAACTCAATTTGTTTTCTACATAGCTAGCTGATCAAATATTTCTTCAAAAGTACAGTTCTTATCATATCAATCCCTTCTTTAGAAAGTCTAGTATTTTTGAATTATCTCTAATCTCAAATGTAAACCTCACTATTTGGCATTTGAAGTCCTTCACAACCTGGGTGAAATGTTTCATTGCCTATTCAGCTGTTGTACAAACACCTCTAAATTCTGATGAGGTTTAAATATACACTTCATCAGAGTACAACAGTAAATATAAGTTGTTACTGAATCTTGTTTTAAATATTTCTGTCCTTATATTCCAGACTTATTCTTCATTATTTCCTTTCCTGTACTCTATGGATCTTCAAACTGACCTTGTTTTTTCTTACACTCATACAAAAACATAACTAAAATATGCAAGCATGAATAGTTTAACATAAAGACTACCACTGGATCTAAGGAAGGTAAGGTACTAAGGAGCATACCTCCTCTTTACGCCTAAACAGTTCACTATGTACTCTGAACGAGGTTTAGTCCTGGGACTGAGGGAATCAGTTCCTTTTTTCCATACTATTCTGCTCAATATACCCCACTGGTAGCTCTAGGGGCCATTTGCTTATAGCTTAAATTTGAGATCATGTCTGTTTTCCCCAAAAGGGGAGGAGCAGAAAGGGAATCAGTATACAATATAAATCAGTTATGAGACAAGTATTTCTTTTTTATACACAAAAGAGATGTTAAATACAAAAAAGTTCAGAAGCATGTAATGACAGAAATACTTAAAGCAAGATTCAGTAACAACTTACATTTGCTGTTGTTCTCTTTGAGGAACTGGATATTTAAGTCTTGTCAGAATATAGAGTAGTTTTTACAATAGCTGAATAGGCAATGAAACGTTTCACCCAGACTCTGTATTGTCTGTACCCTCAAAACCTTTGTCTACTGACCAGCCAAGCCAAAGCTTGAGCTCTTCCTCTTATTATTTTTGTTATTGTTGAAGTCAATGTCTATGTTGTTTTCCTATAATGCTCGATTTACTTTACATTAGTTCATCTAAATCTCTCTATGCTTCTCAGTATTCATTATATTTATCATTTTTAGCACAGTAATATCCCATTACATTCATGTACCACAACTTCTTTAGTAATTGAAATCTATTTTGTTAACTGTTCTTTGCTACTATCAAAAGTACAACTATAAGAATTAAATTTTGCTTATTGTTTTTGAATTGTGTATTGAATACTGTACATAACTCCTAAACACTACTCTCTACTTAAAATTTTTTTTAAATCATTTTGAACTTAAATACAAAAAACCAAAAAAAAATTTCTATATATAACACAATACGAAAAGAGGATTAAATATGAAACCATGAATCTCCATTTCACACTTTATTTTTAAAAAATTGTAATAAATATTACACATTTTCAAAACTATTTTGTTTTTTTGTGCTTTCTTTTGAGTTTTCTTTTGTTCTCTGCTGTGTACTTTTATATTTTTTCTTCCTTCACAGTCTCACAATCGAGAAAGCCACCCATTAGACATAGATGTGTGTATATATATATGTGTGTGTATAAAACCATAATATAGATACTTTTATTTATTAGTTCTTTCCCTGGAGGTGGATAGCATCTTTCATCATAAGTTCCTTGTAGTTTATTTGAGTATTTATAATATTCAAAATGACAGTTGTTTACAGTTGTTCTTAGAACAACATTGCTTTATTGTATACAACATGCTCTTAGTTCTGCTCATTTCACTGATCAGTATTTCATTCAAGTCTTTTCACATTTGTCTAAAATCATTCAGTTCATCATTTCATATATCACAGTACTATTCCATCACAATCATATACCACCACTTGTTGAGCCATCTTCCAACTGATGGGCAGCCCTTCAGTTTACAATTCTCTACTACCACAATGAGAGATGCTATAAATATTTTAGAATATATATGTCCATTTCCTTTTTCCCTGATCACCTACGGAAACATACCTAATAATGGCATTTCTGGGTTAATGGGTACACATAGTTTTATACTTCTTTGAGCATAGTTCTAGATTGCTCTCCAAAATGGCTGCATCTGTTCACAGTTGCCCCAACAATGGATTTGTGTCCTAATTTTTCCACATTTCTTCAATATTTATTATTTTCCACCTCTCCCATTTTAGCCAATCTGATAGGTGCAAAATATATCAAAGTTGTTTTCATTTGTGTTATCAGTAGGCCATTTTTTAATATGATACCCTCTATTTTTTATCATTTTTACCACAGTAAATAATTCTGCCTTATTAGTAAGAATTTTCACTTCTGGTTTCTAGTTTCAGAACAGATTTTCTCCTGGTTTGTTCCTCCAACTTTGCAAAGATGATATTATAAAGAAGGCAAGGCATGCCTAGTCTAGTAATTATCAATTGCTTTTCTTTTGGTTCTAGCTAATATCTACATCATGGAAGCCCCCCCCAGCATTACAGTGTTTGCACCAGACTTGTAATCTGTTTCTTGAAAAAAGATATTTCCTCTTTCTATTCAGGTGGACTCTAATATAACCCAATGAAAAAACTCATTTTTATTCCTTTTTCCATTTGATCATTTTTTCAGATGCTAGCTATCATGATGCTGTCCCTTCTGGTCCCTTAATTTCCTCATATGGGTATCTTTTTGATGTAAAATTCAACCTTTCTTCACCCCCCTCTCCTTGCAAAACTTGTTTCTTTTTAAAAAACACTATAACAGTACTGAACCATATTCCAGTCATGGATTTCATTCCATCAAGTTTTTCAGTAATAAAAAAGAAACATTTGAACAACAAATAAATGAAATAACACATTTCTTTGAATTAAAATTTCTAGTATATTTAACTTGTTGCCTGATTTTTGTGTATTTTTGTATAACACATTCTTTGAGGTCTGGATTTTAGTACTTACTTAATTTTAATATTTTGCTTCCTGTGAACTTATGCGTATCTCAACAGAAATCCTTCCTTCATTGTCTCTATTATATTTTATATCTATCTTAAAGGATATACAAAGATACTTTTTTCTACCTTTTATTCTTTTAGTTTAAAAGTTTTGATTTTGCTTTCAAGACACTCGACTTCTGTTAGACACATCCCTGGTCAAGTGCCTATCATTTTTATATTTTAAGTCACTGTCCAGAAATATAAATTCTATACTAATCTCTTTCTCCTTCCATTTCTTCCCTTCCCTAGCCCCTCTCCAATCACAGTTTCTCTCAATATTAGTTTTATGATTAAGTTTCCAAGACACCAGGGAAATCTATTTCTTACCAGCTTTTGTTAGGCACACACCATCCCTGGCCAGAAGCCTGTCATTCTTGTATTTTAAGCCAGAATCCAAAAATACAAATTCTATGCTCATGTACCCTCCCCCCTCTTTCTCCCTCAGCTGTTCATTTCCCAGATCAGTTTTTTTTTCTTTTGAATTCCTTCCTTTCAATGAGAAGCAGTGATAAAAAAAAAACCACCATGTCCCTATGATCTTCAGTTTCTTATACAAGACTTCAATCTTTGGCAATACTTTCTAGTTTCCTTCTGGTAGCATCATCTGTGCTCATGTCAATCACCAGAAGTGGGTAGTAGTCATCTGTTTTGACAAGTCTTGGGAGGTTCTCTATTATGTCTTGGATACTTGCCCTGAGAAAACAACAGTTCTCTCTATTGTTATAATCAGATTGATTTTGTCAGTACCTCTGTACTCCTCCTGAGCAGTGGGTTTTTAACTATCATGCTTTTCTTCTTCCTCTGACTCCTTTTGGTTGATGCTTACTAAGAAGTATCTATATGAATCTACTTTTTAATTCATTGGTGGATAAACAGATACCTCCTTATGAGAAAATATAATTCCTTCCTTTTCTGAAAGAGGCTCTTTTTTTTTCCTTTTTTTTTTTTTTTTAGCTACAACTGTATAGTAGTCCATTTTCCCTTCTTTCACTATGTGAAATTCTTCTATATTCAAATTTCCCAACACAGGTTAGCCTTCCCCTTTCCCATTTCAGATCCTCTTTTCTCACCACCCCTCCCTACCCCTCCTCTCGAAAGCTCCACTTTCAGATTGTTGGGGTTTTGTTATTGTGTTTTTTGTTTGTTTGTCTGTTGTTGTTTATTTTTGTTTGTTTGTTTGTTTGTTTGTTTTGGCGCATGCAGTGTCTGATAATCAGTAGTATAGAGACTGCATTTCTTGAGGGCTTTTACCTTTCTTTTCTGGAAGGATGACCAGTCTTGACTTTTAACACAGTTCCAAGTGACTTGGCTATGGCAGAAAATAGAAATCAAGCAGTGCTAATCACCTTTGTAATTCAACTACTCTTCAACCTGACTGATCCTTAGCTTTGTTGCAGACTTTGTGGGCTTTCACAACTCATCTCCTAGCCACTTTAGGATCCCCTCTTTAAAAAATTTTTTTCTGGTTACATTTTAAGTTTCAGGTTTTCTCCTTTCTCCTTCCCACTCCATACTAGAGAAGGACCACCATTGACATAGATATGTATGTATTTATTTATATATATATTCGTCTGTATGTATATATGAATGTATGTATAAGCGTGTATCTGTATATATAAAACCATACTATGCATACCTTATTTATCAGTTCTTTTTCTGGAGGTGGATAGCATCTTTCTTTATAGGTCCTTTGTAGTTGATATGAATATTTATAATATTCAGCATAGCTTGTTTGGTTATTCTTTGAAGAATGTTAATGTAGGATTCTCTTTCACCAAATTTAGAATATTATAAAATTATGTCCTAAAATATTTTGATACTTGTTTTTTTCTCTAAGTATGGTAACTTCTATTCATTTTTCTTGTTTTCTGTGGATTTAAGTCTTTCACTTGGTGAGTAAAATAATACAATAGGTACAAATTAGAATTCACTTTGTAAGAAGGAAGTCCAAACACTTGTGGGGAAAAAAAGAATCCATCAAATTCTGGTCTTGGGTGAATCTTGGTATACTCCCATCTACCTGAACCAGTTAGCACTAAAGAGGACTGGTTCACTTTCCAACTATTTAGCAGTTTACTATGACTGAAATGATTCCTAATTCCCATCTTGTCCTTTCTTCCTTATATATATATATATATATTTTTTTGCCTTAACTCAGTGGCTGAGTAAGAACTACTCACATTCAAATTTGGTTGGTTTCCTCATGATCTTTTTTCCCACAATCAACTGATGGCAGAGAATGATTCTGTAGAAAAGCCATTCATAATTCCAACTTTTGCCAACCCAAATTCTTTTCATTTCCTTCACCTCTAAGTAGCCTGGGTTGACTAAAGCAGTTTCTAGTTCTTTCTTAGTAGAACCAGGAAATGAGTTAAATGTATCTTATTCCCAAGTAGGGAGCTCTACAACTTCTTATAGATAAATTTACATGCCATGGCAGAGGTTCCCCAACTTTTTTCATATTTGGAAGAACGATGGGCTATTTCCTTTTCTGGCATAGAGAGTAGAACTTCCTTTTACCCTTCTTGAATTTCTGTGGTTGTAAGTATACTTTGGAAGCACTGTGAGTAGGGAAAAGGTTTTGTTGTATTGTTTCAAGGTTGGAGCAACTTCTTTTGTCAATAAATATACTGGATGTTACTACAAAATCACCATGGCAACACTAGTGCTGCTTTTCTTCCCCCTTCCCAATAATTCCTGCCATGTCCCTTTTTATATTAGTTTCATTGGGGCTATTCACTTATATCATAAAAAGTGTGTTGGAAAAATTAGGAGAAAAAAGATGATTGTGTATGCACGTATTTTCAGTTTTTTTTTTTTTTTTAAGGAAACTTGGAATTGAATTATTTAGCCACCAGGAGAATCTGGTTTGACAGAAACTCAATAATGTTCTGACTTAATTTTTATATGTTCTTTTAAATGCTAATCCTGAAGCACTAAAGCCAAAAATTGACCTTGGATAAATGTAAATGCTTTTTAAAAAAATTTTAAAATCTAATACCTTTCAGAGTATGAGTAGAAATATCATGTTCCTTGGGTTAACATTCAGTTTACAATATTCTCACATTGGAACAATGTTTCTTGCAAGTCATTCTGTTTTCTAGTTTTACATTATTAGAAGTAACTTAATTGAGTTCACATTTATTTCCATTTTCTTTTCTTTCTCTTCTTTCTTCCTTTCTTCATCAAAGAGGATTTTGTTCTCCTAGAAGTTGACAACATAATGATTCTACATTTGAAGGTTTTTTCCCTTTTTCTTTATTTTTAAAAATAAGCTCATGCAATGTGTGGGAACAGACTGGCCAGGAATATTTAGTGCTATCTACAATGAATTATTCTAAGAACATTGACTGGACCTATGATTTCACTAGTTCAGGTCTTTTTTTTTTTTTTTTTTTTTTTGCATTGTTTAGTCTCAGAGAGCTGCCTTGAGCAAGGAGAAATTAAAACGATTTTCCCAAGATCCCAAAGCCAGTCATGTCAGAAGTAAGGCTTGAACTCAGGTTTTCCTATTTCTGAAGCTGATTGTGTTAGACCTTGTTGCCTTTCATTCTACACTGTGCCAAAGCAATTACTGCCCATAAAACACTGATTTGTACTTGCTCTTTTTCTCCAATCTAGAAGATGATATTTAGTATTTATACTTTCAAATACTAATAATACTATAAGATTCTAAAGTTATTCATTTCTCTGCAGGATTTATTGTTAGGCAACTAACATAGGCATACTATGTTAGGTAAAGTTTTCATATAAGTTCAATGAAATCTATCTTTTAATTTAGGAGACATTCATTTACTACTTTACTCAACAGACGTGTATTGAACATTTATTATGTGCAAGGCACTGTTCTAGGCATTGTGAGGACTACAGAGAAAATTAGGTACTGTCAAAAACTTTGCAATCCCAATGGAGAAAGAAGATGAACATTTATAATTGCAATGCCATAAAAATGCATGATTTTATTAGTGAAGATTTTCCTTCATCATCAACACACATGGCATCATCATAAAAGGTCTTCATGGTTTGTTGAAGCAAAAAAAATAATTAAAAAAATCATTAACTGCTGATCTATTGTCCGATAATTTTCTTTACATTGGGAGTTCTTATCTAAGATCTATCAACTTCTTTAAAAATTTTGTTGTTGTTATTGTGGTATGTGATTATAATGGGATATTATTGTTCTATGGGAAATGATGAGCAGGATGCTCTCAGAAAAACCTGCAAGTCCTCCATGAACTCAAGTAAAGTGAAATGTTATGGGAAGTAATAGCAATGTTATGGGAAGATCAGCTGTGAATGACTTTGCTATTCTCAGAATACAATGATCCATGGCTACTCTGAAGAACTTACAATGAAAAGATCCTATTCATATACAGAGAAAGAAATGATTGTGTCTGAATACAGATTGAAGTATTCTTTTTCTTTCCGTCTCTCCCTCTCTTTGTCTCTTTTGTCTCTCCCTCTCTCCTCTACCTCTCTCTGCTATAGGCTATTTATACCCATCAATTTGTCTCTTAATGTCTTTGGGTGATAAACAGTTTTGACTCTTTAGAGATGGGGGTATTCCCATGATTTGTAGTCACATTTCATCTCATATTTTTTTAAACTACAATGAATGTGAATGGGTACAGAATATTATAAGTGACGATGAGTGCAAGAAGTTAAAGACATAATTAAGAAATTATATAATTGGGGGGCAGCTCAGTTACGCAGTGGATAGAACACCAGCCCTGAAGTCAGGAGGACCTGAGTTCAAATTTGGTCTCAGACACTTAACATTTCCCAGCTGTGTGACCCTGGGCAAGTCACTTAACCTCAATTGCCTCAGCAAAAAGAAAAAAAAAGAAAAGAAAATATATAACTAGAAAACAAAATGATTTATTAATATAGTGAGAACCTAATAAAAGACACAGTTGGTAGATTACTGCACTGGGATTGGAGTCAGAAAGATATGGGTTCATATCCAGTTTCTTACTAGCTGTGTAACTCTGGGCAAGTCACTTAACCTGTATTTGCCTCTATTCCTCATCTGTAAAATAGGGACACACAGGAGAAAGAAAAGACAAGCTACTCTAGTATCTGTACCAAGAAAAGCCCATGAACAAGTCCATGGGGTCATGAAGAGTCTAATGTGATTGAACAAAAACAACAGTTGTTAAATAGTGGCCTCGAAATACAAAAAATAGCAAATGAAAAAAGATTTATATCTTGCTTGGTAGATCCTTTCCAGGGGATTTATTACAAATGTACAAGAATGGTATAGTTAAAGGAGTTGTGATCTGTTTTGAAGAAGGCAATAATCACATGAATGAAATTGACTCAAAGTATCAAAGTAAATATACATTTATCACCTTCTATTTTGTATTATATTATTATTATAATGTTGATCAGGATTGAGTTTTCTCACTAAAGTTTTGTTCCAATGCTTTATAATGGAATAAGAGTCATTTTAAATTTTCGGAATGCTATGCCAACATAGTAATAGGTTTGGCAGATTCCACCAAACTGGAAAGCTTTTGGGTATGGAATACCCAATAATAAAAAAAAAATAAAAAATATATGTATACACTCAGTAGCCATCAATAAATACACAAATTCAGATACACGAAGATTTCAATGTATGTCTGATCACATTAATGTAGGTACTGCCTCCATTGATGATTACAACTTTCTGATACAGCCCAACTCTTAACTATAGCCTCCTATAAATTCTTCCCAGGGCATCCACCTAACAAACTACTCTAGGTCGCTTGACATTACTTGGGTACTATTGCAAAAGGATAATTGTATATTTCTTATTTCTTAATCTCCTTATAGAACCTGACCCCCTCCTTTTCCAGTTATGTATCTTTGATGATATGTTTTCCACTATATTTTGTATTCAGTTTATAATTGAAAACCTGCTGTAATCTACTTATACCCATTAATTTGTCTCTCAATGACTTTTGGGTGATCTGCAATTTTGACTTCTCAGAAATGGGAGTTTTCCATGATTTGTAGTCACATTACATAACTAGAAGAATATTGGTGTCAAAAAGATGGATTTTAATTCCAGGAAGAAGCTTTTAGTCATTGAAATCCAGTCCTATTTAAGCTCCCCAATTTAATCCACTTTGCAGTTTTCCTTCTGTTTAGTGCTAGGCCATATTTATTATCCATCAGCAGCTTCTATCTAAGATACATCCAAGGATCAGCTCAATAGAACATGCATCTAATTATTTATTATCCATTGGATAATAGCAATTCCTTACATACTTGACTTTTCTTGTGTGGATGGGTAGTTCAAACTATTTTATTATTAATTTTATTTAAGAATCTCTGCAAGGTTCCAGGGTTTTGTTTACTGACCACGATGCCATCTACAAACAGGAACTTTTGGAAGATCTTATTATCTTTAGATAATCCTAAGTGGTCTAGTAAGCAAACCATAAAATTTGGAGTTAGGAAGAACCAAGTTTGAATTCCATTTCAGACAATTACTGTCTATGGGATCCTGGAGCAATTACTGAGTTTCTCGGTGTCTTAGTTTTCTTATCTGTAAAATAGGGATAGCACCTAATTTTCATGGTTGTTGTGAAGATCAAATTAGTTAATATAATAAATAATTTTGCAAACTTTAAAACATGTTATAAATGTTAGCTATCATCATCATTATTACTATTAACACTTTCCATGACTGTAGCAAGTAATTACAGCAAGCATATTATCCCTATTTTTTTTTGCCTTGTTTGATATTAAAAGTCAAGCATTGAAAATTATCTGTTAATAGGGAGAAGTGATAGCACCTACACCTGCAATTTCATTGGTATTGGGAATTCCAAAGTAAAGAGACTCAACAAATGCAAGTTGACTTCATCTCTGCAACTCACAGTCTTAAAAGAATTGCTTAGAGCAATGAGAGGGTAAGGGACTTAGCTAGGATCACACATATGTTTAAGAGTTAGAATTTGAATCCCACTTCCTGGCTTCAAGGTCATTATCTACCCAATATGATATGCTACTCCTCGTTTTATTCTTCTGTCATCCCTTGGTTAATAACAGACATCTCATAAAGGAATGAGCTTATACTCTGGAGAGGGACAATTCCAGTATTCATAAATGAATATAGAATTATTGAAGGAAGAGCACAAAAAGAACATTTATACCTTAACAATCTTTGACAAAAGAGTTTGTTTTCTGACAAATAAATTGCCATAAATGTAAGACAAAAATTCAGAAATAGTAAAAATAAATAATGAATTTTTAAATTCAAGTACAACAAGAAATCTAATTACATACTTCTCTCAACTGATGTAGCCAACCATGTATACTCTGTCTAGACTCCTTCCTCAATAGTTAGCATATTCACAGCTCTTCATACAAATCCTATTCTCTGTCCCCAACTGTTCATTCCTTTATTTCCATCCCTTTAGATACTATCTTGCCTACTTTCTGATGGGGTCCTTGATTCTTGGTATCTAGGTGGGTGTTGACAGGAGAGAGCCTAAATTACTGTCCAAGTTACCCCCTGAGGCAAGGAGGGAGGAACACAAATATCTTTTTTTTTTTCAGCTCATAGAGAAATTTTTTGTTTTGTTTTAATTCCTTTTTTCCCAAAACACATACATAGATAATTTTCAATATTCACCCTTGCAAAGCCTTGTGTTCCAAATTTTTCCCTTCCTTCCTCCCCTCCTACCCCCTTCCCTACACAGCAAGTAATCCAATATATGTCAAATATGTGCATTTCTTCTATACATATTTCCACAATCATCATGCTGCATAAGAAAAAATCAGATCAAAAAGGGAAAAAATGAAAAAGAAAACAAAATGCAAGCAAAAAACAACAAAAAAGTGAAAACACTATGTTGTGATCTACTCTCAGTTCCCACAGTCCTGTGTGCTCTTTTCATCACAAGACCATTGAAATTGGCCTGAATCACTTTGCTGTTGAAAAGAGCCAAAACGGATATTATTTTAAGTGAACCATTTTGTTCTTAAAAGAACCTTTTATTCCTTGTTGAATCCCACCAACTGATAAAATCAGCATGACTCCATGCAATCAGAAAGCCAAGTTATGATGTCAACTCTGAGGTTATTTCTCTCCTTTAAAAGAACCTATCTGGACCCCAATTTTCTACAAACTCCTTTTAGGGTTAGTCCACCATTATTCTTCCACCAATTCCTTTATTGTATACTCCAAACTTCTTTAGGAATTTAGCCTGCCTTATGTCTTTGTGGGTTCATTAGGAACTACCTGCCTTATGGCACAAGCAATGGATTTGTCATACCTTATGGTATCTTCCCCCAGTTCTAATTTCTTTCCCTTTAATTGCTAAAATTCCCATATAGAAAATAGTCTGCTATTAGTAGTGTAATAAAATCTTTGCCTTTTGATTTGAAGATGGTCTAAGCCTACATATTTTTGACATCTTGTGACACTGACCCAAAACCTCAATATATTTTTAGGGTTCAACACCCCAAACCCCAACCCCTTCACTCCATATATGCCTGTTCCTTCTATGATGCTCTATTATATCAACTCCATAATTGACAAGTTTCCTTTCATATTAAACATTTTTATTTTGTATACTTTTCATCTTCTGATATTCAATGAGACCTGCTTCCCATCTGATGACACAGTACCCCTGACCATCCTTTATAACACTGGTTTCATTTGCACTCATGCTCTCCCTCACCCACTTCGAAGGCCACTGAGAAGTAACAATATTTTACAAATGAAGGAATTGCGATTCAGAAATTAAATGACTTGCCAGGGGGCACATAGGCAACTAGTGACAGAACTCTTCTTCTGATTCTAAATCTAGCGCTATTTTTACTACACTTTACCTGAATTATTTGAATCATAACTGTTTTGTGGTTTCCAAATAATAGTAGCAGCAACAACAATAGTTAGCATTTATATAGCTCTGAAAGGTATGCAAAGCACTTTACAAATATATCATTTTATCCTTACAATCTTGGATTATCCCCATCTGTCATTTGAGAGATGATGAATTTTAGGTAGAAGGAGATTAATAGGGTCACACAATTCAGTTTTGCCATAGTGAAACTGTTCCATTTTTCCGTTGCTATTGACTGATGCTTTAGAGAATAATTTAAGCATAACTAGATCTTCGTTTGTTTAAACACAATTTTGTCCACAGTATCAAAACTGCTGAAAACTGCATATTTCACAGTAACTCACAAGATGTAACCTTTCTAATTCCCAATTCCAGAAGCAAATTTCAGATCTTTTTCAAGACAAAATGCCCTATTTATTATAAATCTTTTGGTGCAGTAAGAGCTCTGGGCAGAGGAGGGCATTTATGAACCTCTACATTCTACTCCCACTCTTGTGGCTATATATTTTGTGAGTTTATAGGCTGAGCAACAGCTTGAGGCTGCAGATACTCCCATCATTTATTACAGTATTTATATATTTCTTAACCATTTAATGTATAATTGCTTAAAACTGTGCTATCATTTTTATTAAATGTCTATCTTATTTCATTGACAAGATTTGAGGCTAGATATGAATTCAGGTCTTTCTGTTTCCAGCTTTAGCATTCTATCCTCTGTGCCATCTCACAGTTGATAACTCAAAACATATGGAATTCTAAGTGAATATACTAGAGTCAAAAAAAGGTATGAGAGAAAAAGAAGTATGGCATTCTTTCATGATACTATTTTGAGGTTACTAATTGCCTTTTAGGATAATCAGGACATAGCAGACACCTTTTAACCGTAGTTATGTTTTGGTATAACATTATCTGATTCACAGCATTATCAATAAGCTGTGTTGATAAGGATTCATTGTATACATACACAGCTACAGAATGTTCTGATCCTAAGGGAGAATAACTATTTTTAAGTCACGAATTTGAGTTTAAAACAGGCTTTATTTTGAATTACCTTTGTACATATTATTCTTCTAAGATTTTAGAACAAAACAGTCATTCATCTAGAAATACAGAACAATATAAATACCTTTTTTCATTCAATTTTAATATTCTATTTTTAAAAATCCAAAGGGTGGTATGTTTGTACACAGATGAGAACAAAGGTTTCAGGTTTTTAATATTTTGTCAGATTAAGACAAATCATGACCTTGGAATAAGTAATTTCATGTTTTGTCTTCTTTAAAATGCATCTTACATGATTTTGAATAATTCCTATTCTTTTAAGGTAAAGTATGTCATTACATTCTTTTAAAAAATTCACCTAGATTAATTTTTATATCACAAGGAGGAATACAAAAATATAGTTGCTTAAAATATCTTTTGTTGGGGGGTGTAAAGGGAGCTTTGAATGAAAGGTGCATAATTCAAACCACACTAAGTGAGACCATTACCCAAAGGCATGCTGCTAGATATGGAACGATAGGGTTTTGCTATTATTCAGTGCTCAAAAGTAATTTTACAAAGCTATTTCTGAGACATTTATTGGAGGTAACATTTCTTTCCATTATAAGCAGACATTTCTTCTGTATCATACCTGTGAATATATACTTTTATTAACAAGAAGGAAAAAAGTTATTTTCTTGGCTTCAGAGTCTGTGTTATTGTGTTATGATTTGTGAAACAATTAGAATTCTCCCAAACTAGAGAATTTTCAGGATACATTGTTAGTAGCTTTCTTATCATGTACATCAAATTTTCATGTTAGACTGCAAAAAATAATTTTACAATATTTAAAACATTTGTAATTCTTTTTACATTTTTATTGAGTTGGCATTATCTTATAGAATTATCTTTTTAAAAAGATAAATTTGCATGTATACAATTTTCCCTCTATGTGGAAGCATCCAGATCAACTCTTTGAAGGGGTAATTTCCTGGTCAAAACTTTAGGCATTCTTTGATTAGATGGACTGGTATTGTCTAAAATAGCAACTTTGAAACTTTGAAACATAATAGATATCATCATGTATTTAAAGTGCTATCACATAGAAGAAAGGTTAGATTTATTCTTATTCAGCATTGCTCTAGAAAGAAGAGGCAAAAAAAAAAAAAGGAAGAAGAGAATGGATCTATTTGGAATTCTTCAATAGCCACTATGATACACTAGAAAAATATATAAAATAGCACAAATTCAACAACTGTTGTGCACTAATCAACAAATTCTTTCCCAACCCTCTCCCTAAACCCCTTACAGAAAAACACTCTGTATTACCAATTTGCTACCAAATTATGAAAAGACAAATGTGTTTTTGGCCACATGTTTATAATTTTAAAGGGAAGAAACTTAGAATAAGGTTATATAATTCAACATTCTAATTTGACAGATGACAAAATAAAGTATCAAGGAGATTAAAGATCTTTTCATCATATAGGTGAGTTTATACAGGCAACAGAACTGAGTAGATATGAGGTATCTTTACTTTTTCTACAATGTTAGACATTGCATCCTTACTTTGGAAGCTACAAAAAAGTCTGCAATTTTTTCATGTCCATTTAAACTTTTTTTTTCTTTAAGAAAAAATCAGAGCTAAATATATAACCCTTGGTTTTGATTCTGGTTTACTTTTGAATTAAATGTATGACTAAATAAGGGACATCTTTCTTGCAGTATGTTCATTTGTACTCCCTCTGCTGGCAAAGAAAAATTCTTACAAGGAGAGGTGTTGATATAGTTTTAAAGCCTTTCTAACAGATTTGAAATAAAAATAGGTCTGTTCATAGAGCATTTCATAATGTTATGATTATATTTAGTCAAAGTTTAATTTATTTTTCATATAACATCCCTTTAAATAATGAACAAAATCAAATTATTTGCCTATCAAAAATCAGCTAAAAGATAGATGGGTTTTAAACTTTTATAACATTTACCTTAGATGACTGTACAAAAAATATATAAAATTATAATTTAAGCTCTCTAGCAAATAGTTAATATGTTTTCAAAATTAACAAGCACAGATAAGACTTTATGCAAATTTAAAATGCAAAGTATATGATGAATATAATTTAACTTTAGCAAACTTTTTTGAAGAGTTTTTAAAGTAGAAGAATTGGGTTTTTTGGATATCAACTTATATTTGTTTCCTTTATTTAAATCATAAATTAAATATGAATGGGTTTGCTTCTCACAACATGTTTTCCATTTTATGCCTTTTTATGAAATGTGCTGTCACTGAAGTCCATCAGCTTCTTATTAGTGAACTGTGTATATCCTTAAAAATACTCCATAAGTAGTCCCTAAAAAAGCTCCTTCATGATCATGGTAGAAGAAGCAGATGCATAGCTCATTGATGAACCCCTTTTGGATGTATAAACATAACTCAAAAGGGCTCTTTTTCAGGTCTTTGTGTTGAGAATTGCACTTAGTTTATTAAACTATATTTTGTTTGTTCATCTGCTGTTTTGTCTTAATAATATGACAATTAAAACTGAAAATGCACATCAGGATCTAATGAAGACAGCCATTAAAGTGGAAAGCTATTAGTCATTGTCATAGATGCAACCTGAAAAAAAAAAGATGCAAAATATAATTAGAAGCCTAGAAATACATATATATGCTCTTAAGTTTTCCAAGTTTGAAGAATGTGTTTTGTGATTTTATGCTACCATAGATACTGACATGCTGGCTACAAGAGCTAGCTGAATATATGAAGGATAACTTTATTAGAAGGAAATATTGAACTCATATTTAATGTACATCTTGAATACACAAAATAAAATCAATTTGTTTCTATCAAGTGAGTGTTGGGACCTTAATTTGTACTGGATTTAATGGCAATAGTTTTTTATTTTCTTTATGCTATATATAGCATATCATGTTTATATTAACATTTACCATGTTAAAATCAAAATGCATAACAGAAATAAAAACAAAATATAGTATTATCATCTTTTGGAAATAATTCAAACATTTAAAAAAATTGGCTACATCTCTATATGTGGGAGTCCACTAAATGAAAATTCAAAAAGTAGAAGAAATATAACAAAGAATAAAGAAAAATTTAAAATAAAAATGTAGGTATTAAAATTAGCCAGATGAATGACAACTAATTGGGGAATATGAACATGAAGTATAAGTTCATGCATGAAAATTAGGAATATAGTGGAGGTATTATTTAAAATTGTTCAGTGATCTAAGAAATGGTGGGAGGAGGAAAGAAGCTAAATTATGTTTAAGTTATAAAGAAGCAAAATTTCTTATTAGAGTGAATGAAGTATAGAAACTTTGTTGGGTAACATTTACATCTTTTGGAACAAAACTAGGCAAAATGCTATGTGGTTTATTGTAGGAAACAATTGTATACGACCTAAGAAACACAAATGATAATACTTTTACTTTTATCCTATCATTTTTCTTCTATATCTAATTGTTTCTATTCTATGGGGATTTTCTATAGTGTTTCTTTTTTCAAAAATAGAAAAATGGATATTGTATCATAACATCCCTTGATTTAAAAAAAAGAATAATCTTATAGTTTAGACCTTTCTTTCTCTGAACATTTAATAATTCTTTGCATACATTATAGAAAAAAATTTGTGGAGGTAATTGTTGGACCAATCAACAGTGATTTCAAGGATGTAAGGGATAAGAAAATTAGAAAGGTGTATGTGGGGAAGTTAAGGTGGAATCGGGGTTGGAGAATAAGTTAAAGGTTATGACGTGCTTTGAATACCAAACTCAGTTTCTTTATATTTGGAATTGGGCAAGAAACAGAGCTTCACTTCAACTCAGTCAAATTATTTAAGGAAGTAGCTGAGAATAAAACTATGGCCCCAGATGAATCAAGCTTGTGTCTCTGTATGTTTCTGAGATTCTTTCTCTCTCTATTTCGAAGGAATCATATCTACACAGGCTGAATGAGTAGTTGGAACTTTGAGTGGAAATTTTACCTATCTAAATTCATAGTGGCAAAAACTAATTTCAAGCAAAAGTTACAGAAAAATGCTTTTAGTAGGAAAAATAGCTTATTGTTCAAATGAGGATTAAGAGCCAAATAAGAAACAAAGACAATAAATGAACACAATAGAGAAAAAATGAGTTATGTTCATAATTGTAGTAGTTTAAAAAAAAAAGATTTCTGGAATCAGAGGACCAGGGTTCAAATCCCACTTCTGTTACTTACAATCCATGTGAATCTAAGTCACTTAACCTTTTCCTGACTCAGTTTATTCATCTCTAAAATAAGGGGATGGGCCAGAACATCTCTCTAGGTCCCTTCTAGTTCTAAATCTACTTCTAAATCTAAAATAGAATAGGTCCATTCTCGTTCTTATATATATACAGGAAAATTCTCATATGGCAAGACAGGAATGCAGAATTTCTAGGAATGACTGGTTACCATTGTTAGACACTGCCTCAAAGGCTAAAACATAAAAATTGCAGGCAGCATATCCTATAAGCCACAAAACAAATATTCACATGTACTCTCAGTTTGTTTGAGAGGTAGAGAGCATTAAAGTACAAGTAAGAGTTAATAGCAAACGTTGATGCAAAATGTGTTTACACCATAGGAATTTTTAGCATGTAAGTTTCCTTATGTATTGGGAATACTTTTTTAATGCTCAGAATATTATGGATTATCAGTAATTGTCCACTTTTTATTAAAAGCTAATGATTTAGACTAAGTTCTTAATGGTGCTAATGGGCTCTACTCAACTGACTTTAGCATAAGCAAATGTGCTAATATGTGTATATTTAAAAAAAAAAGAAACATACCATCAGCGATATCATCATAGATCTCTCCTTCACTGTAAATACAGAAAAGAGTTATTTTATTTTAAAGAAATTCTTTTCTTTATACAATAGGCAATTACTATGAAAAAAGAAGATAACATGATATGGAAATAACAATGCATTTGAAAATTATATTTTGTTCATCTACATGAAATAGGCATTCTGATACTTAAAAGTATCTACATTGCTTCTAATTTTAGTTTTATCTAATCCACATTTTTATATTAACAAATTCCAAAATACTAATTATTTGTAATTATTCATTATAATCAACCAGACTACACACATTTATTTAGCACCTACTTTCTGCCTAACAATGTGCTAGGCAACATGATCCTAAAGTTCTTTATACTCATGAATACCACATTTATGACTTCACTTGGATTTTTAGTATTGAATAAAAAGAACTTGTATTTGATGTAGAAAATACAATGATTATTTCCTACTTTTTTTTAAAACAGAAGAGCTAATATGTAGTTATTGTAATTATACAAAAATACATGACCATACATTTATGTAATTCTAAAAAGTAATTGTTTACTTTATTTATTACGATCACAGTAACTCACAAAGATCACCATTTAAAGTGTGGAAGGCTTGAAATATTGGGCATCAGAGTGACTGCCCAATTGGATAAATTCCATTTTTTTAGGTATTTAAGCATGTTTGATACACCCATGAAATAGTTTTGGATGCTTTTACAAATCGATATACACAATTTCTATTTCCATTTTTATTTTTTATTACTGACTGATTCAATACTTTTGTGTATTTGTGTTAAGCACTGTGAGGTATATAAGAGATCCAATCCCTATCCTCATAGAACTGATATTGTGGACCAATTTTTCTTGTGCAGCAAGATAACTATATAATTATGTATACATATATTGGATTTAACATATATTTTAGCATATTTAACATGTATTGGATTACCTGCCATCTGGGGAGGAGTGGGGGGAAGGAGGGGAAAATTTGGAACAGAAGGTTTTGCAAGGGTCAGTGTTGAAAAATTACCCATGCATATGTTTTGTAAATAAAAAGCTTTAATAAAAAATAAATTAAAAAAAAGAATTGTGATCAATTTCTAAATAACTTTAAGGTATTATTACTTCTTATTATGATTTGATACTTTTGCTAGGGCTACAAGTTCAGCATTTAGAAATTTAAAGTATTTGCAGCAGAAAGTCTTCTTGCCTACATCAAGCAGATTCTGAAATCCTGATTCATATTTCCAGTGTTTTGAATTCTGTGATTCTGAATATTCAGTTATTGATCCCAATCCCTAGTTCCCTTCAAAGCTTAGCTTAATTTCTCCTATAGGAAGCCAATTCTGATTTCCTCAGTTATTAATGCCCTCCCTCAAAATTACTTTGCATGTATTTTTTATATTTAGAATAGAATGTAAGCCATTTGTGGGCAGGTACTGTTTCACTTTTGTCTTTGAAGCCCCGATGTCTTCAGCCCTACTGGCACATACGAAGTGCTTAATAAAAGTTTAATTGAATTGAATTTGCTACTGATTCTGTTTTGCTCATTTATTTCTCTTGAAGATGATCTGATAAGGTTACTGGTTCCTTCTAAAAAAAAACTCACATCCTGGTTTTTCTGGCTCCTTTGCCTTCTTACCCAGTTTTCACTGGAGCCAAAAGCCAGATTTTAATTAAGGATAGATTTAAGTCAAAAGACCATTCTGAATTGGAATATTATGCCTGCAATTAGCCCAAAAGAGCATTGCAATGGAGACTAAGACAAGAATTGTTTTTGGCAAACAATGACATACTCCTCATGTATACAATTGAATTCAGTAGTCCAACTAAATCATGGAATATTGCAGGGTATTTATGGCAGGTTGAAAAAAAATAGAGATTATTGCCTATTGCATAGGCCAATAGTGTCTCAAAGTCAGAACCTGGCCTGACCTCCAAACAACTGAAGGTTGGGAAGTTGGGTTACATTCCACTTTTGCTGTGATAGCTAAAAGCAGGACTTGTCTTGGAGGAAACAACCACTATTTTTTTGTTTATTTGTTTTAGCTGTCATGACTTTGTGACCCTATTTGGGATTTTCTTGGCAAAAACACAGGAATGGTTTGCCTTTTCCTTTTCCAGTTCATTTTATAGATGAGGAAACTGAAGCAAACAATGACTTATCCAGAATCACAAAATTGCCTGAAGCCAGTGTCAAACTGACACTCTCCACCTTGCTGCCTCTATGACAGCCACACCTATCTTTATTTTCCAATACTCCCCTACTCTACCTGTGTTTTGTAAACACCTAACTTCCCATTTTTAGAACTTGGCATCCTTCAATGTTCTCAATAATTTATAGCAGTTTTGCAGGTGCCACTGGGTTCCATCCTTTACTCCCTGGCCCCTTCTTTAGAGCACTTTGTGACCATGGCAGGCAGTTGACCAGTCAGGCAACAAACATTTTCTAAGAGTTTATTATGTTCCAATAACTGTACCAAGCTCTGGAGAGACAGAGAATGGCAAAAACATTGTCTCTGATTTAAAGGAATTCATATTTTAAAGGAAATGGGAGTGGGGTGAGGAAAGAAACCCATGAAAATATATAATTTATGATATGTACAATATAGATGGGAGGTAATGTCAGGGAAGGCACTGAGGGTGGGAAGAGGTTGGGAAGGGTCCATTATATAAGGTAAGATTGGACCTGAGTTTTGAAAGAAGCCAGGGTAGTCAGGAAAGCACTGATAAGGAGGGAGAGCATTCCAGGCATGGGGTCAGCTGATGAAAGGCAGAAGTCAAGAGATGGAATGCTTTTGTGAGGATCCACCCAAGGCTAGTATTACTGGATCGAAGAGTATGGAAAAGTATGAGAAGACTTGAAAAGATGGGAAGCAGCAGGATTTAAAAATCAAACAGATGATTTCATATTTGATCTTGGAGGTCATAGGGAGCCACTAGAGTTTTTCAATTCTTGATTTGAGGGGGCAGTGTAGCATGGTGAGATCTATGTCTTGGAAAGATTTTGAGTGGAGAACACATCAAAGTGGTGAAATAACTTGAGGAAAGGAGACTATTTTGATAGTCTAGGCTTGAAGGAATGAGAGCCTGTTGGCACATAACAATAGTTGTGTGCATAAAGGGCTAAAGGAGCAATAGTGAGGGAAGATATCTGAGTGAGTGAGGTGAAAAGAGAGAGATTTTAGCAAATGGCCTCTTTTTTTTTTCCTCTGGGAAGTATAAAACAAGATTCTCAATTGAGTGGGGGTGGAAGTGGGAGCCAGTGGTTGGGGGGGGGAGGAATAGTGTCATGGGAGGTGTGAGGGATGAAAACGTTTGAAATAGCTGCTGTGAGGAGTGATACAGCAAATTGCTAAGGTCACTCCTAGAAGGGGAATTCTGCATGTAGGGGTCAGTGATCCCTGAATTACAGTCTTGTTTTCCCGCTTTAATTTTCACACAAAATGAGCAAAGATGGATTGTAATCTTCCTTGCATTGTGTGTTTCCCCTGCTTCCCAACATAGTTCTCTTCTAAACTAGCTATTTCTGTTGAAGACCCCACCATCCTTCCATTCACTTATGGTCACCCATAATAGCCTCTTTGACTGCTCACTTTTCTTCACTTCACATATTCAAACCTTGTCTATACAAGTTTCTGCCTTGCTCAATTTGTCCCTTTCTTTTTACTCTAACACTTAAGTTCAGAACCTACCTCATCATATTGCTGTAGCTTCCTAATTGATTCCCTTGCCTCAAACTCTCTCCCCTCTAATCCACTTTCTATAACTGCCACAATATCTGTTACTCCTATATTTATACTGTAGTGATAACCTGTTGATTCTAGGATTAGACACTTAAAAATCACAGACTTTGAGACCTCATTGACACAAGGAATTACTAAGGAAGTAATTCCTTCCATCAACACAGATGTGCAGCTCAGCAATTGCTCTGTAACTTATACAAAGCAATCTAAAAGTCTTAGGCAGTTTTAAACTAGTTACATTTAATAAGCTATTAAAGCTTAAAACTGCCCTAAGATTTTTGGAGCAATCAGTTATCATAGAGAGCTAGCTGCCTGGACCACTGAGAGGATAGGTAGCTAGCTCAAGCTCACACAGCATAGAATTACAAGAAATCTTATAGATAGTAAAGAATTACAAGTAATCTTAAAAATCATCCAATACAGTTCTTCTCATCTTTTAGAAGAAGAATTGTTCTTAGGTCAATTGATTAACTTAGTTGAATAAGTTGGGAATAAGACCATAAAGTATTAAAGAGAAATTGATGTCTATGATCTGTGGGTTTACAATTTTAAATATGTGAGCTAGCAGACAGTATAGCTACTATAGTAATCATATCTTTTGAAAACCTAAGTTATAGTCACATCATCATTAATACATAGAATATAATACTTCACATTTTTGTAGTATGTTATTTCAAGAAAAACTGGCAAAAAACTCACAAAATTGTTTCTTTCTTGCGACAAGACATAACATTGAAAGATAATTTTTACTTACTTGTCTACCAAACAGCTCCGAAGGACATAGCCATCTACAAAATAAAAACATATAGAGAAAAGTCTTTATTTTGCCATTTAGAAAAAAAAATATCAGTTTTAGTTTTAAGAAATAGAAGTTTAGGGGCAGCTAGGTGATGCAGTGGATAGAGCACCAGCCCTGAAGTCAGGAGGACCTGAGTTCAAATCTGGCCTCAGACACTTAACACTTCCTGGCTGTGTGACCCTGGGCAAGTCACTTAACCCCAATTGCCTCAGCAAAAAAAAAAAAAAAAAAAAAAAAAAAAAAAGAAATGGAAGTTTATATTTGCAATATCTAAGTCCAGAAGCACTATATGTAGTAACATGGGTCTTTATAATATTCTTCTCTTTCTAATAGCTTTCTTTACCCCTATATTCTTCTGACTTTCCTTCCCCCCCAAGTAGAATAAATCTTTAAACAAATAAATAAAAAAATTGCTGATGTTCCTTTGCTAACCATTGACAAAGTCTAATAAGATAAAATTTAATAGGAATAATGTTTTAAATATAGATTCACAAAAAAATTAACTTCATAAGTATAATGTAGGGAAAAATATAACTACACAGTAGTTAGTCTGAAAAAGACCTGAAAGTCTGAGTGGACTTCATGCCCAATATGAATCCATAATGTAATATGATAGTTAAAAAGTTAATATATACTACATTAAGAGAGGCATAGAAACCAGGAAGAAAGAAGTGGGCCTAATTGTATTCTTTTTTTTTCTTTTTTTGCTGAGACAATTGGGGTTAAGTGACTTGCCCAGGATCATACAGCCAGAAAGTGTTAAGTGTCTGAGGCCAGATCTTAACTAGGGACTAGGGTCTTCCTGATTTCAGGGCTGGTACTCTATCCACTGTGCTACCTAGTTGTCCCAGTCTCATTGTATTCTAACCTAGTCAGATCATATCTAGACTATTATGTTCAGTTCTGGGCACTATATTTTAGGAAGAATTTTGGTAGAGATTATTTTAGACAAGAACAATGAGGATAATAAAGGGCCATTCTGTGACATTAGAATTGGTTAAAGGATTGTAGATTTTTAGCTTAGAGAAGACTTATATTAAGCAAAATTGTTGTATTCAAG
>JAJPUD010000353.1:451172-596724 GCA_023553655.1 Myrmecobius fasciatus
AAAAAAATTGCTGATGTTCCTTTGCTAACCATTGACAAAGTCTAATAAGATAAAATTTAATAGGAATAATGTTTTAAATATAGATTCACAAAAAAATTAACTTCATAAGTATAATGTAGGGAAAAATATAACTACACAGTAGTTAGTCTGAAAAAGACCTGAAAGTCTGAGTGGACTTCATGCCCAATATGAATCCATAATGTAATATGATAGTTAAAAAGTTAATATATACTACATTAAGAGAGGCATAGAAACCAGGAAGAAAGAAGTGGGCCTAATTGTATTCTTTTTTTTTCTTTTTTTGCTGAGACAATTGGGGTTAAGTGACTTGCCCAGGATCATACAGCCAGAAAGTGTTAAGTGTCTGAGGCCAGATTTTAACTAGGGACTAGGGTCTTCCTGATTTCAGGGCTGGTACTCTATCCACTGTGCTACCTAGCTGTCCCAGTCTCATTGTATTCTAACCTAGTCAGATCATATCTAGACTATTATGTTCAGTTCTGGGCACTATATTTTAGGAAGAATTTTGGTAGAGATTATTTTAGACAAGAACAATGAGGATAATAAAGGGCCATTCTGTGACATTAGAATTGGTTAAAGGATTGTAGATTTTTAGCTTAGAGAAGACTTATATTAAGCAAAATTGTTGTATTCAAGGTTTTTTTTTTTTTTTTTTTTTTTTTTTGCTGAGGCAATTGGGGTTAAGTGACTTGCCCAAGGTCACACAGCTAGGAAGTGTTAAGTGTCTGAGACCAAATTTGAACTCAGGTCTTCTTGACTTCAGGGCTGGTGCTCTATCCACTGTGCCACCTAGCTGCCCCATATTCAAGTATTTTAAAAATTATCATTTAGAAGAGAATTAAACTTGTTCCACTTGGAACTGGCAGAACTAGGTACAACAGATAGATTAAAAAAAGCCCTCCTAATAACTGTTAGAGATATCTAAAAATAGAAAGGGATTCCTTGGGAGATAATACTTTCCCATTCACTGAGACCTTCAAGTCTTCAAGGATAGATGTCACTGGTCAGATATATTATAGAGGAGATCCTTGCTCAAGTGTAAGTTGGATTAGATGATTTTTGAGGTTCTTTCCAACTCATATATTATGTAATTTGAATTATTATTGTTCTTTTTCTCCTCCCCCTCCTTCTGTTTTTCCTCCTCTTCTTTTTATAGTACTATAACATAGGATGCAATATAATATAGAAACTATAACATAATGAAAATTTTACTTCATCAGATTAAATTTGATTTTATGCATATTAGTTGAGTGATTGCTATTGGTTGTTATTTATTTACCATTGTACTTAACTTTTCTAAGAAAATAGTGACAGCATGGCTATTACCTTTGTGAATTTCTATTAATTTTTGTTGTATTTCATAATATATTACTGACCTTTTAGAATTTATTTTGTTTTATTTTTGTGTTCTTTGCAATTCCAATTGATATATTCTGAAACCAGATTTTGGGAAAGAGTAAAGCCATTTAAATTGGGCCTGTTAAATCATGAACAATGCTGAAAAACTGAATGGGTCACATTTGAATGATCTGTGTGTACAATGTCAACATCTAAAGAACTAGAAGTATCCAGACTGTAGAATTTTGAAGACTTGTCTTGGTGAATGAAAGTGATTGTGTTTTTTGGCCCTATTTGGTTTTGGAATAGCACATTAGATTTATTCTTAGTTTCAGAGAGGCATTATTATGGAGTAGATATGGTATTGGACCTAAAGTTAGGAAAGATTTGATTTAAATCTAGCAGCAGACGTATACTAGCTGTATGATGATGTGGAAATCATCCAACCTCAATGAACTTCAGTTTTCTTATCTATTAAATGGGCATAATGATATTTATAGTATCTGCTTCACAAGGTTGTGAAGCTTAAATGAGAAAATGTATGCCATTTTGCACACTTTAAAATGTCATTTATGTATGTTTTTATTACTTTGCATTATCACTTATGTGAAAATTAATATTTTATTTATAGTATTTATTAAACACAAAGGAAAGTCTTCTAATTGCTGATTCAACATAAAAAACTAATAAAAATAAAATATCTCGCATTTATGAACTGCTTTAGATATGCAAATTGTTTTACATGGAATTATTTCATTTTAGCTTCCCAACAACTCTTGAAGTTGGTTCTGTTATGAAAAGGAACCATTTTAAAAGTTGTAAATACACTCTAGCAAATCACAGATAAAAGATTAGGAAAAAACAAAACCTTTGATATCAAGAATTCCACAACATTAGAATATTCTGCAATATTTTCAAAAGAAGAGATTTACTGTCTTTCAAAGGAAATAAAATATAAACATTATATTTTCTTTAATAATAGCTCATTTGCCTATGAATGCCATAATCAGATGCCAAAATTATGAAAGAGTAAACAATTATATATATATACATGTATGCATGTATAATATTTTAATTGTTGGTTGAAAAATTCCAAGTTCAGATCATTTTATGTCTTCCTTTCCATTTCACTGAAGTATATATATTAGAAAAATATATATAAAAGAGCATCAAAAAATTGATGATGCTGTTCTTAGGGTTATTTTGAGACCAAAGTACTCGCCACCCACTTTCATATTGAGACTTTCCTCTTCAATTAAGACAAATATCACAACTTACACTAATTCTCAAAAGGAGATGAAGTCATCACTCCATATTCAGTGTCATTTGCTTGTCTCATCAGATCTTTGAATTTGTCAGCTCTTAGAACAAATTATTGATTCTTTGTGTCAGAACACAAAGCATAAATCATATCAACTTGCACAAAGTACGTCTATGTCAGGAACCAGAATCAAAGTTGAATACTTATTTACATTTTTAAAAATCCATGAATGTTTCTACCTTCATTTCAGTTTTTCTTTATAAATATGTAATGGGAGGGAAGCATTCAGAAAGTATTTTATTTAAGGAGATTACAATGACAAAAGTTTCCATGGCACCTTTATTTATGCAATTCTAAGCTAATTATTTTACAATGACAAAACCTTTTTTCTCAAGTCTTCAATGACCACTTACTCAATATTATTTTGTGTTGGCATGCATTCCTAACAGCTTCCAATTAAAATGAGGCGAGATGATATTGAAAAAATACATTCAAAATTGGGAATTGTTGCCTAATATATGGCTCTTATTTTATCCTCATCATATGGGTCAAAATATGTTTAATTTTTAATTAGTTGGATCCTTATTAAAACAGGGTTGTATTTTCACAAAAAAGGTACAAAGATCTTGATGATAATTTTAAGTTGAAGTCGGTTCCTGTGATGATATGGTATTTTTTATATATAAGTGTTGCTGGACCAACTACTACAATATTTTTTTGAAAATCACTTACCAGAATATGTTGGCTACAGAATTAAATATCATTAGTACTCAAACACAGACATAGCCCTTTGTATTAGAAAAGCTATTTATGGTCATTCTTGATAAGTAGTTCTGCTATTTCTCCTAAATATTGTGAATTAAAAGCAATTTTATTTGATTTTCAAACACTTGACAGAATCCCTACCTCTATCTAACCTGGATGCTTAGGATTCTCAAGAAAGTGTTTCTCTTCTGTATATCACTTATCTCATACTTAGTGTTAAATGAATGTTAACTTTTATTAGCAGTATTTAGAGAAGATGCTTTGGGGGAATAAAACATTGGATTGCACCTTACTGCTCTTTTCAGTTTCCTGAAATAATGTACCAATTCTGTGCCCATCAACTGCAAAATCATTTCCAATGCTAATGAACAGGATTCCAGGATTATGACCTCTAATTCTATGGTGCTTTTGCTTTCTGAATCCTTTTAAAAACCTAATTCAATTAAAGGTAATTCATGATGTGTCAAAATGAAAGTGAATTATTCCCCTATAAATTTTTATATGATCTATACTTTATAGTTCCTAGAAATAAATCTTATTTATAGTTAACAAATCCTGTCTTTGCTCACATGTGAATATTCCCACTAGTGTTTTTTGATGCAACAGAACAGCTTCTGTATTAGAGTCTTATAAATTATGTAGAGGCTCATATGAAAGTGACTCCCACAGATAAGAGATCTAATTTTTGTCTGGAAATCTCTCAGTAGGATAGAACACACTGATATGAAACAAATGTTTTTTTGACATTTGGTAGGGCAGAAGTAGCTCAGAAATTAACTCCCACACCCATATGTGACTGTTAATTCTATCCCAAGATGTTTGTTTGGCTTTTGAGTAGTGACCACTTCCAGCTAGTGAATGACTTGGGTATTTGTGATTACAATCTTACCCCAAAATGGTAAATTCATTGAATTGTTAATGGTTCCTTTAAAAAAAAATTCCAGTATCCCTGACATTAAAAAAAATCACTTGGTCATATTTTTTTACCTTTTGATATACATCTTCTGACCCAAGCAGCTTAAAATCTCTAGGTCTTGATTTCATCATCTATAAAATGAGGGGGTTGGATATAGATCATCTCTAAGGTTTCTATTACCTTGAAAATTAAGATCATTTAAGTATGTATGAATTTGTAACATGAACACACATATAATATGTATATATTATGTGTATATATGTATATATCTATAAATGCATATGATACAATACATATATACATATAGATTTAAGCTATTAAAGGTCAAAACTGCACTAAGATTTGGGGATCAACTTATGTATGTGTAGAGAGAGGAATATGTGGCTATGTGCATGTGTAAACAAATATATGTATATATACACACACATATAAAAATGTGGTCAAATTCAGAAATGCAGTAAAAATGAAGCATACAATTTGGATATATCTGGGCAAAAGCTACTAAAATATACTAAGCTGATTTGCTTAATCTGTTATAGAAATCCAATTGTATTTGGGCAAATCTATAAAACATCTCTGAAACGTGTTCAACATTTCTTCTCTCATGAAAGGCTAGGGACCTCTTAGGTACTGCCTCATTCTAATGCTTACAAATTATTTCTTTCCAATGATGGACAGAAGAAAGGTGAAGTTATTGCCTGTTCAATATTGTTCATACATAAAAAGGACTTGTTTCTTTGGAAACTGCATCCTTCAAAAGATATTACAGAGATTCTACAGCAGCAGATCTCGTCAGATATTAGATAGCTGTTTTGATTTTATCTTTATATTCATTATATCTAGTAGGTACTTAATAAGTGCTTATAGATTAACACCATTGCTAAGGAAATAATTTCCTCTAAGAGATGAATTGGAATATGAGCTCTTGAAACAAGACTAGAAACCTTTGGGCTTGAGGGATAATTTATTTTAGACATGCTGTAATACTAGAAGCATGAGTTCACAATGGGCCAAATTTCATTTAAATGAAATAGGATGAAGAATAGGATGGGATAAAGTTTCTTTTGTATTACTCAGAAGATATAACTTGCTGGTACCCAAGCATGGATTTTTGTGACCAAATCGTGACCCCATTTGGGATTTTCTTGGCAACGATATAGAAGTAGTTTGCTGTTTCCTTTTTCAACTTATTTTATAGATGAAGAAATAAACAGGTGACTTGCCCAGGGTCACACAGCAAACAAATGTCTGAAGTTGGATTTGAATTAATGAAGAGTTTTCCAGACTCCAGGCCCAGAGCATTATCTGCTGTCCCACCTCACTGTTCCAAATAACATATGTGTGAGTGCTTTGTAAGCTTTTAAAAAAACCTACTCTACGGTTTAAGTATTAGTGGGCATATCTCTCCAAAGTCTGCTTTGTTTTCTCCAGTGTGGAGATGCCAGAAGTCCTCATCACTTTAGATGTTAGAAACATTTATCATGTGGCATTTAGTGACCTTGCTATGCTACAGACTCTCACTCAAGTCTCTGGGAAATATAGTTCCCAAAGATAACATGCCCCTTTTACATAATATTATTAACTATTGGTAACATTATTGATATTGGCAATATCAATAAAATACATGAAATTTTAAGTAATCAATTATAATAATGGTAATAGAAAGTAATATAATTCTATAAAGTTTGCAAAACACTTAAACTTACAATACCTCATTTGATCCTCAACAGCTCAATGAAGAAAGTGCTATTAATAGAGCCATTTTATAGATGAGAAAACTGAGACTGAGAAGCTAAATGATTTACCTAGTGCCACACTTCTATTACAGTAGTAAATGTCACAGGCAGAATTTGAATCTAGGCCTAAGTTCATCAATCTGTATACTAGGCTTGGTCACTTATGGGGAAAAAAAACATTATGCTATCCAAATTACATGCAATTTTATTATTTGATCTTAGACAATATTGGGATATGATACATAGTGCAAAGAATGTGCAATGACTTACATTTCCCTTCTTCATTCCTACACAGCACTTTTGTATCATCTGTACTTTGTATGACTTCAAGAGATTCCCCAGGCTTCAACTGTAAATCTCTGGCTCCCCATTTTTTAGAAGGTAAGGTAGGCACCACTTGAGTTGTATACAGAACTCTAATTTCACCATCAAACTGAAACAAAAAGATGTATTATTTCACTGAATGTACTCTTAAAACAACAATTTTTGAACAATTTTGTATGGAAATTCATGTTTATATTCAATTCAGTTCAACAATTTAGCAAGCACTAATTAAGCATCTGCCATGTTCAAAGCCCTATGTGGGGCACTGGGGCTACATTGATGACAACATTGAAAAACAGTTTCTACCTTCAAAATTACATTCTACTGGTAGATATGATATCTAAAAACATAAGTATATTCAAAATATTTTAATAAGGATAGATAAAATAGTACCAGGATGATAAATTAAATAGGAGGATAATGAGTTTGGCTGGAATACACAATGTGTGAAGGGAAATATTGTTTTTTTTTTCTATTTTTTTCCTATTTTTTTTACTGAGGCAATTGAGGTTAAGTGACTTGCCCAGGGTCACATAGCTAGGGAATGTTAAGTGTCTGAGACCAAATTTGAACTCAGGTCCTCCTGACTTCAGGGCTGGTGCTGTATCCACTGAGCCACCTAGCTGCCCCTGAAGGGAAATATTGTAAAAGAAAACAAAATGTAGCTTAGTGAGAGCTGGGGAAAAGCTTTAAGTGCTAAATTGAGGAGTTTGCATTTTATCTCAGAAGTGCTAGGGAGTCACTGAAAATTCTTGAATAATGAAAGGATATGGTCAGGAACATTATTTTGCTAACAGTAAAAAGGATGGATTGGAGAAGGGAAAGACTAACAGTAAGAAGTCCAGTTAGGAGGCTACTGCAATAAACCAGGCAGCAATGATATTGAATTAAGATAGAGCTTGTATGAGTGGAGAGGAGGATGGATGCAAGAGATGTGGAGATATCATCAAGACTTTGAATTTTAGCAACATATGAAATTATATATGTGAGTTGAATGAAAATGAGGAATTGAAAATAATATTTAGCTTGCAAATTTGGGTGACTTGTGGCCAATAATTATTATTTTTTTTTTTTGCTTTTTGCTGAGGCAATTGAGGTTAAGTGACTTTCCCAGGGTCACACAGCTAGGGAATGTTAAGTGTCTGAGACCAGATTTGAACTCAGGTCTTCCTGACTTCAGGGCTGGTGCTCTATCCACTGCGCCACCTAGCTGCCCTGTGGCCAATAATTATTAAGGAGATTAGGAGGTGGGATAAATTCTGAGCAAAATATAAAGAGTTCTGTTTTAGACATTTTGTGATTGAGATAACTGTGAAAAAAAAATACAGGTAGAACCGTCCAGCATAATTGGTGATATTGGACTAGAACTCAAAAGACAGAAAGCTTCTGTATTGGTCTCAGTGTATATTATATACATATAACATATATATATATATATCTACATAGAGATGATAACTGAAATAATGAGAGCTGATGAGAATATCATAATAAGAGAGCATATGAAGAATCCAATATTGATGCTTGGGGATCTCCATAATAACAAGGTAAGACATGGATGATGAGCTAGCAAAAGTAACTAAGAAGGAACAGCTACATAGACAAGAAAAGAATAAAAAGACATCAGAGTCATTATTTTATTTATTTTCATAATCAAATTTCCATATATTATTAAATTATAAAGAACAGGATTATCAATACCTCCCATTTGTGGAAAAGGCAAATGAGAACCCAATTAGAAATGATTTTAGACTTTAGGAGTCTAAAACAATTGGATTTAACATCTTGATTAATTATTTTTGTTGTATGAAATGACTGCCTGACCTTGAATTACAATAGGATGAGAATAAGTATAAATTTACTTTATGAAATGCTTTAAGGCAGTAATAACCTAAATCACAAAATTTGGTGAATAGATTATAAATTACCATTTATGTCTCATTCTCATAATCAGGATAGTTCTTTGTACATTTGAGATGCTTATCAGTACTTGCTGAATTCAAAATGTTTTCTTTAAGCCTAAAAGTGCTGACATTTAAAAATTCTCTCTTTAGTAAATAAGTGAATAAAATAATAGAATTTTTGATTGGAAAATAATACCATGATCTTGAAGGTTTTTTGAAGGCTTCATTCTTAAAAATGTGAATTTGGGTAATTACTATCCACAAAATTAATGAAAGACATGCATGAAAACTAGTAAATCAGCATCATTACTATCATTTATTAGTATTGCAAGAAATTGGTAAATTCATTGGTATTTTGAAATATGCAACAATTTTTACTGGCTTTTAAAAATTCTGATCAGATTGAATTGACTTACTTTGAATTTTTTTTTGAACTCCTTTTCTTCTTTTTCTTGTTTTTTCAGCTTCCTCGGATCTTTTTCTTCTGACTTGCTTTTGCCAAAATTCACTCCTAGACTATAATTTCAAATCAAAGTTTGAAATGAGTTTCGTGAACCAAATATGTACAACAGAAAGACTTTATTAGCAGTAGTACTATAGTTTTAATTTTACTTTAATTATCCATTTTCCTGAGAAATGAAGTATATTTAGTGTTGCTAGTTATACCAATATATTGCGGAAGAAAACATAGAAACACTGAATGTTGTAGCTCAGAGTCCTTAGGTAATCATTTAGTTCAAGTTCTCTCATTTTACACACAAGAAAACTGAGTCCTAAAAATGAAATATTTTGCTCAAACTCGTGAAAAATCTAATTAAATTCCCTTTTCCTTACCAAGTAACAAGCTTGCTTTAATTTTGTGTGTGTGAATACATACATACATTTATATGTGTATATGTATAATTAATGAAGAAAAAGAATGTCAGCACAGCTATTTGAAACTGGTTAAGATTCACTCTCCACCCCCCCCCCATTGTCCTACATGTCTTTCCTTTTCTGATTACACATACCTTTTCTATGTTTGCATCTATTTTTTTTTTTTTGTTGTTGTTGTTGTTGTTGTTGGAAGAATAGTCAATGGTATTCTGATCAGGTAATAGATTTATTCAGAAGTGATCACACTATGGGTGAGGAGCCTGGCACTTACTAGTGGACATCTTTTTAGGTTATACCTGAACTATATTGAAGTAGTCAAAGGCCAAAGAGATAGATCTAGGGCAAAATGTGGAGGCTAACAGAAATATATGAATATCTGCAAGCTCTCTTATTATCAAGCTCCTTATGAACAACTTATGATTTTATTAAGTCTACAGCATTATTTCTATTTATTTATATAACACCTTCTTATTAAAAACAATTTAGTTCAAATATTTCTAATGCTTCATTTTTAATCTTGCCATTATAGGTCCTGTTCCAGAAGGAAGATCAGTGAACTCTTCCTCCAGATCTCATTCATTAGTGGGTCTTGCCTGTCACATGGGATGCTTTTAGCAGTCAATGGAAATTCTTATTCAAATCAGCCCTGTGCATGTATTTGAAATAAATCTGAATATTTTTAAATGTAAGAGAATCCTAAAAAAAAAAAAAGATTAAGAGTTTTGTCCTTCACAATCTCTCCATAAGTACTGATGTGACTCATTCATATTCTTCTATATGAAAATCTCCATAAGATATTTGTAGAATATTTGTAGAGAACTTCCTATAGCACTTTGATATTCTATAACACATAGGCAGTTTATCTGTTGTTATCCTTTCCTGTGACAATATGAGCATGGTCTCATGGAAAAGAATACTGCCTCTGGAGTCACAGGAGTTGGTTCAAAAGCATCCATGATATTTGCTATTTGAGGCAAATCACCTAGCCTCTCAGAGCCTCAATTTCCTTATGGAAAACAGAGGAGTTGGATCCAGCCTCTGAGGTCCCTTCTAGGTCTTTGAACAATTAATTAACTTCCTTTTCTAGTCAAGATGGCATTAAAGATTTTTACAACTTCAGAAAGTAATACTTAAAGATAGGAAGATAGAATATTTCTGATAAGATTAAAGAAAACCTGAAACCTGGATCTTTGGTCTGGAAATACAAAGTCCAAAGGTTTTTGGAGGGCTATTATAGAGGATATCTCTGGACCTCAGTGTCCTCATCTGTATAATGAAGAAGTTAGAGAAGATGGTCTCTGAGGCCCATTAGAGCTTCAGAGCTGGGATCCTATGATCATATATATAGATCCTATGATCTATAGTGGTGACCAATTGTTTTTTATTAAGTTTACAGAACTTTGCATGAGCTAAGAGGCCAAAGAAATATCAGTAGAAACTGAATTAAAAATAAAGACTGACCAGGATAGTGAGGATAATTTTAAAATTTCAATTTATTTTATTTTTGTTTTCAACATTCTTTAAAACTGTTTTAAGTTTGATGGTAAAAGTTTTTAAACACTGAACTGGGTGCTGGGGGAGATTATAGAAACTCTCTTTTGGTCTAATTATAAGCCAAAAAATATTCTCTTAGATATATTTATCTTTAGGGGATAGCTTATATGAACTTTATTTGTGTATGAATGACTGAATATTTTTTCCCTTTGGACTCTATGATACTATCAGGTTTTCTATCTCATTTGCCATGAGCCATATAATAGTGTTCATAAAGCCCCAAAGAGAGAGCTTGCAGTTATTTTTTTTTAACAGTTCACAGAATCAAGTTGATCACATTCTGTTTGTATTTTTTCCAATAGATATTTTATTCTTATTTCTAGTATAAATCCTTTGTTATTCACTTTCTTATTTTCTTTAAGAGAGCAAAGACTTTTCTGTTATAAAGGAATTGGCTGCTTAACAATAAAGCTAAGTCTTTTCTATTTTATAATCAGAACAAAGGCAGAGATAGTACCATGGAGAGAGAGCTAGCTTTGGCATCAGTAAGATCTGAATTAAAGTTTTTCTCCTGATACATACTGACTATGTAAGCCTAGAAAATTCACTTAACCTCTAAGTGCACCCAGACAATTTTCCAAGACTATCAATTATTGAGCAGCTGCTTTTCTGTGTCAGTAGAAGGGGTTTCCAAACTGGGGGGCGTCCCTGTCCTGATGACCTCATAGGTCTAGAGTAAAAAAAAATACAACTTAACAAATTTTCATATAATTAAAGCATATAAATTAAACTATAAAAATTCTTAATGAGTTGGTTAATGTGATCCTGATTGTATCTGTGATATTTGATGAAATTTTGGAGGAGACAAACATTTCTCTACATTTTTTTGTTCCAGCACTGAAAAATCATCAATCTGTAGATCAAGAACTGTTCTTGGAGGCTTACAGGGATCCTTGACTTTTGAAATATCTCAGCCATGCCAGAACGTTCCCCTGCATCTGGGTTTCAATTACTCTTTAATTACCTTAAGGTAAAGTATTTACAGGGGTACACTTGAGGAAGCTTACTCATATGGGCTTAAGAACTCATTATTAAAATTTTTTAGTGTGACCATTTAAACCTCGAAAATCAACAAATAATACAAATCTGGGCTTAATTTATTATTTTAATGGTTATCTAAACTTAAAGTGATAGATGAAACTGTGTAAAGGATACATTTCCCTGTCTGAGGACTTGGTTATTAAACATTTAGCAACACACAACTATTTGTTTCTGACTTGACTGAGTATTAGTCATTTATACAATTCCCATCTGTTTGCATAAAAAAATAAGTGTAGAAGAAGCACAAGGAGTAGGTATCAAAGCCATATAAGAATTTTTAATATGAGGAACAAAATGAAAGTTTTCCATTTGCAATTAGATGGCACCACACCTTCAAGTTTTAATTGCTTAATTAATCTCTTTTGGAACTTGGGTTGGGCAGAGCTGCATAGCAGCAGTTAAAACAAAACAAAACAAAACTTGGCCTTGAGTTAAGCTTCCATCTTCTTTGCAGCTGAATAATTCTTGGCAAAAGGATGGAAATGTTATAAAGAATTTTCAGGGTTAGCATGGAATCTTGAAAATATTTCATGTGCAAATATAATAGATTATATTTTTATGGCTAATACTATAATGCTGGCTCAGTTTCTCTAATGCTGAATTAACTTCTGTGTAATAAATGGACACTGTATTATAATGGACTTTTCCTACATATATTACATAGAGCTGTATAAAGTAGTAAAATTAGAATATCTGATTTCACTTCCATTGGAAATCTTACTCTAATAGCTATTGTTTTTCTTGGATTATAGCCTAAAATTTCTGTCATTAATTTCCTATGCTACAAAAATGATTTTATAGCAACAAATGCTTTACTCTGTGTGTGTGTGTGTTTGTATGTGTGAATAATGGATATAACTAAGAGACGGTCTCTCTTACAGGTCCCATTGCTTTAAGAAAAAAAATTAGAAGGAAGGAAGAAATGAGGAAGGAAAGAAAGAAATTAAGAAAGGAAGGAAGAAAGAAAGAGAAAGAAAAAGAAAGAAGGAAAAGAATCCGCTTGTGGAATATGGTAGGACTTGAATAGGCAGTCTCAGTACTGAGTTGAAAATTATAGAATGGCTTAGAGAATGGAACAAAATGAAAGTGAAATAGATAGATAGGATACACACACCAGGCTCTGCAAATGTAATGATGGGTAGCCTGAATTAGTACAAGAGAATTGATAGGACTATTCAGGAGTTGAGAAGATGATTGTCTGGGTGGGGAAAGCAGCAAAAATAAAGAAGAAAGCCAAAGGGTACAGAAAGGAGTATCTAGCAAGGGCAGAAACACAATAAGGAAAACAGGGAACAAGAACACAGCTGATACAATTAGGCCAAAGGAATAAATCTAATATCTGTGATATCCTTTACTTGTACAGGGTGTCCCAAAAGTCTCAGTGAAGTGTAAAACTTTAATAACTTTGGATTAATTTCTATGAAATAAATGAATAATCTGGTAAAATGGGTCTCTCTTACGTATATTACCCAGTACTGCATAAAGTGTTGAAATTAGAATATTGATTTTACTTCCATTGGAAATTTACTCCAAACTTGATATTTTCTTCAAATTTTTCTTAAGATTTCTAGTCTAAATTTTCTCTTATTAATTTAATTAATGGGCTTTAATAGCTTAAAACCACACTAAGACAATTTAGGATATTCCATATTTTTTTTTTTATTCCATAGGCAATAGAAGTAGAAAAGTTGTTTCTTTTACCTGACTTCTGTGGGTGGAGCAGGAAAGTCAGAGGAATCCACATCATCATAGACTTCATCTCCTGTATCTAATAGAATACAAAGTAGAGGAGAGATGGAGCAAAGAAAGATTAATTTTACTTTTGAAATAGACATTTGATGCTTAATTGATATCATTTTGAAAGAAGTAGATCAGAGGGCAACTTGTGACATTCTTCTAATGTTGTTCAGTCGTTTCTGACTCTTCATGGTCCCTTTTGGGGTTTTCTTGGCAAAGATGTGTGGGAATCCCATAAATGCGTTAAAACTTGTTTACTTTGGTGTCCAGGATGATTTTTACATGTGTCCATATATGAAGAATATAAAACAATGTAAAAAAACCTGCAAACATCCTAATTTTTTCCACCAATGAGTGGTAATCCTTCAGGAAACTACTATCATGATGCTTCATTGTGTATCTGAAGTGACTGTGGGGTCTCAAAGGCCATGGCAACAGTTTTTTACCCAATTGGAAAATCTTTGTGTTTGGGTTCATCCACAAAGGGTATGACTGTTGTCTGAGAACCAGACTGGTTATGTTCAGAGAGGTTGACCTTTAAATTGTTGACTACTCATATGCTGATTTTTTTTACTATAATTAACTGCAAAAGCCATCCATGAAGTTGAATAGGGATTGTGATCTATGTCTACAAAATCATACATCCTTTAATTATTTATCCCTAGCATTTTTAACTCAAGTGCCATCTCCTACAAAAAGCTTTTCCTAAGCTTCTTACTCCTTGGAGTAGTTAGTGCTGTCTCCCTCTTTGAAATTATTTTTTAATCATTTTTGTGCTTTATATTTAATTTTCTATATATATATTTTGCATTTCTGTGAGAATGTATGTACCTTCAATTAGCACCTAAAACTGTTTTGTTTTTTTCCTGTTTATCACTGTACCTTATAGAGAGAGAACTTAATAAATGCTTTGTTGAGTTATCCTTGGGTTGTGGAAGACTGAAAAATCCCTTGAGAATATTTCAAGTAATGATGTGTTTAACTGCTTCCTTATATTCCATTTTCAATATTTTTTGTTTTGGGACATATTTTTACCTAGATCACCACAACTGTTATATTTGATACTTATAGCTTAATTAAGTCAGTGGTTTCTAGGTTGTTGAGACTTTTGAACATCTCTGAAAATTATAGTTTCAGATAAAAGGATCAATTCACCGCCTTAAATATTTCCAGAGAATAAAGTACTTTTAGATTATTATGTTAGAAAAATAAATGTCATACCATTTTATATTTGATTTGATATTTTAAACAATGAACCTTTTTTTTTTCCTAGTCAGACTTTAGAAGTCCTTGCATATTCAAATGGGATCGTGTTTCTTAGAGAAACTGATTTTTAATCACAAGGGGCTCAGCCTAGATGGAGAACAAAACCAAAAATGCTATAAATTATGCTAATTCTTCCCAACTTCTTTGCATTCTCTCCTCAGCTATTCCTTTCTACTCTTCTATTTCTGAGCTTTTTGAATGTTAAAGGGTTATGCCTTCCAATGAGATAGAGGTTGGTAGTCCTCTATCTGCCCTGCCTCTATATCCTGAAGTCCTGGCACTAATCTACTGGTATAAATCAAAACACTGGACCTTGTCAAACTCCTCACTGAACTTGCAGTACTTCTAGTTCTGCAGCTGAAATTTCTTTTATGTATTATTTCTTTTAATTAGGGTAAGAGCTCCTTAAAAGCTGAGACTGTTTAGTTTTTCTTATTTTTATTCCCTGTACTTAAGCATAGTCCATGGTATATAAGTCCTTAAAAATACCTTTCCATTAATTCATTTATCCATCCATGTATCCATTCATTTATTCACTTAAAGGGGGACTTTTTACAACACATATATAAACATGGACCAAAGGTCATATTTTCAGAACTGGGGTTTATTTTTGAGATTATCTATTCCAACTGATTTAATTAACCGATGAAGGGGCTGACCTAGGGAGGACAAAGGGTACTTGGCTAAAAGTAGGATCCAAGTTTTCTCCTCTCAGTTCAGAGCTGTCTTTACTGTATCATGGACCAAGAAACAAGATGAATAATACATCATCTCTACTTACCCAATCCAAGCTGCTTTGGGGGAGCAGGGAAACTGGGGGAAAAATAAAAGTAGTTACAATCATATTATACTATGAATTCAAATATTTTCTTATTATTTATAGTAGACATTAATAAGTGATAGCCAAGAGGCTTTCATTGGTTAATTAATTGATTGACTGCCATTCCCCTCTCATTTTCCATTTCCCCAATGAGACCCAGTCTTTATCATGAAACTTGGGTTTCATTTGGAAGTCTGCATTGAACCAAGATAAATAAAACATCATCAAAGTCATGTTTATATGATTGACGGAATCATTTGAGTAGAAATAAATAAATCTGATTAATGGAACCAGAAAGCAAAATCATATGGCATGACTAAAGGGACTAGTGCTCCCAGGTTGTCACTAAACCACTTAGCCACATGGATGGCTATGGGAAATTGAGTTTAAATCTTTTGATCCAGTTCTAATTTGATCACTATCAGAATTTCAAATCAACAGAAATAATGTAAGTTTTTTAACTTGTTGGCACAAGACAGAAAAAATGGTGACCAAGAGGGGAATGTCCATTTTACCCATAGTGAGATCATGAATTGATACAAAGTGATACAAAATCAGTATAAAATGGTTAAGTGATAGAGTAATGCCTCATGCAATGTGGTTTAATCTTAAGTGGTGATTTATAGAGAAGGTTTTTTTTTTTATTTCTTCCTAGAAATCTTAAGTGTTCTTTTCATGACAGTGATAAGCTATTGTTTCTAATAGAAGTTTCAAAACTAATTTCCTGGGTACATTTGATGAATTGCTTTGGAAGATTGACTAGATTTTTAAGGTGTATATGGTAAATCCATTTGAAGTAAAGGTTTTCTTTATAAGGGAATATTGTTTATCATCTTAAATTTAGATGGAAGGTTTTTCCATCCATGTTTTAAGGGTAATGGGGAAAAAACCCCAGGTCTTTGTTTTTCATTAGGATAATTATAGCTTTTATCTAAAACACAGCACTGAAGAAATAGATAATTTAAAGAGTAATAAAAACTGAAGTTCTAAGTATATTTAAATGTGATATTCTTTATTTTAGCATGTGGTTCTCTGCTTAGCAGTCAACAAAAATGACTAAAATGATTAAATTATTTATTTTAGACATAACTGGAAAGTTAATGTCTAAAAGAAAACATGTTCTCTAGTGCTCTAGTGTTCATTACTTAAAGAATGAAATATGCCCTTATGATGCTGTACTAAGGCTGTGTACACAATGTAAAATAATCTGTTTTAATGTATACTCTTTGTGTGTATTGGGAAAGCAAATTATATTTTGTAAAAAAAATACGGTCCCTTAGATGAGTGAAATTATGAGTGAAAGAAAAAAATAATAAAAATACAGTGGTGATTAATTACAGACAGAATGTTAAGAAACTGGTTTATCAAAAACAATTTACTTATGTGGTTACTTGGTTATGAAAATATTAGTAGCATTGGATTAATATTAGTGTCATTATGGTTCATGGCACATGTTGGCTGACTCTTACACCACATCTTCGTTACTGTCTGACTCAGTGTCTTTAGATTTCTTTCGTATACTTTTCTTTTTGTCATCTTTTCCCTTTAACATCTTCAAAATCCCCCAGGTCCACGAATTATTCTTCTCTTCGCCCTGTAGCGTGGAGCTTTGGAGCATGCATGCATTGATCAGAATGCAATCATTGAACTGTAAAGATGTTTGAATTGACATTCAGATGCCTTCATCATTCACACTTTATTGATTATGGGTCAAATTTCAGACAGCAAACAATCCATAATATCTTTGGACTTATATGATATTTACTTTAATTATAAACATTCCAGAAGTCTTAAGTAGGGATATCATTTCATTCATACATTTATTTGACTCATTGACTCGTTTACTCCTTGACAGAACCAATGGCTAGAATCATAGCACTTGGAGCAGAAAGGGATGTTTTAGTCTAACTTTCTTTTTACAAATGGAGAAACTTACTTTCACAGAAGTGAAATGACTTGACCAAGAAAATAACAAATAGTAAGTAGCAAACTCAAGATTCAAAATTGGTTCTTCAGTCTCTGAAAACAAAGTTTTTTCCATTTTATCATGTTGTCTTAAAGACTAAAGAAAATAATTAATAAAAAGAAAGATGTACATATTTTAAGAATACCATTGTTTTTTATAGATGGAACTAAAGAATTAAAATCAGTCAGTATTGTGACATCTCAAAATATAAATCTGCTTTTACTCCAATTTTGAAATTTATTTAGAAAATCCTAATTTAGGGCTCAAATATATCCATATTAAAAAACTGTTAGATACCCTCATACTTTTATTAAAAGAAATGAAAGAAAGGAGGGATGAAGGGAGGGAAGAGGAAAGAAGGAAGGAAGGAAGAAGGGAAGAAAGGAAGGCAGGAAGGAAAGAAGGAAGAAGAACTTGAAGGTCCTCTTAAGAGACAGGTTCTTAAAATACAGTTTCTTTGATGAGGTTTTTCTTGAGAGTTGCTCCTAGCTGTGCTGCCATCTGATCTATTCATTGAGTTTTTGTTTTTCAAAATATGAAGTCTGGTCAAGATTTAAATATTTACATATTGATTTGCTCTAACATATAATTTCAGTAGTTCATAGGCTATAATTTACTTCACCTCCTTGGACTTTAATTTCCTCAAATGTAAGATGAGATGATTATAACGGATGACCTCCAAGGTTTCTTCAAGCTCTAAATTCTTGACTTTCAATTTAAATAATTTTTAAAAAGGATTTTAATCCAGGTAGAGCTAATTATTATATGTTATCTACATTACAAATACCATAGTTAATTAAGTTAGTTGTGTTGCATTTTTCCCATTTTACAATGATCTCTAAAAAAATTATTAGTTTTCAACATTTACTCTTATAATATTTTTATTTCCATATTTTTCTCCCTCCTTCCTCTCCATCTCCTTCCCCAGGACATCAATCACTCTGACATGGGTTATACATGTGTGATCATATTAAACATATTTCCACATTAGTCTTGTGAAAAAAGACTCAGAACCAGAGAAAAAAAGAAAAAATGAGAAGGAAAAAAAAAACAACAAAAATTAAAATAGTGTGCTTCAATCTGTATTCAGATTCCATAGTTTTTTCTCTGAATATAAATAGCACTTTCCATCATGAGTCTTTTGAAATTGTTTTAAATCGTACAATAATATTTAAAATACTATACTACCTTTCAAATGTTTTGTGGAAAATGATAAATTAGTGATTAAGTTCTTTGAAAAAACAGTGACTACTTTCCATTTATCATTCTTACCTGATGTCTCTATTCAGCTGTTCCCTATTTCTAAAAATGAATTCCTTCACCCCCTCCCTTATTCCCCTCTCCTCAATTAATCTCTGGCTGCTGAAGTCTTGCTCTTCAAGACTCAGATTTTTGAATATTTCTTTGACCCAGAGACATCATTTCCTTCCTGAAGGTAAAAGTGATATTATAGGGTTATTGAGGTTCATAGATATAGCTAGAGCTGGGAGGTACCTCTGAAGCCATTAAGTTCATTCTTACAAATCAAGAAAATAAGACACAGGGGCATCAAATGACTTACCCAAGATCACATAAGCAGCAAGCACCAGAAGTAAGATTTGAATACAGGTGCTCTAACCCAAAATGTTCTTTCCACTGCACCACATTTTTTTCCTCAAATTCTTCATAGCAGTTTGTCTTATATTCCTATGGATCCCTACTTTGCCACCTAGCTGCCTATTGATACATATAACCCATATAAACAAAAATTCTTTGAAAAAGATCCTCAATAATTTTTAAGAATGTAAAAGGGTCCTGAGACCAAAAAGCTTGAGAATTACTATTTTAGATCATAATTACCCTTATGTTTTTAATTTATTTGATTTATTTTTGCACACATTAGGTGAAAAATAAATTGCCATTGAATTAAATGCATGTAATAATACTCAATGCTCTCCTTTACCTCTTTTTTCTTTCACCTCTTTTATGTTCTTCTGAAGTCTCCCAAATAGAAAAGACAATTCTAGTATAATTACAGTATCTGATTTACTCCTACTGATGAGTGCAAAAATATCAGTTCTGTTCAGTTAACATATTTAAATAATTATTCCTTGATCACAAAATGTCTATTTTTTTGTCTCATATTAATGGGATAGCAAGAATAATTATTTTTTAAAAATATTACAATTTTTAGTGAAAAAAGATGAATGACAAATTGTGTGCTCTTACCCATTATCATCATCTTCTTCTTCAACACCATCATAAATGTCATCATCCTTAATTGGAAACATTCCTTGATTTTGATGTCAGGAAAAAAAATTTCTTGTTAATTAAAATATGTGCATATCTATATATAGTCAGACTAGTTAGAACAGATAAGGCTAGTCTCAAACCAAGAAAGATCCAGTTCAAATCCTGTTTGTGTATCTACATAAATCATTTAACTTCTCGGTACTTTCAGAAACTCCCTGGTACTATAGAGTAGTATACAGCAGAGAAGATACCAATATGCATTACTAGAGGGAGTTGCCTCACTTGGGAGCTCCTTCTGCCAATGAAATCACAGGTCAGGACTGTGTTTTCATATTAAAACTTTTACCAAACCTTTGATAAAAAATAAACTTTAACTATATTCTATATTTATGTCAATTTCTTAAAATCATCATCTCTTTTACCATTTCATATTGCTTTTAGCTCTCAAATAAAGAGTACAGATAAATTTAACTACAATTTAGCTAGTTTGGAAATTATATTAGTATTTACATAGCACTTTACATGTATCATATCAATGAAGTTTTATAACAGCTTTGTAAGGTAGATGATACATGTATTAGTATCTTCATTTTTTTGTTGAGAAAACAGGCTCTGAGAAGTTAAGTAATTTATGAAATATCCCAGATCTAGGAACTGAATACTAATGGTTTCTTTAAATACAGATGATATATTACAAAGGAAATGACTAATAAAAATATTCATCTTACCTCCACTTCCACTTTGACTATGACTGGAAAAAAAAGAGAATCTCAGTTAGTTGATGAAATTATTAGCTTCCAGTTAAAAGGATATAAAGCAATCTTATGTAAAAACAGACATGGAAATATTATTTAGACATTTATAAGGCATGTTTTAGATGAATGGAAGTCAGGACATTGCTATCATCAAATAGAGAGAAATCTATCATTCTTCATATTAGCAAATCAATAGCAATAATGCAAATAAAAAATATGAACCCCAATAAGTTTTAATTCAAAATGGGGCATTCAATGCAATAGTATTCTATTTGCTTCTGGGGTGCAAGGGGTGTTCAGAGAGGGCTACACTTCTGGTGTAAAGGTTTGCTGAGCTTTTTTCAGGGATGCTCACCTACTCTGCTGTCCAGCTGAATGACCAACTCTTACCTGTGGCTCCAAGAAGCTGTAGCATGTACAGCAACAGACACACGGCAGTAAAGTGTCGCAGCAAAAAGGCTAAACTAGATAGAGGGTAACTTACAGGCCTTAAACTCCTTGGTGATTTAGAAGGATATTTATAACATCATTCTTGGGCCATACAAAATCATCAATTTAAAAACTCAAGAATCGACCTTTCAGCTCATCATTGCCTATGGTTGTTTTGGCAGGGCCAGACCAAATGATTTGATGGGCCTTATATGGCCTGTGGGCCAGACATTTCTCACCCCTGGTTTACACCAAACATGCAGAGATTTTGCCAGGCAGAAAGGAGAGATGAGAACAATTTATTACAATGGCCATAAAGATGCCTGAAGCAGGAGTTATGGAACAAGCATGGATGACTCCAAAGTCATCTACTGTACTCCTGGCCATTTTGACATTTTTACCTTGCTACTGGGTTTTGATGACTCAGGAAGAAAGAGTAAGGCTTTGTGCAAATCTGTCTCACATCCAATTTATGAACAAGTCAAGACATCACCTGTGATGTCATTGGTCCCTTTCTGAAAACAAAAGACAGTTCCATTTGCTTCTAATTTTATCAGGCAAATGAAAAAATATATATTTTAATGTGGCTTATCCTAGCAACAGAGCATTTAAAAATACTATGAGGGTATTATTTTTTCCTAGCAGTCATATAGAATTTCAATATTGAATTTAGCATTCAATTTTCTGCTTAACTTGTCACAATAAAAGTTATATTTTAAGTGATTCAAAAGCTGTAGGAGCCAAATTGAGAATTAGGACAAACCAGCCTAATTTAATGCAGTCAGCTAAGATTTCTCTAAACAGGCTGCCTCTATTGAAACATTTCCCCAAAAGTTCAGATAAAATTAATGGTAGAGAAAATCATAGAAGATAAAATAAGCAATTTTGATTATATAAAATTGAAGTTTTTGCACAAACAAAATTGATGAAGTTAAATTAATAGCTAACTAGGAAAAATCTTTGCAGCAATTTTTTCTTATAAAATTCTCATTTCTAAGATGTGTATATGTGTTCAAATTTATAAGAAAAAGAGCCATTCCCCAATTAATAAATGATCAAAGTATATAAACAGATAGTTTTCAGAGAAAGAAAGCTAATCCATATGTAGACATATATAAAAATGCTCCAATTACTAATAATTAGAAAAATGTAAAATTAAAACAATTGTGAGCTGCTATCTCACAACAATAAGATTGAGGGGAAATGACAAAAAAAAAAAGGAAAAATGACAGTTGTTGGAGGCTTTTAGGAAATAGGAACACTGATAGTGTTGGTGGACTATGGATTGTTATAACCATTCTAGAAAGCATTCTAGAAATACTTCATAAGTCACCAAACTGGGTATACCCTTTGATTCAGTGATATCACTGAGCCTATATTCCAAAGAAATAAAGGAAAGATCATGTATGTATAAAATATTTATAGCAGTTCTTCTCATCATGTCAAAGAATTAAAAGCTATGACAGTGCTTATCAATTGGGGAATAGTTTAACAAGTTATGGTATAAGAATGCAATGGAGTGTCATTACGCTATAGTAAATTACAAAAGAGATGAAGGAAAAAAACATCAGAACTAGGAAGACATATCAACTGGGGCATAAGAGGGAAGGCAGCAACTTGTCCTATATCTGGAACAACAATAAAACATTATTGAAAACAAAAACAAAACAAACAACAACAACAACAACAACAACAAAAAAAAAAAACCCAAAAAGAACCTTGAAAGACAATGAATTAGCTAATCATGAATACTCATGAATACTTATCTTCTGACAAGGAAATAATGAACTCCGAATAAAATGCAACCTGTATTTTTGAACATGGCCAATGGAGGGAATTCTTTTGCTTGACTATGCATATTTGATACAAAGTTTTTGGGGTTTGTTTTTTTTTTCAGTGGGAGATGGTTGGAGGGGGGTAGAAAAGGGAGAGTTAGCAGCAGAGTTATCAAAAGGGGAAAAAAAGGGAAAAGGGTCCCTAAAGCATTTTTTAAAGGTAAAAAGAGAATAGGAGTAAAGAACTGGAAAACAAATAGGTCAATTTGGAAAACAATGGCATAAACACACATACATATGTCCTTTTTTGGAGTAATCTACAACCATCCCAAAATCCACTAAAAATGGATGTTTTGGAGCATGAATGCCTGGGAGCGCTGTTGGTGAAAGCTTCTGGAAAGTTTGTGGTTCCATTCATTAGTTCTGTTCCGTTCCAGGAGAATTCTGGGGAAAAGACTAAGGAAGGAGGAGGAACAGGTAAGAGCATTAGGCACGCTTCTTGGGAACGGGCTGAGAGGAGTTGGGTACCTAAGCTTGTGTTCTAGCTCTTTCATTCAGGCAGACAGAGATGGCTGATAGTTGCTGTGTTCTGACTGGCTGGTGCTGGTGGGGAGGGAAAGCTGAGGACCGAAAGGTACTTTGGTGCCTTAAGTGCTATTTTCCGCCCTTGAAGTTGGATCTTAGTGCTTCCCTTGTTATTCATAACGGATTGTGCTAGTCAGCCGTCATATTCTCCCTTTCCACCTGAGTCCTTTTTGTGCCGTGATTTAAACAATGGCCGGATTATTTAAAAAAAAAAGACAAAACAAAATAAAAAACTCAGTGTTAACCTTGTTTTGGGTTGATCTTATTTGGGTAAAAAAAACTGGGAAAGAGGAGTCTGGAGATGAATGGTAGATGCAAGTCTTCCTTTCCTACTCTTGCCAGCAGGGGGCGGGAGACAGAAGGTAGCAACCCAGGAGTTTTTGCCAGTAACAGCTTTCTAAGAAGGGAAAAGGAGAGGAGAGAGGAGAGAGAGAGGAGAAGAGGGAGGGAAAGAGGGAAGGAGGGGCAAAAGGAAGGAGGGAGGGACAGAGGGAGAGACAGACAGACAGAAACAGAGAGAGAGAGAGAGAGAGAGGGAGGGAGGAGGTGCACAGGGAGGGGAGAGAGAGACAGAGACGGAGAGCTGTCAACAGAAAGATTTATGAAGCTATAAATTTCCCCTAGATCATTGTTATTGATGTGCAACAAAAGAAGCAAGGAGAGAGACTCATTGGTTAGATTCCTCTCATATTATTTGCTAAGTGTTCCTGAAAAGCTCCCTTCTTCCATGCACTCCCCTCTCCAATTTCAGTAGCAACCCTGTTACAAATTTTCTTCATTGTAATATCTGTATTACATGAACTTTGAGAGAAAAGCAAACAGTACATCATACAGATCCAAGCTTTGTGTGCATATGTCTCTCTTTTCCCATTCTGCTTTGTGTATATCATATTTGGAATTTGTAAATTTTAGGGAGAAAGAAAAAGATAACTTTAAAAAAAAAAAGGTAGGTGGAGGCAGCTAAGTGTTGCAGTGGATAGAGCACCAGCCCTGAAGTCAGGAGGACCTGAGTTCAAATTTGGTCTCAGACACTTAACATTCTCTAGTTGTGTGACCCTGGGCAAGTCACAACCTCAATTGCCTCAGCAAAAAGCAAAAAAAAAAAAAAAAGTTAGGTGGCCCAGTGGATAGAATACAAGATGACATCTTCTTGAGTTCAAATCTGGCATCAAACACTGACCAGCAGTGTGATCCTTTGAAAGTCACTTAACCCTGTCTGCCTCAGTTTCCTCATTTGTAAAATGAGTTGGAGAAGGAGATGACAAACCATTCCAGTACTTTTGCCAAGAAAACTCCAAATGAGGTCACAAAAAAATCAAACATAACTGAAAAAAACTGAACAAGAATGACAAATGGCATTCTAAGTCCAGAGACTTCTATATTCTATGTCAATATGTCAAGGTCCTGTGATTTCAAGTCTATAACTTATGTCTTAAGAGTTATCTGGGGTTCAGAAATTCAACTGCTTGTGGATTACAGAGGCTGGATTTGAACCCAGTTTCCTCAGTTCCAAATCTAGTTTGCCTTTGCCTTCTACTAAGTTGCAGATCTAGGAGATGGAGAAGGCCAAGTCTTCTGCTTTGTTTGGAACTCACAACATACTTTGTCATGGCAAATTTGTTTTACCCATTTCTGAAGTCCACAGTTTGAGAATTTAATGAATATTGAGAGACAATATAAAATAGTACAGGGATCAAGTAGCTATGGCTAGCAGGTGACCTATTTTGACAAGTGGCTGGATTTGACCCAGGATCCACAGTTTGCCAAGCCCTGAAATAGTGGAGGGCTGATCACAGAACCAGGAAGATGAGTTGAAGTCCAGCCCTGTGACACATGATGGTTTGGCGACTCTCAGATAAGTTTTTTAACCACTGCAGACTAGTAATTTCAAACTCAAATGGAAGGGGAGGAGGGGAGAGGCCACTAAACAGTACATAAGGATCTTTGCTAACAGCATATTGACAGTTTTTAAATGTCTTACTGTATTTTTATTTATCTTTAAAAAGTATTTTCCTATTACATTTTATTATGGTTGTGAGTTGCAGGAATGGATGACATCTCTGCTCTAGGAGATTTTGGTAAATTTGGTAAATTGACCTGTATAGATGGCAGATCTCTACAATATCTTTTCCAAGAAAATCCCAAATGGGATCACACAACTTAACCTCAACAACATTTTATTGTTAATAGTGATCTGGATCTATGACAGGGAAATACTCATTTGGCTGCACATAATCATAAGAAGCCTTCTATGCCCCAGGTCTACATCCTTCTTTTTATTACATAAATCTACCAGTAGCAAATCAAAATAAAATCTGGCTTTTGTCTCCCTATATTAAAGGGTAGTGACTTACCCAGTGTTAAACAGTAATCAATGGCAAAGTTAACTAAATGGGTACTTTGATTCATAAACACCTCATATTGTTGGGAAAAAAAGTTGTTTTTTCTTCCAGAAATTCCTCAAGGTTTAAAACACACACACATGTGCATGACCCAAGTTTAAATAATACCTTCAACTTTAGAGCAATATTTTTTAAATGTATTTGCTACTTATTCACAAATTCTTGAGTTAAATGATTTATTAAAAAAAAACATACAAAAACTCCCAATACAAAAACATTGTTTGACAGTGCATATATATATATATATATATACACACACACACACACACACACATACACATACAGACACACCCTCTTATGTTGTTGTTTTCAGTCATATTTGACTCTTGGCAACCCCATTTGGTGTTTTCTTGGCAGAGGCATTGAAATAGATTATCATTTTCTTCTCCAACTCATTTTACAGATGTAAGAACTGGGGTAAATAGGATTAAGTGACTTGCCCAAGGTCACACAATTAACAACTGTCTAAAGGTGGATATTATTCATGAATTCTTACAACATAATCAACTTTTATTTATTAAGTCCTTAGTTGGTAGTAGCTTTTTAAAAGACAAAAATTAGAAAATAAGGGGAATTTTTAAAAAAATCAATTATATATATAAAAACGTATTCACTAATCATGTACATGGGTCATGAAATATTTATATCAGGATTTTTTTGAAATATGATATATGGGAGTTTATTTTTTCTGAAAGAATTGAAATTATTATGGTATATGAAGGTTATGGAATATTATTGTTCTGTGAGAAACGACCAGCAGGACGATTTCAGAGAGGCCTGGAGAGATCTAAATGAACTGATGCTGAGTGAAATGAGCAGAACCAGGAGATCATTATACACGGCAACAAGAAGACTATATGATAATTAATTCTGATGGACATGGCTCTCTTCAACAATGAAATGTTTCAAATCAGTTCCAATTGTTCAGTAAAGAAAGCCATATTCACCCAGAGAGAGGCATATGAAATGTGGACCACAACATAACATTTTCATGCTCTCTATTGATGTTTGCTTGCATTGGGTTTCCTTTTTCAGATATTTTTTGTTCATGTAGATACAATTGTTCTTGCACAGCAAGATAAGTATGGAAATATGTATACATCTATTCAACTTGACAGGTATTTTAATATAATTAACATGTAGTGGACTTCCTGCCATATAGGGGAAAGGAGGGGACTAGGGGAGAAAATTTGTAATGGAAGGCTTTGTAAGGATCAATGTTGAGGAACTACCCATACATATGTTATGCAATAAAAAGCTTTAAAAAACAATTATTAGAGATACTAAACTGCCAAACACCATAATGTTGGGTGAATGTGTTTCTTATTAGTGAAGCTACTCAGAGGTCTGAAAAAATTGCTATACAAGTTAAATGTTCTGATATATGTGTGTGTGTGTGTATGTGTGTATATATATATATATATATATATATATATATATATATATGATTTATTGACACAAGCTAGAGAGAAAGTATATGTCAGGTGACAATTCACTAGAGAAGATAAAACTGCCAAAAAACTGTGTGACAAGTTTAATTCAAGATAAAAGAGCGTGAGGAGTGAAAAATATTGCTAGGGGACTGGGGAAAATTTTCCTTTTATTTTTTGCTATAGTAACCCCTGAAACTGAAAAATACAAAATTGTCTCTTGATCTACTTAGATTCTATAATAAAGGAAGGAGAATAGTAAAAAGAGGATGGTAAGAATTACAAACCTCCTAGATCATCTATATAGATTAATTTAAATGTTGGTACTCTTCTTGTGAGATTTTAATTTTTACCAAATTGAGTTAAAGGTTTTGAGCTTTTCTTTCTTTCTTCCTTTCTTCCTTCTTTCCTTTTTCTCTCTCTTCCCCTCCCTTCCCCCCACCCTCTCTCAAGGCAATCTAGATTAAGTGACTTGCCTAGTGTCACACAGTTGGTAAGTGAATTTGAACTCAGGTCCTCCTGATTCCAGGACCTGTTCTCTATCTACTGAGCCACCTTGCTGTTCCAAGCTTCTGGACTTTTAACATATTTGCATTAAAACTATAAGCAGGGTGCAGCAACCTGGGCTTTCAATTAGATCACAAAGGGTTGTCAATTGAATGAGACATGTGTTTTGATCCTCTAACCCATGTTTTCTTATCTCAAAATTCCTTACCACTTTCAATCTCTTACCCAGTCCTTAGATGCTATCTCTAAGAGTACTGTTAATGTGGTATTCCTCTACCTTAATTCCAGACCAGCTCTTTCTCTGCTTCTACCATCTTTATCCAGGGGATTATGGGTCAGGATTGTTGACCATGCTGTAGAAGCTCAGGCCACTAGGCCTGACTATGTCAACAAGTGCAGAGTAATCTCTTATGTGAAATAAATTTACCTTGACCATCAGAATTCCTAATTTAGGTTCTGGTTTTATATTTTTAATAATTTTATACTTTAAAATAATTTTAATAATCAAAATTATAGAAAGAAAATAACTGATCTTTTCCAAACTCTCAGTTAATACACTCCATCTAGAAATTATTTATTTTTGCTATTTTGTATATATGCTATCACACTAGTAGATTAAGTTCCTTGAGGGCAGGAATAATCTTCCATTTTTGTTTTTGTATTGCCAGCACCTGGAGCAGGCAGTGCCTCAAATATATTGTTCAGTCATGTGTAGCTCTTTGTGATCTCATTTGGGGTTTTCTAGTCAAAGATAACGGAATGGTTTGCCTTTTCCTTCTTTAGAGGGGGACTCTGAAGCAAATATAGTGACATGATTTGCTAAGGGTCACACAGCTAAGAAGTTTCTGTGGCCAAATTTGAACTCAAAATTATGAGTCTTCTTGATTCCAGTCCCAGCACTCTATCCACTGGGCTGCCTAGCTGCCCCTTGAATATAATGGACCCTTTGTAAATGCTTGTTGCATTGTCACATCCAATTAATTGGGAATCAGGGGAGGGACTTGTGCTTCAAGATAGGGTCTAGGGGAAAAGAAATAGGATAGGGAATTAAAGAAGTGGAGCTCAGAAGAGAAGAAACTCTTAATAAAAAATATTCCTCTAAAAGGAGGTGAAAATAGGGAAGGAACAACTCTGTACTAGACAGAAAGAATGTTGTATTCCCCTGTCTCGGTTTTCCTTAATTGTTCTACCTCAATTTCTCTGAATTATTCTGTCTTAGTCTCCCTGGTGGCAACCCTCCCCACTTCCTGGCCGTTAAGACTGAGATAATTAGGGCTAGGAGCCCTGGCTACTAGCTTTCCAAAGAGTCATAAAACTCCAGATGACTTATCTCCAATGTTTGGGCATATCTTTCTGGTCTTAGACTCAGTGTCTCCTAGCTCCTTATCAGAATTTATGATCCTTCCTCCATACCCCCAACCTGTCGGAATTGAATTTATGGTCCTTTCCTGGAACTTCTATCTCCCCAGTGCTCTACCCTCCCTTTTTTGCCTTTGTTTCCCTGAGTGCCAGAGCCCTATAAGAGTCCCTGAAGCTCCTCGCTCCCTGCTGGATTCTTTGATACAAGAATCCCATCCAGTCCCATGATCATGGATTCCAAACTCTCCACTACTATCAATAAACTATTAAAAATCTCTAATCTCTATCCTGGCTCAGTTTCTCAGGCATTACAAGAAAAGGAAGCCATTTAGGATTTAAACTTGTACTCAGGATATAACAATAAGGTCCAAGATCAGGAAAAGAAGAAATACTTCTGAAGGACTTCATTGATCATTTGATGAAAAGATATATTTAGATAAAATAGGTGTTCCTAGGGGAGTTCCTAATGAATTCAAGACCTGAGATCACAAAGCTGTTGGATTTGAGATCCTATTTTAGTGGGTTACAATGAACAGAAATGAAGATTGGATAAAATATATATGTTATAACCAACAAAGAAGCATAAATTGTACTGAGAAGGTAGTAAAGGGTATTGCTGGCCAATTGGATGCTACAAGCAGGATGGCCTGGGAAAACAGCATGGTCTTGTACATGTTGTTGGCAGAGAAGGGAAAAGTTTGTAAAATGATAGGAAGGAGTGTACTTTTATACCAAACAATACTGCTCTTTGATACAAAGGCTTTTCAGGGGCTCACTTCCCTCTCTAAGGAACTAGCTTGGAGTTCAGGAAAAGAATCCTATCACTGAAGATTAGAATCCTGGTTATATAGATGGAAAGGAATGAAAGTATTCATCTTCAACTCCTTAATAGTGGCTGCAGAAATTCTCCTCTCTAATCCCTTACATTGGAGGATTAATACAAAGACTAATAGAGACATCCCTAACAAGCATGACACCAGTAGATCCATCCATCAATGTGCAAATGACAGGATCAGGTCATGTAAGAATAATCGTTGAAAGAATATATGATCAGTCTCCCAATGATGAGGAATCTGAACTTATGCTAAAAAGGTTTGATGAAGAGGTAACAAAAAAGGTATAGAAATGAAATCCTTACTAAAAGAGAAATGGGGGAGTTGTGAAGAATATGAAAAGTTAGCTTTCTCTCATCCTAAAAGAGCATCTGTTGTAACTTTACTCCTGGACTAGTTTGCAACTGGGGAAGCAGTGGGCAGTGGTGGTTTGTCTCAGGCTTACTCTCCCAACCCTGATGGGTTGCATGGAGTCTTTTTGGTAACCAGACTATAAATAATAAAGACATATTATATATATATATATATATATATATATGTATATATATATATACAAATATATAATTATCATATAATGCTTTATTGTTTACAAAACACTTTCCTCACATCTCCCCCAAAGTAATGCAACTATCATTACTCCCATTTTTTTTCAGATGAAAAAACTGAGACTCATAGCAGTTAAGTAACAAAGTTCCTGATAAAGGGCCCAAACTGGCTAGAGTCAATGATGATCACTATCAGTGATTAAATCCAAGAGAAAGAAAAGTTGGGGAGGAGCATGTTGGATAAGAAGGAAGGGAAGAAGAGAAGGGAAAGAAGAAATATCAAGTAAAATGATCACAGACCTCCTTTATTTCCCTGCAGTTAAATTGACTTGTGCTCCCCCAAAGCTTCCAGCTTCATTGTGGGGTAGAGGATGGGGAGAGGACAGTCTTAGTCAAGAGATGTAAGATCTATCAGCACCTACTTAGTAGACAGCTCTACAATTGATGTTAGAACTTCTTTACCTTCCCACTTCCCTTGGCAACTAGGTTGCTCCAAGGCCACGAATCATGAAGTAGACTTTTAAAAATGGTTATCATAATTCTATAAGAGACTTGTTTCTAGAGAAAATGTTAAGTAACGTATCCTAGGACTGCGTTTCTGCCAGGTTTCCTTAGTTGCTATGTTTTTTTTTAAAGCTTTACCAAAAAGTGAGAAAAAATGGGGAACTGCATAAAGGCAAAGTATGCAGACAAAACTCCTCCTCTCAGGGATAGGGAAGTATTTTTTAATGGTAGATGTGAACATTTCTGAATGTGAAATTCTGAAATTTTCAACATTTCAGAAAGCTCATAATTTTCTCCCTCCAGCTGCAGGAGAAACAAGGGCCAGCTCTACAAAAGGCAGGACACTACTAATCTAGTCAGCTACATCATTGGTTAAATAGCAGAAATTAACTTCCAGGTGTCTTTGAAGTAAAGCATATAACAAAGAGCTGACATTTGGAATGGACTGTTTAAAACATGTAGGTCTGAGTGACCCAAGAGGTTAAAATGTCAATCCTTTGTTTCTCTTTAAAAATCTGAAGGGATGACAAAGCTGAACCTTTATAACAAAATACCAAAGTGACCCTGCAGTGCAGATTTTTTTTTCCTGTCCTGTACTTTTGAGCTACTACCATCATTACAATCACTCAAAGTTTGCAAGTTTCAAATCATTCTGGACTCCTCATACTGTCTTGCCTTACAGATCTTATCAGTCAAGTTTTGCTGATTCTACTTTCATAAGATTTCACATTATGTAGGTCCCCTTCTTTCTACTTACTCTAGTTCAGGCTCCCTCACCTGTACTGAGAGATGAGGAGGTATCTACGTGACACAGTGGACAAAGCACTGGGACTTGACTTAAAAAGATCTGAGTTCATATGTGACCCCCAGACACTTACTAGTTATATGACAACCTCCTCTGCCTCAGTTTCTTACCTGTAAAATGGGAAGTACCTACTTCCCAGGTTCTGTGAGAATCAATTGAGTTAATATTTGTAAAATATTTCAATTGTGATTGTTGTTGTTGCTAGTCTCTCTGAAGGCAGTCATTCTACTCTCTAAACCATTTCCTCATTTCTGACCATTATAATTTTCATTTGACAAAGTCTTAGGGTTTAAATGCTTAGAGCCCCAATGGGGAACACTAGCCTATCTTTAATGATGTCTCTTAACTTTTGAGTGCCACCAGAAAAAGTTTGTGATGACCTCCCTTTTCCAGATCTCACTGCCTAGAAGCCAGGGCTCTGGTAGGGCAGTATAAGTGTTTCAGGTGTTTCAGATTGTCTCCCAGTGGCTGAAATCACCTGTGACTTATCCTGTCTCCCACATTTCTCTTCCCACTCTGCCCTTGGTAGGTTGACAGAGGAAAGTCAAAAAGGAGGGAAACTAGCATGCATGTCTGCCATAGTAGTCTGAACTGACTTATTAGCAATGCAGTAAAGGAGCAAGGAGTGCAGGTCAAGGAGAAAAAAAGAGATTTGGTTTATGGTGAGTACTCTGTTTGACGAAACTGCTTCGGTGATATTCCTAAAGCACTGGTCTTACTATGTTATTCTTCTGCAAAACTGATTCTCGTGCCTTCATATTTCTCTGTAAGATCAAATACAAATTTCCTGACTTTGGCACATAAAATCCTTCACAATCCAGCTCCAAGCTTTTCTCTTCAGGAATATTATACATTATTCATTTGCCATCTTGCACTCTTTGGATGAGTCAAATTGGCCTTCTTGCTGTTCCTTAAGTATAACATTCTATTTCCCATCTCTGGGCCTTTGCCCAGGATGTTCCTCATGCCAGGAATGCATTTTCTCTTCACTGCTCCCTTATGGAATCCTTGTATTCTTTCAAGGCTCAGCCAAGTACCATCTTCTACATCTAATTTCCCTAGCTGCTAGTATTCCTCTTCTTCAATTATCTTGTATCTTTTTTTGTATGTGATTTGTATATACTCAAGTACTATCTTCTACAGAATGTAAGCTTCTTGAGATAAGGAAATATGCTATTTATGTCTTTGTATTTTTTGCACAATGACCAGCACATAGTACACTTAATAAACGTTTCCTGATTGATACAATGATTCATACATGGGTAACACTTTCAGACTTACATATCGCTTTTCACACAACTCTGATATAAATAGGGCAAATATTATGAATTTTTTTTAACATATGAGAAAATGAATCTCAGCAAGATTAATTGACACTCACCTGTAAATTTTCATGGATAATGGATTTAGGCTGAGAATTGACCTCAGAGACCCTCTCATTCAATCCCTTCAGAGAGGAAGAAACCAAGACCTGTCACATGATTTGCTCAAAGATATATTTGAACCCAAGTACTGAGACAGGATTTAAATACAAGTTCTGTGATTCCTAGGGGAGCACTCTTTCTGCACAGCCATGGTACCTGCATTCCTCTTACAAAGTTGCCATAGTACTCAGGCCAAAGCTCATCATGACAAATAAAAGATCAATCTTAGTACATAAACTTACTAATGTGGCCAAAGGTTTTCTTATTTCAAATAAAAGTTGACACAAATGACAGTATGACAAATGAATGTGGAATTCATTATAATGAGATCTTGTGATTTTTAATTTAGTTGGAGGCCAGAATAATGAGAGAAGCAGGAGACATGGAAGGCAAGATTTTCCCCAGGACTCAGAATTCACAGGACAGAAATGCACAAATAAAAACAGTTTCATCATTTGCTTATGTACACACCTGCTAATGCTGCCATGTTCAGCGACGTCATCATACAGTTCTTGATCATCTTCCATGGGTCTTGATGGAAGGGTGCTCAATGAATTTTTCTTTCTTTTCAAGGAATCATAGTCGATCTCCACTGCTGTTGTTTTAATATAGCCATCTACAGATTGAGGGGGGCAAAACTTATGTTTAAGAAGCCACAATCTGGGAAGTGATATGCCTTCCAAACCAAATCTTTCTTATCACTCCAATTTTTCGGCTCTGTGATTCTCTTTTAGATACATCCTTTGTGATGCTCTCTTTAAAAAAATTCAAAGCTCTGTTCTGTTGAAATTTAGTTAATGCCAATTTGATAAGTAACCTCCTGCAAAGTGCTACATTTTTGTCTAGAACTGAATTTTTTTCTTATGAGAAGAAAACTGATATGGATTTAATGAATGTTTTAAAAAATATTTGGATCATAGGGGCTATTAGTCCAACCTCTTTATTTTACATGCAAGAAACTAGGTTGAAGGAGAATAGGTTATTTGTTTAAAGTGGCACAGATAGTAAGTACCAGAAGTGGGTCTTCTGATCCCCAGGACCAATGTTCTTCTCATGAGATCATGCCTCATAACTAAGCTAGGAGTTTAGATTTTAATAAGGTCAGTATCAAGTGGACAGGATGAAAAAAGAAATATGGCACAGTATAAAGGGGACTGGGTTTACCTACTTCTTCCACATAGTATCTGTGTGACTCTGGTTGTCTCTTAGTCTCTCAGTTCCCTGGACAATTTTTATTTTGCTGAGGTAATTAGGATTAAGTGACTTGTCCAGGGTCACATAGCCAGTGAGATCAGATTTGAACTCAGATCCTCCTGACTTGAGGGCTGGTGCTCTATCCATTGTGCCACCTAATTGCCCCTCCTTGACGATTTTCTAAGAGTATAAATTGCAAAGAAGGATCTGAAGTGGTTGTAGAAGTCCCTCATTGGGTGTTCCTTAAATAGATAAAATCACAAATTCAGTTTCCCTATTCCCCCTATCCCCAAAAAGAAAGGACCTTTTTTTTTTTACAAATATTCATAGCAGAATTATTTTTAACACTTTGAAAAATTTTGAAATAAACCACATGCCCAAAGATTGAAGAATGATTCAATAACTTGTAGTGCATGACTAGAATTGGAAGTAGATTTGGAGCTCTAAGGAATGAATGACATGCAAAATGAGAACAAACATGACTCAATGAAATGGTGCAAAAGGAGAAAAAAAAAGCAGAACCAAAAGAACAACAAAATAAGAAAAATATTTTGAAGAAAAGGAGGAACTTTGGACTCACATGTACCCCTGGAGGTTCTGCCTAACCATTTTCCTTCAGGGTTGTCTGTGATGCGAATTATTTCAATTTCCTCTCCTTGCTTGACACTCAGTTCATTCTTCCCTCCTTTGACATCACAGCAAGCCTTAGCTCGATGAAGGACTTGAATAGGACCTGTTAGCTTCAAGGAGCAAAAAATAGCGTATTATCCACATATTCTTTTAGGTTTTAGGGCTCTAAGGAATTCAAAATAATACAAAGAGGAGGACTAGTTACCAAACACTTTATTATCCTGTCTGCCACATCTGATCTGGGGGATCAGAGGAATATCTAGAAGTCCTGCCAAGGGGACATTTAGAGTAAGCAATGGTTAAGGAACAAAAGGTATCAGAGTCTGAGCGAGTATATAATTGACCCAAAGAACAAAGACTTATTGGTTAGTGGCTAAAAAAGGACCTATTGGCTCTTTGAATTGCTATTTGTCCTTCATTCTTGAAAAGGACCATGACATCAGGGAGTGATACCAAGACAAGCAAGTGAATTGGATTTGAATGAGGGAGCGGCTGTGCAAGATTACCTGCCTCACTTTTCCCTGCAGAGCCATCTGGGTCCAGTGGCAAATATAGATCAGGACAACCAGATCGAGCCTTGAATAAAATGGGAAACCTTGGCCTTTTTAAACTAAAGTTTTCAGCTGGTTTCATTTTGACTGAGGCCACACCAATTTAGGGAAATGAGGCAAAGAATCTCCTCTTTCACCTAGTCCAAAAAAAAAAAAAAAAATCTAAATGAATAAATCTGGGAGGGGAAGGTCCTCAGGGGAAGATCCCTGGTAATATTGGGGGAGAAGAAAAGAAGACTCAGGATAAAGCACTATTTGGCTCTAAGGATTCTTCCTGGTACTCTGACATCAATCAACAAACAAAACAAAGTGCATTTAAATATCTAATAAGCATCTATTCTACAGAGTGTCCCAAAAGTCTGAGTGTAGTTTTAAACACTGAATAACTAGTCCATTATTTTACTGCCTCACTGTAGGACTGAAAACATCAGAAGAAGGCCTGGCTATGAAGGAAAAAATAGTTCTCGTGTTATAGTTGGCAACTGTTTGGAAAAGGTAGGTAGGTGCCCCCATCTAAGCTTGAAATAGACATCTACCAATATCCCAAAGCACTCAACAGCAGCTTGTCAGCATTAGAATGAGCTGGGTAAAATTTTGAAGTTGTGTTTTTCTGAAGGATTTTTTTTAATGTTTCAGTGCTTATGCTGAATCTTGTGGTAAAATGATGATTCAATTATCAATTCAAAAAAATCACATTCCAATTTATGTGATCACACCAAAATTGTGAGAGTGATATGGGATTTCAATTGTTAAAGATCAGAATAGGTTAGGAACTCAGAAAAGTGAGATGAAGGTTAAAAGAGAGAAGCATGGAAATCTCAGAGATAAAGATAAAGACCCAAGTTAGGAATACAGAAGGAAAAAACATAGGTTAAAGGAGATGGAATGGGGCGAATATTGAAAGACACAGAATGGAACAATGCCAAGTTCAGGGATCTGGGTAAATCAAGTTTAGGCTCCATTATCCCTGAGATAATAGTTTCTGAGCTGGAAGAAACTTTAGAGATCAATTGTCCAACCCTCTCATTATATAGATGAGGAAACAGACCTTTGGAAATGCAATGATTTGTTTAAGATCACAAAAGTAGAAAGTCATAGATTTGGGACTAGAATTCAAATCCCATTACTCCAAATGCAATACTCAACTCTATACTCTTGAAAATTATTTTGAGATATGGATCTATCAAAGTTTTCTTATTTATTTTTGAGAAGAACCAGGAGAACATTGTACACAATAACAGCAACATTGTGCAATGATCAGCTGTGAATGACTTAATCTTTTCAGCAAATGAAATGATCTAAGACAATTCCAAGGAACTAGTGATGGAAAATGCTGACCACATCTAGAAAAAGAACTATGGAATCTGAATACAATTCAAAGCACACTATTTCACTTTTTTTTTCCTTGTGGTTTACCCCTTTTGTTCTGAGTCTTTCACAACATGACTAATGTGGAATATATTTAATATGATTGTATATGTAAAATTTATATTAGATGGCTTGTTGTCTGGGGGAGAAGGGAAGAAGAAAAATTTGGAGCTCAAAATCTTACAAAGACCAATGTTGAAAACTATTTTTACATGTAACTGGAAAAAATGCTATTAAGTTTAAAAAAGAGATCCTTTTACTTATTTCTTCTCTGGGCAAATACTAGGATTTGAATGCGGGTGAGCTTAAGTTTCTAGGAATGGGCTTTTATTAAATACAGGACAATAGAAGATTTTCTTTCTTTTTTCACTTGGTCAAAAAATACTAGTCAAGAGCTTTTTTATGGAAAAGCTATCATGTTAAAGTTTACTTAGATGGATCTGCAACCTCATCAATTTAGAAGTTTCATTCATTAATGCAGCTCATGACCCATCTATACCTTTGCTTTATTAAGTTTCCTTAAACCCAAGTATGTCTGTGTCAGCAAGGAAGACATTACCAAGAAGGATTACTGAGAAAACTTTTTTTCAGAATAAGATTATCAGTCCATTTTAGTCCTGACACTCCTAAAAGTGCTTACAGAGAAAGCTTCAGAGTTAATCTTTTTACCAAGCACCAAATAATGAATTTACTTTGAATTTTTTCTTGATTTCTTGTTCTTTTTTTTCCTTCTCCTTTTGCTCTTTCTTTTCTTGCTCTAGTCTTTTCTTCTCTTCTTTATCCCTCTTCTTCTCTCGTTCTTTTGTTGCTTCTCTGCAAACAAGAAATAATTTTCCTTTACTTACATTGGAATTGATGGCAAAGACATCACTATCTCTAAAACTTTTCTACCCATAGCTGAAAAGGTTATTCAAATCATGGATACTAGAAATGAAGCCAAGTTGGAGTCACCCAACCGTACACTTCACAGACCCTTTCATTCTGGAGCTGTGGCTTCTGGAGAATTCCTGGAAAAAGGAGAGGTATACAGACTGTAGGCTGCCTTCTACAATGGTCTTCTCTTAAAACAGAATTATATATAGGATTATGGATCTAGGGCTAGAAGGGACTTCAGGGGCCAACTCCTCTGATTCCATCATTTTTGCTGATGAGCATACAAAATCCCAATGAAGTTAACTTCATTGTGATTTGTACCACATCACACAGGTATGAAGTGTCAGAGGAAGGACTGAAGCCCAGTTCCTCTACCTCAGAACCAGGGCTCTTTCTACCACATGGTAGAAGTATTTGGCTAATAGTACTTTTAGTTCTGTCCCTTCTCCCTTTTTTAATTTATTAATTAACAGTGAGATCATAGTCCTGAAGCAACTTGCTGGCATCTTCCTGACACCCAACCCCAACTTTTAAGATTCTGCTGTCTTGAAAGATGTCCAATAAGGTAGATGATCAAAAGGTATGAGTACCACGCTTCCTAGTATGTCCAGAAATTTTGTGTCAGTCTTTGATAGATTATACCTATATTTAATATAATTTAACAGGAAATACATTTTATACCATTTAGTTACTTTTCAAACAACATTTTTTTCCCCTTGGGCTACCTACAATTTCATTTGGGAACCAATACAATTTACTTTCCAATGTATAGGAAACTGTTGCTTTAATGTTTTATAGCTTAAAGGTAAACTCAGAGCCTTCAGTTCTCAGGGGATCATCAAAACTCCAAGAGTGAGCCAGAATCATATTAAGATATAATTGGGAAATGTTTAACAAAATAAATAAAAATACAACAAATAGTGTTAATTTGTATTTTTCTACATGAGTATGTGGCCTCCAGGGATGTATTTTTATTTGACACTAAACTTTTAAGGTATTTTTCATAGCATTCCTCCAAGAAAAACAAGAAAAAACTAGGAAAATTGGACACAAATAGATTGAAAGATTTCCCCAAGAATATCAGTAAAGTAAATGACAATGAATACTGAATGTTTTGTTTGTTTCCTAGGGCTATGATTTATCTATTGGTCCTCAGGTAATCTCACTCAGCTTATTATACTTTTAAATATACCATCCTTAGACAAATACTGCTCTCCCAGGTAGTGGAGGGATCCGACCTGACTCTGATGTGATTGCTCTGACCCCAATGATTCTTCAATCCTTCATGTTGAGTCAAAGATTACAATGGACCTGCCTTATGCCAGTCATTTGAACAAAATATTTTTTGGCTTTTTAGCATAGTTAGCCCATGTTTCCTAGCATGGATGTTTCATTGATCTTTTTTTTTTTTCTTTTAAGGATTATTTGTAAAAAAAAAAAAAAAAAAAAAAAACATAGTTCTTACATGTCTTCATATGTTTCTTCATTGCTGTCTTGATCCTATAAGAGAAAAATGGCTAATGGTAAATTTTTACTGATTTCAAGAGAAGGAAAACTAAATGGTTAAAAAACATTGTGACTCATACACAGACTATAAGAATGAACATTTAAACCTTGCTTAAATTATTTTCTCATGAGCTAGAATGGAAACACTGAAGGCATCTTGTCTCTACTCCTTCTAATCTCTCTAGCATGTATTTAGACTCATTGTCCCATCCTAAGATAAATATAATATTGGGTGGTGGTGATAGTGGTAGTTTTATGATATTCTTTGAAATTGAGTGTTTTTCATTTTTATTTCTATCACGTATTTGTTGGTTTTATATTTCTGAATCATAGCAACTTGAGAAGATTCTAAATTCATTTTAAAATTCTAATTATTAAATATTTTAAAATTATGATTGCATTTAATCAGAAAAAAGCATAAAATAAATAAGTAAATTGTTTCTTTTTAAAGAAAAACAAATAAATTACCCGACCTCATCTGGATTTCCAGGATCTAGAAACAAATAAAAATTAATAAAGTTTTAACTTATGGTTTTATGAAAATTGTCACTTTCCCCATCATTAGATGTAATTTCAGTACAATTCAAGCCCACCATTAGATGTAATTTCAGTATAATTCAAGCTTGTTATTTTAAAACAAAGAAATTAGGTACTTTCTTTTGAAATTTTAGTGAGGAAAAAAAATCTTATAAGTGCTATAGAACTTTTTAAAAAATGTTTTTTATGAATATTTGGAGTTGACATAAAGTCATTTTTGGAGACCTCTGTGAAATAATCCAACAAGTAAAAAGAGCCCATTATGTCTACTTTGAAAGAAAGGTAAATTCAACATTCTGTGAGCTTATGTGGAACATGGATATTAGAAGCAAATCAGAATATATGCAAGATATATATACATATACATATCATCTATCTTTATGTAAAATATTTTTTCTCTTTATACCTTATGTCCATCTCCCTCTAAAGATGATTTTATAAATGAAAAGTAACATGGGATTAACAACATTTTTTGATTTGTCCGATGATTAAGTATAACCCAAGGTTAATAAAGCATATTTTACCATTGGATTGCATATCAACATCATCATAATTTTCTTCACTTGCTGAACTTCTGAAAATAAGAAAGAAGGAAAAAATGAAAATAGAACAGCTTCTTACTAGCATTGGTTTTCCAACTATAGGACTTATAATGAAATTCATCCATTTGTGTAACAGATATGACGGTGACTTCATTTCAATGGATTCATAATTTCATTGGTATTCATCCTGTGGTTGTCAATATAGATCCAAATCTTTCTTATTCTGCTCATTGGACATTTTAAACTGGATGCTGTGTGGGTCATTTCAAAAGCAACATGTCCAAAAGAGAATTTATTATCTTTCCCCTTAAACTCATCTTTCCCCTCAGCTTCTCTTTTTTGTTGTTGTTGTTGAAGATACCACCATCCTAACAAATTATCTTGGTCATCAACCTCAAAATTATCTTTGACTCTTCCCTCTTCCTCAATCATTATATCTAATCATTTGCCAAAATCTTATAAATTCTAACCACTTTATAACATCTCTTACATTTCTCTCTTTTAATTCATTCATATCACTACTACCCTACCTCAGGCACTTAGCATTTAGAATATTGTTATAGCCTTCTAATTGTCCTTGCATCTAGCTTCTACTCTTTTTAATCTATCCTCTTCCTAAATTCTGATCATATCACTGTCTTGTTCAAAAAGTTACAATGGCAGTCCATTATCTCCTGAATTAAATACAAGTTTCTCTATTTGGTATTTAAAGACCTTCACTACTTGGCCTTTCCACATATTTCCAATTTTCCATCTTCATGCCTTGCTTAGGCTCTCCCTCATACTTGGAACATACTCCCTCCTCATCTCTGCCTCTTAGAATCTCTATTTTTTTAGATATTAGCTCAAGTGCCACCTTCCATGTGAGGGCTTCCTTGTTCTCTTCTCTTAGTACCTTCACCATCTCACCTCCTTGTATATGAACTTGTATATTTTTAAATGTATAACTTGTCTCTCCCAATTGAATGTAAGATCCTTGAAGGTAGGAATGAATTAATTTTTGTCATTGTATTCCTAGAATTTAGCACAATGCTAACATAGTAAGTGCTAAATAAATGCTTCTTGATTGATTAATGGCCTATAATTCCTGTCCATATCTTCCATGGATATCAGAATAATGAACTTTAAGAACAAAAAAAAAATAAAAATCAAGGGTAAGTCACATCTATTTATTGGTGAACAATTAATTGTTCTAGCTATGAATAATAGCTCTAAAAAAGAGAGAACTATTTGATTTCCTTTGTCAAAGACACATGGACTAATATAATGGACTGCTCATTATTAAGTCCTTTCCATCTGGTATAGATTGTTGGCTCAAACTCTTGAATAGTCAAGGATTTCATTTAAGAAGTTTCTAAAAATTCTGGGGTTTAGTGCAACAAAGTGTTATAATGTTTTCTGCAAACATAAGCATCAGAAACACCTCCTCATCTTTAGAGGATCCTTTTTCCTTTTTGAATATTGTGAATATGATTTTGCAATAATAGTGAATGCTTTTGTCAAGCACTTATATTCCTATTTTGTATCTCATGATACTGATGTCCAGAGATTCATCAAATACAATACTCCTCTCTACAAGCAGTTAGATAGGATAGGGGAGAGGATTCTGAGCCTAGAATCGGGAAGAACTGAGTTAAAATCTGGCCTCAGACATTTACGAGCTGTGTGAGCCCAGGCAAGTCATTTAGTCTCTATCTGCCTCAGTATCCTCAACTACAAAATAGGGATCATCACAGCACCTACCTTCCAGTATTATTTGAAAGGATCAAATAAAATAATATTTGTAAAGTGCTTAGGCATAGTGACCATCACATCTGCTTAATAAATATTTACCTGTCTCCATCCTTGTTGCCTTTATGAATATATCTTATATAATTAATTCCTTAATTGATAAAGCACTACACTGATAAGTCACATGACTGCACAATTGTTACTATGTGAAGATGACCTCTCAGGCTGCCTCTGTAGGCACAATTATTAAGAGTATTTTAGGATTTGCTCTTTTAGAGACTTAATCCAGGACTATATATTGGGGGATTATTCAACGTTTTAGTTAGCCTTTTTCTGCTTATCTAAGGGCTCTACCTAGTGTGGAGAGTCTCTTTAGGGGTATTACCTAAAGTGAAGCCACAGTTGCCCACCAGCTGGAGACTTTAATGAATGGTCCTTCAGAGAAAAATCTAGATTATCTCTGAAAGAGCCATTTTTAAAAGAGTACTAAAAATGCCTCCTTCCTTTTCCCATCTTCTCCTACCCAAATTATGAGAATTGGGCTGTTAAAAGCTGAAGGAACACTTAGAATAGAAATAAAAATACAGAACAGCAGAAATAAAGTGACAGCTTCAGTGGAGAAAACTAGCAACTAAACATTAGCTTTGTTAATATTTCTTAATAACTTCTACATCTGTGCTACGATCTGTTTCACTACAAGTTGTTTTGTGCCTTACCCTCCAGCTTTTCATAATTATTTCTGTTTTAGCTTTTTTTGTTTTGTTTTGTTTTGTTTTGTTTTGTTTTTGTTTTTTGGTTTTTTTGACAAATACCTGCTATGGTAAAGACAAGTACTTGAGAACCTAATTAACTTTTGGCCACTAGATGGGGAAACAATACCCTTGGAAAAGTAACATTTTGTAGGAATTATCTGTATTCTGCTTGCCTCCAGAGGATAGAGGTAAAAGTGATAGCTGAACCTACAGCAAAAGATTTGTGAGCTTGATGTAAAGAAAAACTTCCAAGCAACTGGATCTATTCATAGGTGGGAAGAAAGGCTCAATGATCTACTGTTTATTATATTATGTTTCAGTGTCTTATCCCCACCACTGAAGTATAAGTTTCATGAGAACAGGGATTATGTTTTATTCAAACTTTGTTTCTCCCTCAGGTTCTAAAAGTATTTTTCATATATTAGGTAATTAATACACATTATTTGAATTTTGAAAAAAAGGAAAATAAAAAATAATATTTGAACCTCAATTTGTTTCTTATCATTTTCATTCTAAAATATTCCTATTAATACTTTGAATCCAATAAATGTTAAACTATCTTAAAAATTATCTATATATAATGTTCTAATTCCTCAATTATGTTTCCAATTTTTTTTAGGTCCAATCTTAAAAGAAAGAAAAAATTTTAACTGTCTTTATGGTATGGCTTCAGGAATTCTGGCAAGATTCCTTGGCCCTCAAATACTCTCTTTTCCCCAGTTAGATTGCCCCCAGTTGGAGTTTCGTTTCATTGGTTTGTCCAAGGATTTTGCATTCTGCTGAAAATACAAATACTACTGACAGGCATATTATTTTAATCTTTTTATAGGCAGCTGGTTGCACAATGAATAGAGCTTTAGGACTAGAGTCTGGAAGATCTAAATTTAAATGTCATTTCAGATACTGGGCAAGCCACTTGACCTCAATTTGCCTCAGTTTCCTCAATTGTAAAATAGATATAATAATAATGCCTGCCCCAAAGGCTTGCTAAAAGGATCAAATGAAATAATTGTTTTTTAAAAAATCAGCACATTGCCTGGCACATAGTAGGTACTATATATAAATGCTTATTCCTTCTCCTCTCTTTATTAGTTATCAACAATCTTAGTAGTAGTAGAATAAAAGTTTGCTGATGTGCTAGAGACTGTCATTTTGGTATTTGTTTCACCACCTAGTTTCTGCTTAGTACAATGCTTGTCACATAGTAAGTATATAATAAACATTTATTGATAGTCACATTAGCTAGAACCTTTATTTAAGAACAAGTTTTGATAGAGATATTATAGAGAGATCTTGAAGTCCAAAAGAAGGGAGATAACAAATGTTAAGATGGGGAAAAGGCACAGGAAGATAACAATTAAAGGCCACAAAACATTTTCTTTATAATGATCTTGTAAGGAAGATGGTATAAGTATTTACTGCCATTTACAAATGAGGAAACTGATGTTCAAAAAAGTAACATATTCAAGGTCACACAGCTAGTAATTGGTTAAGCTGTGACTCAAATCTAAGACCGCTGATTCCAAATCCAGCGTTATTTCACCAGATTTTAGCTCTTCAAATGACTTTATAATTTTGATTAAGGTTTCTCTTGTTTACTTCATGGCTACATGGTTATATATATGTGTGTATATATATATGTACATATATATATTTCCATATATATGTATATGTATTTCCATGTATATGTATTTCCATGTATATATATATATATACTTACATACATACATATATACATTTTTCTTCTTCATGTCCCTCCCCCCCCCCAATTACTAATACTATCTGAGATAGCATAGCATTGGATAGAGTAAATTTTGGAGCTAGGAAGATGTGGATGACTCTGCTTCTGACACATTCACAAAGGTTATATGCCACCTTTTCTTTTAGTAAACCTGGGATTCATGAACTTTGGAAGAATATTATTATTATTATTATTATTATTATCATCATCATTATTTTGCTGAGGCAATTGGGTTAAGTGACTTGCCCAGGGTTACACAGCTAGGAAGTATCTGAGACCAGATTTGAACTCAGGTCCTCCTGACTTCAGGGCTGGTGCTCTATCCACTGCACCAGCTAGCTGCCTCTGGAAGAATATTTTTAATAAATGATTTCCTTTGTAAGTCTATGTATATTTTATTTCACCGGACTGTCAAAAGTATGCTGGTAAAATTTTAACAGGTAATTCTCAGAAAAATGCACATGACACATTTTAAAGTTTATCTGTGTTATAAAATTTTTTCATCAGTTTATTTAGTCTAGACAGTAGACTATAAATATATATATATATGAAATCCTAATGTTATAGCATTTGCAGAATTCTGAGATGTGAATGCTCACACCAAGAATTTAATAATTAGCTCACTTTAGCATCCCTGACACAAAAAAGAATAAAAACTCCTCCTTTAAATAATAGACAATGCTAACCTTAGTTGGCAGGAGTTTCCTGCAAGAGAGGTGTTAAGCACACAGCCCAAGACTGAGATGACTTCAGTTCTTTTTCTCTGGGAATAGGAACCTTAGAGACCACAGGGTCTTTTTGATACCACTTTCAATCTTCACAGGTCACATCTTGGAAGCTTAATTTGACTCAGCCCTGGAAACATAACCCAAGATGGATAGAGAAAGGACTGAGATATTGATGATACTTTCTCAATTCTGGGGGTGGCAGTACATGGATGTTTTGAGTTGGTGAGGGAAAAAAAATGATCTGGTTAATTCCAACAATGCAGAGATCCTGACACCTATTAGCCATAGGATTATTGTAATTCAGTTTTAAGTTTCAGTTTTTTCTTCTGTAAAATGATATTTTGATACTGGCACTGTCTATCTCATAGGGTTACTATGAAGAAAGTGTTTTGTAAAATTAAAATATTATATTATATGAACTCTTATTAATGTTTCACAGGTCATAACATCTCAGAGTGAGGAGCCTGTACCTGTACCTAGCCTGTACCTGAAAAGAAATACCTTCAAAAAGAGCCCTGACTTCTGGCCACCTGGTCTCGATTTTTTTTTTTTAACAGAGGTAGTCCCAGGGACTCCTCAATGTGGCCCATTCACCTTTTGGTGAGCTTTAAATGATAGGAGGGTTTTTTCCTTCATCAAGCCTAAATCTATTTCTGTTACATCTATCCTAGTTCTGTCCAGTGGAGAATGGGTTAAGGGAAAGAACAAGAACACGCATTTATTTGGCACCCAACTTATGCCAAGAACTAGCACTTCTGCTACCCTATGAAGTAAGTACTATGAATACCTCCACCTTATAACCTAATAAACTAAGAAAGCAATTAGAGGATAATTGATTTGCCTGGGATCACATAGCTAATAAATGCCTAAGGTTGGTTGCATTTGAATTCAGGTCTTCTTGACTAGGGGCCCAGAGCTCTTTCCACTGTGCTACCTCTAGATGCCAGAACAACTCTAATTCCTTCTCCTTTATGTAATAACTATTGTTTGTCCTTCATTTTCAAGGAGAACCAACGACATCACAAGATGATTTCTTGGCTTGCTTAGTGAATTGGATTTGACTAAGGGAGAGTTAAGTCTCCAGACTTACTCTTCCTTCCAGTCATCAAAGTCCATTAAGAAAACAAAAGTCAAGACTGGTGATGGCTTGGGATTCAATGGATGAGCTTGATGTTTTCCATATCTGAAAAAAAGTTATAAGTATTCCATAATAGCTCCTTCAGTTGCCTTCATGGTTGTTGGAACAAATTGTTCTCATCTGCCTATTCTGTTAGGGGAGGTCTTCACATACTTGGAGGAGACATCCCCCTAACTTACCAATAGATTTGAAATCTATTGGTAACCCTTCACTTGGTTTGGCTTATTTTGTTTGTTTGCTTTTGTTTTGTTTTGCTTTGCTTTTACCATAGAGTGGCTGCTGCTGTGTATACTGTAGTTTTTTGGAGCACAAGTGAAGGTTGAGTGAGAGGTGAACACCAAAGGTAGATGAGCAACCTTTCACACCAGAGATGCTAATCCTCCCAACATCCCAAACATCCTATGTGACAATTATTGAACAAACATCTTTCTCTGCCAAGTATTCTCTAAGGTCAATGCCTAGAGTTTTTACAACCAGTTCTTGAGGAGTTTTGATGTCCCTCCTCTCTCCAGCTTGTCAATATCCTTCTTAAAATATGATGCTTGGAACAGAAGATAATACTACCTAATCACTGGAAGAATACAGAAAGACTCTTACCTCCTCTGTTTCCAATGCTATGATTCTCTTAATACAGGGTAAGTTTGCATTAGGTTTTAGGAGCTGCCATTTTTATATTATTGGCATGCAATCCAATAAAATACTCACATCTTCACATATTTTTTTTTTTTTGCTGAGGCAATTGGGGTTAAGTGACTTGCCCAGGGTCACACAGCTAAAGAATGTTAAGTGTTTGAGACCAGATTTGAACTCAGGTCCTCCTGACTTCAGGGATGGGGCTCTATCCACTGCACCACCTAGCTGTCCCTCTTCACATAAATTTTTGTCAAGATGTGACTTTTCACATTTTACTTGTGATATTCAATCTATTTGTTTCATTGAATTTCCTCATTATACCTAACTCATCATTCTAGAGCAGGAGTGGGCAAACTATGGATTTGGTAGCAAATCTGACCCTCTGTTAGTTTTTGTATGTTTTTTGAGCTAAAAATGATTTTTATTATATTTTCACACTTATTTATTTTATTTTTAATTTATGGAATAAAACAAGTATTTCTATAACATAGCATAATAAAGAATATGATTGCACAGGAAATTGCAAATCAATTATGTACAATTTGCTATGTATGTAAAATTATGTAATTTAAAAAAAATTTTTCTTTCCTCCTTCCTTACCCTAGAGATAACTTCCATTAGACACAAATATATATGTTTTATATTCTTTTAATTTGTTCTTTCTTTAGTTTGTGGATAATGTCTCTCTTCATATGTCCTTTATGGTTAATTTAGATATTTATAATAGTCAAAATGACTCATTTCCTCATTCTTAAGACAATATTATTGTTACTATATATAATGTTCTCATTACTGCTCACTTTGTCATTATTTTGTATAAGTTTTTCCATGTTTTTCTAAGTTCATTGTGCTCTTACATTTTTACATAGAATTAATTGTGTTTTAAAATGTAAAATCCATTTTAGCTTTCCTATTATACAAAACCGGTGTCAGCAAGTTTTAATCCTTGGGCAGTTTGATGTGGGTTTTTTTGGTGAGGAGTGCAGAGGGGAATCCCGTCATTCAGTGTGTTAGCTGCAACATGTTTGCCATCTAAAAAATTGACAAATATGCTACTTATGTCTTTGTCCAAGTCATTTATCCTGGATATAGGACTGAGGATGGATGCCTGGAGAACAAGGGTAGATCCTTGGAGAATGCCACCAGAAACTTTCCTCTAAATTGACATTGAAGTTGTCTAAGATGATATTAATAACCACCCTTTGAATTTAGTCAAAAGAATAGATAAATATATCTTTTTGATAACTTCATTTCTTTGTACTATTTTCTAGCCACATATCTCTCTTGTCCACAAGCCAGCATAAGAAACTATATCAAGTTCATTTGCTCTTTCAGTCTGTCCTTCCCTCACAATCTTGGGTAATTCCCTCTGGATGAATCCTAGTTTTATAGTGTGTTACAAAACTCAAAACAGTACTTCTGAGAAGTATAAAGACCAGAACTGAGAAAACCTCTGCCACAGATTCATATATGCCAAGGTTACTAATTTGTTGTACTTACTGTCTCCATTTTCTCACTGCTTTTAACCCCTTTCAATCTGACTTCTACCTTCATCACTCTATTGAAGCTGTTCTCATTAAGATGATTAATAATATCCCTATGACAAAACCCCAAGAATCTTGTCTCTTCTCCTTATTCTTTTTGACTTTTCTGGAGTATGTGGTCTTAGAGAGCTCCTTCTTCTGCCAGCCTTTGTTTTTGTAAGACAACATGGCATTCCATTGGTTCCTCTTCTTCCTCTGCATATTCCTTTTACATTTTTTTTTTAAAACTGTGTCCTCTTCCTCCTTTTCCTTTTAAATGTCATAAAGTTCTAACCTAGACCCTTTTCTCTATATGAATTCTTTTCTGTCAGGATGTAATCTATCCCTACAGCTTCAATTATCTTCTTTATGCAAATCTCTTTTTCTAAACTCCAACAAATCTGAAGAACTCTTGTTCTTCTCCTTCCATATTTCCATATGCCTCCTCAATTTTTCTATATAAGCAATCTCCAAGCACCATCAGTTCAATTTATCTAAAACTGAATTTGTCATCTGCTTTTTCCTCTTAAATTCCCTGTTTATGTTAATAACTATATCATTTTCATAGTTTCCCAGGCTTAAAATTGGAAATCAGTTTTACTTTTCTTATTCCCTCACTCCTTTTTTATTTAAATAGTTGTGAAGTGCTATCATCTTCAGCTGTGAATCTGCACAACCCTGCCTCACTTAAATCCAGTTCACTTGCAAGTCAACATATGATCTTTCTGATGTCATTAGTTCCCTTTGAGAACAAAAAATAAACAACAGTATTTAAACTCTTGGAAAGCCATATTTGTATTGTACTTATTTTTGAATCCTTTGAGCCTATCACAGTATCTTGCACAGAATAGGTGTTTAATAAATATTTATTGATTTGATTTCTTGTGGCAAAAAGCCATTGCTTTCTATTGACTAAATTTTCTTTTCTTAATTTCTCCTCAGTTCCGATTTTTCTGTTTCTCTTCTTTCAGACTAATAATCTTGCTCTGTCCTAGTCATATCATAAACAGAAAACTGATCAGATATTTGTAAAGATCTATCTATTCTAAAAATGATCTTTTGGGGACCAAAAGAATACCAATGACACCAATGAAGTAGTTTCCCATGAAGTCAACCATTCTCAATGTTTAGTACCAACCACTAAACAGAAAGCTATACAACAATCTTTGAGTTGGCCCAAAGGACTAGAAGGATGTATTTCCTACTTACTTTGGCTCAGGGGGAATTTTGATATTTCTGGGAGGTAGACTTGGAACTGGTGGTTGTGTTGGGTAAGGGGTTGGAAGGGCTGGTTGCGTGGCAGGATGTGCTGGTGGAGGAGGTGGAGGTGATGTGGTCACAGAATAAGGTATTGTTCCTTTGTTGGAAACTGAAATGCAAACAAAAACAACAACAACAACAAAGAATTAAGACAGGTCTTTAAAACATAGATTTAGATCTGGAAGGAAATTTACAGATAATCTCATTTAGTCTGATCTCATTAATATCCATGAGGATCTAAAATTTTAGGAAGGTAAAATGACTTACTAAAAATTACAGGTTGTGAGAATCAGAGCTGAGATCTGAACCAGGAACTTGATTCTAAATACAGTGCTTTTCTGTATCATGCTAACTCATGAGGACTGATTACTTTATGTATGAAAATAAGGATTTTTAACATGGACGCATAAAGAAATACTTTTGCAGGTCATATTACTTTTGATTTTGCTTCAAATATTCCTCTTCCCAGTTTACCAAACCTCCTCAATTCCCAAGATCTGCAACTTTACTCAATTTGTGACACACACACACACACACACACACACACACACACACACACACAGGGATGGTCTTACCCTTCATCTTTTCATGCACATAGTTTCCCTTCCACAATCTATGAATTAAATTCCTGTACTAGACAACTTTTTGTCTCTTCATCTCTCTATTTTACCCGACCTAAATTTTTCTTCCTCCTTATAGCAATTTCTGCTCAATCTGCTTCTCTCTGTTTTCTTAAGTGCTAGTCTCACATCTGGATGCTTCAGCTGGATTCCTTTTCCTTTTGTCTTATTGCTGTTTAAGTCTTTTTAAATTCCAGCCTTGGAGTACTCTCAGCTTGGACTTTTTCTAGTCCTACCCAAGTGATACAGAACACATCTTGGGAAGAAGTCACACAAGTCAGTTGACTGAACCCACTATAAATTTATGCTATCCAATTTCAGTTTCTTTCTTGCTGCTACATGGCAAGTATTTTTATTCCTTCCTTATTTCCTTCTTATTTCTCAAAGTAGCTATTCAAAACTTTCTCTTCTCTCAAGTCACCTACACTATTCCTTCAGTTAAAAAGTAAGGTCATTCTTCAGAACCTACCTCCCCTGTTCAATTTCATAATTCAAAACACGTCTGTATCTCCACCACCTCACCCAACATTTTTTCCTCCTTTACCTAATCTTAGAAGATGAGGTGGCCCTTTTTGCCAATACTAACTCTTCTAATTATGCCTGTGATGACTATCTTTTCCCCTTCTATAATTCCTTCTCTTCCTAATTTTCCCTTGTCAATGGCTCCTTGTCTACAAATGTATTTCCAATTATACAAACAAATCATTCCTTTAAGCTGTTCTCTCCTTCCTTTCGCAGCTAAACTCCTACAAAAATTATTTTTGTTGCCTGTACTTTCTCTCCTTTAACTCACTTCTCAAATCCTTGTAATCTTGCTTCCAAACCTACCAAAGTTGCCAGTGATCTCTTTATTGATAAACTTCAGTCTTCATCATTTTTGACCTTTACATTTGATACTACTAAACACTCAATTCTTCTAGAAACTATCATTTACTTTATTTTCATGATACTGCTTTGTGGTGGTTACCTTTTAATCTGTTTGATTAGTCTTGCTCCCATGTACTAATGCACCCCAGAATTCTGTTCTGATACTTCTTTTTCTCAACTGATCTCAGTGATCTCATCAACTCCCATGGATTTAACTCTTACCTCTGTGTAGAGACTGCCTAAATCTACATCTCCAACTCTCATCTCTCTTCTAAGCTCCACATCTTCAACTTCTCTTTCCCCTAAATCTACTCTTCCTCCTAAGTTCTTTTTTTTTTCTGTTAAGAAGAGTACCACCATTTCCTCAGCCACCCAGTTTTGCAACTGAATTATTTTCTACTCTTCTTTCTCTCTCACTTTACATATACATTGGAATGTCTTTCTTGGCAATTATACCTTCTTAGCATCTCTCACATCCTTCACTTTATTTCTACTTATATGATATCCACTCTAAGTTTAGCCCTCATCATCTCTGTATTGGACTATGTCAATGATCTTCTGATTGTTTTCTTTACATCCAGTCTTCCCTCAGCTATCAAAGTGATTTTTTCTAAGGCAGATTTCAAGTCATATCACTTTTTCTATAACAGTAGCCTCAAGGACTCTCCAGTGATAAAATACAGATTCTTTTGTTTGGCTGAAACTCGTCAAAATATGGTTCCAGCTTATCCTTCTAGGCTGATTATAATTATTTAACTTTATTCCAGATTTCCATGTACAGTGTTTTATTTTCTGTCTCAATAAAATCCCTTAGTCTGCTCTATCCCCAATGTCCAGAATGCTCTATCTTTTCACCTCAGCCTCTTGGAACTTCAAAGTTCCTCAATTCTTAGATCAGATTTTTCCAACTGTTAGTGCCCCATCCCAGTATCTTTGTATTTGTTTTGTATATAACTTGCATTTACTTAGTTGTGTATGCCCCAGTTTTTTTCTTCTACCCTCTTTGCTGCCCAATAGAATTGAAGCGCCATGTCTGAAATGCAAAAGGTATATAGTAAAATGCTTTTTGATTAGATCGTTATTCTAAAGATCTCTTTTGGGGAAATTCAACTTTCATTCTAACATTGCATTGGAAATGGTTTCCTATCTAGCACATAAATTTAGGTATTTTTTTTCTTTTGACTACTCCTTCCAGAGTGTTTTTGTTTGTATTTTGTTTTTTAGCCTTGTTATCTTATAAAACTTCATCAACTTTTTGCTAATTTTAGTCATCCTCATTTAAATCTTTGCAGTTATTAGACATTTCTTGATGTACACAGATCAGATCCACATGTAGGAAAAAATGCAAAGACAGACTAAAGTTTTATTCACTTTTTGGACAATGCTTTCTGGGTTTTTATTTAAGTCTTTTTTTTAGGTAATTCTGGGCATTTTCTCTGCCTTTTTGGCTTTAATAGAAAATTATGCCAAAGTCTTCCAAAGACTGTCCTCATTTTAATTTTCTTTCTCCTGTCCCCTAGTTATTCAACACCTAATACTTGCTTATATTAAAGAACTCTCACTTTTCTCACATTCATATAGGTTTGTGAGATTTTCTTGCAGGTTATTCTCCATCAATGTGGCATTTTACAACCTCAAAAACTGTCTTTTAAGAGAATGTAAGGATTTGATTGTGTTCTTCCTCTTCCAGAGCAATTATCAAAATGTCAAGAAAGACTGATGCTAGTATTAACATCCTGCAGGAACCTGCAGCTAATACCTCTCCATCTAGAAAATGTCTTTTATTCTGTCTTTGTATCACTCCACCATTTATTTTCTTCAATTCCAATGTAACAGAATCTTTTTCTTAACCCAATTTTGGAAAATTGTCAAAGGATATTTGAAATTTTAATGAGATGCTACTAAATGGTTAGACTATTATTTAAATACTTCTCTCATTAAGCTTGGCAGTATATACACTGAAGCCTTTTTTACAATCACAATTAACAGTGAAATTCACTTACCGTAGCAAACTATTTGGTCATTGTCAAACATATCCAAGATAATATGCGAATTCATGCAAAAAATATCAGATGAAAAATATCAGTCTTTTTCCCCCTATGAAAACATCTAGCCAAACATAATAATAGTATTTGTTAGGAAAACTCAGTTTGTATTATAGTGTTTGATAACATGACAATTGCTAATTCTGCTATTTTCTAGAATGAAAATAGTATTTTGGGGGACTATAAAGAAGGGCTTAATAATAATAAGGCATATTCCCATTTCATAAAGGCTTATGTACCAACAATACTATGAAGTAGTTTGTGCAAATTATATTATTCCCATTTTTACAGATTAGGAATCTGAAGCTCAGGGAAGTGTTAATGGCCAAGAGTCAAAGTTGGAATTTTAAATTAGGTTTTTTGATTTAAGTACCATAGTTCTATCTTCTTTCTGTATTCCCTTCAAAACAGAATGGGTATTGGATTACTGCAAGAGAATTAAAAATAGAAGAAATATGCAGTAAAGTTTTGTAATTAATAAAAGGAAATTGTGAAATATATGAATTGGCACTATTTCATGCACTCAAAAGTATTCTGGAAATCCTGTTGCAGTTATTTAAGTTTGTATTTTCCATTCTGATAGTTTTTAAAAAAGGCTATATCATATGGGGTGAAATAGATAATGTAAGGTCAACCTGTGACAAAACTTCCCATTACTCATACAATGAGCTATTGCTATAGATGTCCTACCATTTATAATTTAGCCCCTTTGTTGATCCCAAGCAAAAGAATGTAACATTGTACAACAGTCTCATTATATCATGGTCAAATGGCAATGCTCCAGTGAAATTTAGTTTATTCAGGAAGGAGCTGAATTTCTGGTAGGTAAAACCTCAGAGCTATTCTGATAACTGGGTAAGTTCACATTAATAAGTCTGTTTTAGTCTACTACAGGAGTTAACCTGGAGTTCATGGATTCCCCAGAGATCTATAGATTTTAGAGGGTCCATGAATTTAGATGGGAAAAATATATCTTCCCCTCACACACATACACACATTAACTTTTGGTTTTCTTTGCAGCCCTAGGTATTTATATTTTAATCATTTTAAAACAACATTGGGGAAAAGGGTCCACAGGCTTCCCTAGACTGCCAAAGCAGTCTATAATACAAAAGAGGCTAGGAAACTGTTGTCTAAGGGGACCAGGAAGAGCTGATCTGAGAGATATAAGGTCACTCATTTTCAGAGAACCACAGTACTTTCCCAACTATTAGATAGGAGCACTGGTTCTTTTTTTTTTTAACTGGGTTTTTTTTCATCAGTGGCTAACAATATTACCAGGTGGCTAAAAAAGCAAACATGGGAGAAGATTCCCTCATGCATTTTGATGTAAATATGGAGTTTTAAGCCTGTGGCAGATATCTAAAAATGCTAGAAATAGAGAAATGGAGATATTATACAACTGTGGGAAAGTGGAGTTCAAGAAGGAAAAGGCCAAAGGGAAAATAATGAAAGGGTTTGATTTAAAAGATTAGAGCTTAAAAAAGAAAGGATGAATTAAGCCAAAAGTGAAAATTAGAGTCAATATCCATGAAAATAGCAATTGATAGCAAAAGGTCCTAGGGAGTTAAGGTTAGAGTTCAAGGACAGATGCCTCTTGGAACTTGATCCTGTCTCCAGGTGGGAGAAAAGTTGAGAGGGGAGGGAACTCAGGAATGTTTAGATGTAGAAGCTGGATAACTAATTAGGCAATTAATTCAAGATTCGGGTAGTTTGAGGGACTATGGTTTTGATTGGGAATGTCAGGTGCAAGGAATTACCTGGTTTCCCACAAGGATTGGGGTTAACATTCTTTCCACTCAAACTGATTTTTTTATTCTAAGTAGCTGTGTGGGGTGCACTGAAGATGGGGAAGAGATGGGATAGAAAACAGAAATAATATGGTCTAAGGGTTCAGTTCCCAAGTAAAAGTCTAAAAAGTACAGTTTCTTTTTCTTACTTTTTTTTTTTTACTTTACTGGATAGAAGTAAGAGACATTTTCAGTATAGTATTATCAATCAATTGATTGATCATTGGCTTGTAGTGCTTGGGTGATAGTTCTAAAGCTAGAAAGAGATCACAAGGCCCATCTACTTCAACCCCCCCTTATTTTACCAAAGTCAAACAGGTAATAAGCTTTAGAGGCAGAATAATCAATTTATTAGCATTTATTAAACATCTAGTATGTGACAGAAACTGTACTAGATACTGTAACCCACACTCAAAGCTTAGATATCTGCCTAAGAGTTTGGTAGAGAGAAAGCTCACTCAATGTCCCTCTAATGATTTCCACTAGGCAAGAGGGAGAACTTCAGTGGTTTAGGATCTCTTCAGGGGAAGATGCTGGAAGGAAGATTAAAGTCTTAGGGAAGAGGCAAACATTTAGAGAAGCTATGAAATTGCACGTGCTCTTGAAGCTGGAAAACAGAGTCTTCTCTCCTGAGCTCTCCTGAACCCCTCCCCTCATGGAGGCAGGAAGCTTTGGGTAATCACTTTCTTCACCAATGAGGAGAGTATTGCCTAAGTCCGGAACCCCAGCTTGATTAGGTAAAAGCATGGCTCTAGAAAAATGATCATCTCACCAAAGCCTTGGGAGTGTGTTCTCCTTCAGTCTGTTATGACTTTCTCTGCTTTGGATCATAGCTACAACCTCCCTTGCCCATTTTCTTTTTTCTTTTTTTAAAAAAATAATAATAACTTTTTATTTTTCAAAATATATGCAAAGATAGTTTTCAACATTAATCCTTGCAAAAGCTTGTGTTCCAAATTTTTCTCCCTCCCTCCCTCCCTTTCTCTTCCCCTAGCCAGCAAGTAATTCAGTATAGGTTAAAAATATGTGGAATTTTTAAAAATATATTTCCACATTTATCATATTGCACAAGAAAAATAAAATCAAAAGTGAAAAAAAAAACCAAGAAAGAAAAACACAAGCAAGCAAACAACAACAACAAAAAAGGTGAAAATACTATGTTGTGAACTACATTCAGTCTTCTCTCTGCAGATGCTTTGCCCATTTTCTCACCTACTTTTGGGAAATCTCGTTTGATTTAACTAGGTCTTCTATTTACCCTCTCAGTAAACAGGCCTCAAAACTCAGATCACATCTTAAATCACATCCTCATTTCTCTCCCTCTTCCAGATCCTACTTATTATTTTCATTAATCTGAAATAAATTGAAAACAAAGCTCCCTTTTCCCTAAAGGTTGGAATTATGAAAGGAACTCTATTTTAGAGAACCTGGGTGATTTTGCTATATCTCCTTCATTCCCTCTCCCTCCTCCCTGCCCTAAATGAAGAGAAGAAACCAATCAAATAAATAAAACTTTTTTAGATTAAGTATAGGAGTTTAATTCAAAAGTAACTGATTCAGTCATAAATAATAATCCTGGTCCCAAATAAGAATTTTGAGAAGATACATTCTCTTACTCCTTTGCAGAGATGGGGGTATTGAGCAATGATATTTAGGTGTGGAACATTGCATATATTGTTAGATTTCTTTCAATGTATTGATCTGTTTTGCTGATTTTTTTGTCCTGGATTAATTTTTTTTAAATAAAAGATAACTCTCAAAGATAGGTGGCAGTGATGTTGTTGTGGAGAGTGGAAGAAGTGGGGAGAGGGAAATTTAAGCAACATAAAAGCAAAATATTCATAAAATTGTATTTTAAAAGAACAAATCTAATTTGAAATGTTGTCCTTAGTTGCAACTGACACATTCAGAAGAATAATTCATCTTCACTTAGCATGTGACTAGCTATATTGCATAAATTTTTATTACAGTAATTCCTCATTTATTCAGATGTTGCTAATTATATTAACTCAGTTGTCTGGAATACAGGTTTTCTCCTCCTTCCCCAACCTTCTAATTTGTTGCTTCTTCTCTGTTGTGGAAATAAAAGTTAGATAAACATATTTTCTAAAACTGTGTTTAAAACAAGAGTGCCTAATATCTGAACTCAAGGATATTAGTCCTTATTAACTTTTTAAAAATAATTATATGAATCTGAATGCATGGACTTTGACATTTATTTATAGCTACCTAGAAGTATTCCTTTTCTTCCTTCTAGTCTTCTTGACTATGTTCCAAGTAGCCAAGGTTGTTGAAAGACTAGTGGTTTCTGCATAACAGAGGAATATCATAAATGGAAATTATTTAGGGAAGATATATAACAGTTGTGGATTACATCTATACATAATGAAGACAACTGTTCTTTTCATTAAAAATAAACTCTCTAATTGATCCAATCCAATTGATCCAATCCAGTATAGTCAATTTACTTGAGGAAAAAAGGGAAAGGAACAGATCTGAGAGCTATTATAAAGAAAGATTAACAGGAATTGTTGGCTAATTACATGTGGAAAAGTGAGGGGGGGGAAAGTCCACATTGAAAATATGGTTATGGCCCTAGTTGATAAAGAGCATAATTATTAATAGAAATAGTGAATATTGATCAGAGAAATGCAAGTTAAGACAACTCTGAGGTACTACCAGTATACACCTGCCAGATTGGCTAAGATGACAGGAAAAGATAATGACAAATGTTGGAGGGGATGTGGGAAGGCTGGGAAACTGATGCATTGTTGGTGGAACTGTGAATGGATCCAGCCATTCTAGAGAGCAATTTGGAACTATGCTCAAAAAGTTATCAAACTGTGCATACTCTTTGACCCAGCATCGTTTCTATTGGGCTTATATCCCAAAGAAATCATAAAGGAAGGAAAGGGCCCCACATGTGCAAGAATGTTTGTGGCAGCCCTTTTTGTAGTGGCTAGAAACTGGAAACTGAATGGATGCCCATCAGTTGGAGAATGGCTGAACAAATTATGGTATATAAATGTTATGGAATATTATTGTTCTGTGAGAAACGACCAGCAGGATGATTTCAGAGAGGCCTGGAGAGACTTGCATGAACTGATGATGAGTGAAATGAGCAGAACCAGGAGATCATTATACACGGCAACAACAATACTATATGATGATCAATTCTGATGGACATGGCTCTCTTCAACAGTGAAATGTTTCAAACCAGTTCCAGTTGTTCAGTGAAGAAAGCCATATATACCCAGAGAGAGGGATGTGAAATGTGGACCACAACATAATATTTTCATGCTCTCTATTGATGTTTGTTTGCATTGTGTTTCCTTTCTCTGATTTTTCTTTCTTGTAGATACGATTTTTCTTGCACAAAAATGATGTGTGGAAATATGTATACATATATTCGATTTGTCAAGTATTTTAACATAATTAACAGGTAGTGGATTTCCTGCCATCTAGAAGAGGGGTGGGAACTAGGGGGAAAAATTTGTAACGGAAAGCTTTGTAAGGGTCAATGTTGAAGAATTACCCATACATATGTTTTGCAAATAAAAAGTTTTAATAAAAAAAATAGAAATAGTGAAGCTAGAAAGAGGCTGAGTTTTGGATGAAGTATGATGAGTACGTTAGACTTTGAAATATAGAGTTTGCAAACAAAATAGTTAACTGGTTGGAGAATGTCTGAACAATTTGTGTTCTGAAGCAAAATGAAATTAGTAGAATAATTTATATGGTAAAACAACATTGTAAACCAAACAATTTCAAAACCATTCTGATTAACAGAATGATCAGTCATGATTCTAGAGGATTGATGATGAAGCTTGCTGCCCACTTCCTGACAGAGAGATGATGCAGAAAGAAACGCATTGTTGGACATGGCCAGTATGAGATTTGTTTTGTTTAACTATGTTTATCTGTTACAAGTTTTCTGTCTTCCCATATAATATGTAGTCAAGCAATTAAATTCCAAGTGTATACAAAACTACACAAGGTGGTTTTGAGAAGTTGGGAGTACTGGCGTACCCCTCAGGAGCCATCTGGGCCCAGTGGCAAGATATAGATCAGGATGACTGGAGGTGTCCCCAAATGTTTTTCTTTCCTCCCTCCCTCCCTCCTTTCCTTCCTTTGTTCCTTTTCCTTCCTTTCTCCCTTTTTCCCTTTTTTCTTTCCTTCCTTCTTTCTTCCTTACTCCCCTGCTATAATTCTATAAAACTCTGATTTCATTGGTACGGGGTGCCAGAGACTGAACCTTAAAACCATGACCCTTTTAACCTTCCCCCCTTTTCCCCCCTTTGCCAAAAGACTGAACCTTAACCCTTTTCACCTTCCCCTTCCCCACCCTGACACAAATATCTGAATATCTAAGAACAACCACTGCATATTCCAGCATAAGCATGCAGAACGACCTGCCTCAGGAAACTACAAGATATCATTGTTCTACTCCACCCTTGGAGCCCCTAACCTTTGACACCTGACCCCCACCCCTCATTTCAGAGTGTCACACCCCATCTGTCTTCTTGCTCAATGTGCTGTTACTACATTGTGGTCATCTGCCTATATATACTCTGTGCAAACTCAATAAACTCGAGACATAATCTACCATAACCTAGAGTTGTCTCCTTCCTCTCTGCGATCCTGTCCCCAGACCTCTGTGTCTCCCCAGGCCATTCGGCCTTACGAGCTCTGCTCCCCCGGCTTATGTCCTGCTCGCTTGACCCACGTTGATGACCTGCTGGTCAGGTCAACGGGGAACTAACTTCTTGTGATGAGACTCTCTTTACCATTTTATCTATTCTGCCGCTTGGAGTCTTATCTGTCCTGAGTACTGAGAAGACACATAGCGTGCCTAGGGCCACACACAATTGGTATGTATCAGAGATGGGAACAGAACTGATTCCAGGATAGCTAGCTATGCACTTTCCAGGTTGTCTCTCAATGCAAATGATAACAAAGCTGATAAATTACAGGCATATTTTAGAGATATTACCCATTTGGTTCCAGGCTATTGCAATAAATATTTTAATAAAGCTAGTCACCTGAATTTTTAAAAATTTTCCAGTATACATGATACTGTAATCTATTAAGTATGCAATAGCTATGTCTAAAAAAAAAAAAAAAAAAAAAAAAACCCCCCCCAAAAAAAAAAAAAACAAAAACAAACTTTAATTTAACAACATTTTATTGTTAAAAAATGCTAACCATCATCTGACCCTTCAGCAAGTTATATTTTTGCTGGTGAAGAGTCTTCCCTCACTATGGATGGCAGCTGAATGATCAGGGGAGATAGTTGCTGAAGGTTTGGGTGGCTGTAACAATTTCTTAAAATAAAACAACAATGAAATTTGTTAAATTGATTGACTCTTACTTTCAACAGGTCGCAGTAGGGATATTAATATACCTAATTTCAATATTGTTGTATCTCAAAGAATAGAGAAGCCCAAGGAGAGGGAGAGGGATAGGGGTATGGCTGGTCAGTGGAATAGTCAAGACACAGAGAACACTTATCTATTAAGTTTGTTGTTTTATATGGGTGTGATTTGTGGTGCCCCAAAGCTTTGAAAATTACCAAAATGTGACTCAGAGGCATGATGTGAGCACATGCTATTGGAAAAATGATGCCTATAGGTGATCTAAGAAGGTTGCCACAAACCTTCAATTTTTAAAAACACAATATCTGAGAAGTGCAATAAAACAAAGCACAATAAAATGAGGCATACCTGTATCATGAATTGTAGTAGACATTCTCAGTCTTGGAGTATTGATTAAAAAACATCACTTCCTTCTTTCAGGAGACAGTTTGTATAGTAGATATTGAGTGTATTTTATATTGTTAAATGGTGGGAGATGGGAGGATCAAGAGAATCGACATAGCCAGACTGTGTGGATTTCTCATCAACTCACTGATGTCAAAAGAAAATCCAGAAGCAAGGGAGCAGAATTTATAAAGGAACAATTTTTTTTCCCCTCAGGTCAACTGCAAGAGTGACTTTTAGATGGTTTTCTAAAGGTAATGCAAATTAAAATAAGTCAAAGATCAGGTTATTTTGCAGTGGTAGTTAAGGAAGAAACAAGGACATGAAATTAATAAATAAAAGATGAATAAACGAATAAACAAAATAAGAAATAAATACATGGAATGCAGAGAAAGAGAAGTTATGTACAAACTTTCCATGTATCAGCTTTCATAAATCTAGGAGGCTAACATATCAAAACTGATTTTCATTTTTCCTCCCTTTTTATTTTGAAGCCAGGCTAAGACTTTGTATCAGTTTACCTATATTGCTTTGGATAACATAGAGTATGTAGTTTAACAAGAATCCTCCTACAAAGAGGAAAACATAAAAATGGGTCACAACAAGACTTTGGCAGACCCCTAACAATTTCTTTTCTCAGATGCAGCTAAACTATAAGGTAAGGTTTAAGCTCTATTTGAAATAACAAAAGTACATCTATAAGTTATGATTTGGAAGGGATAGAAACAGAAAGATAGGAACCAGGGAAAGAAGAGAAACAAATTGTATATTCTTTCATACTTTAAACTTCAGATCTTTCTATCAAGCAAAGTTATTTGTTACGGGTATCTTTATATTAAACAGTAAATCATGGGACTCTAATCATTGTTTTTGAACTCTCATATTGGTTCTGTGGCTTCTGACCTTTGAATGCCTAATTATGAACCAGTCCATTCTTATACTACTCATACTGGGAGACACCCAATTAATACCTCAAAGAGTAGTTTCAAAAAGCTTTTTTTTTTTTTTTTAAACATGGCCAACTTTTTATGGAAAAAATGCAACCTGTTCTCTCATTTCAATTGCAACAAAGCCTTGTTCCTAGAATTATGATTCCTATGCACTATAGTAGATAGGGTACTGGGAGAAACCAGTTTCAAATCTACTCTGTTATCCCTAATGTGTAAAGAAGTGAACTTTTTTTTTCCCTTGATCTCATTTTCTTTAATATAAATTTAGAGTTGAATGAGATGCTCTCTAAGTTTCTTTCCAGCTCTACATCCTATGATCCCAATTCTGTTTCTATTCAACAGTTCTCAGGACTAGAAGTCCAAATTGTATAGTTGTATAGTAATACTGATTTTGCTATTAATTAGCTGTTGGAATCTAAGCAAGATACAAAATCGGCTTTATTTGTAAAATGGAGAAAATATTTGTATAACCTACCCACAGGTTCACAATGAGAGAAAATGACTTAGTAACTTTTAAAGGACTATATGCGCTTTTGAAATTTCTTATATTACTCATATATCAAGTCATTTCAGTCCACATCTACAAAAAGTGCAAAGAACACCAATGTAATAGGACCTAGGGGAGATAGAAAGATGAATGAAATGGCTCCCATTTTGGGAGAGTTTACAAGTTAGGAATAATAAGGTTTTTGCCTTTCTCATAACTCACAGAATGTTACACTTAGAAAGGATGGAAGAGGCCATCTAAACTAGCAGTACGTAAACAAGAATCCTTCTACAATGATCAGTAAGTGATCATCTAAGTTGTTTTGTTTTGTTTTTGAGAAGATATCCATTGAAGGGTTACCTACTTTTTCTCAATTAGGAGCAACCTATGTTGGAATTCTTATATTGAGACAAAATCTGCCCTTTTGTACCACTTTTCACCAAGCAGAAAAAACTCTAAAGACTCTTTTCTGTATCAGTCTTTTGTATATTAGAAAAATTATGCCTCTAAGTCTTTTTCTCCCATTGAACTACTTACAATTCTCCCAGCTAATCCTCATTTGGCATTATTTTGAGGTATCATGGCTCCTATGGATACTCTCCAAATTATCAGTGTTGTTACTAAAATCTGCTACCCAGAACTGAATGGCATAATTTAAATTGATCTGGACAGGACAGAATACGATGGTATTAATACCTCATTGGTCCTGGATACTAACCCATCCTCACTTAGATCCAATTCACTTGCATTTCATGGCATCACCTCCCTGATGTCATGGTACTATTTAAGAATGAAGGACAAAAAACAAGGTAGATATTATGCTTTCCAGTGTTGTTCATTTGTTTACAGTCATGTCAGGTTCTTTATGACCTCATTTGGGGTTTTCTTGGCAAAGACACTGTAGTGATTTGCCATTTCCTTCTGCAGCTACAAACAGGGTTAAGTGACTTGCCCAGGGTCACACAACTAGTAAGGGTCTGAGGCCAGATTTGTACTCAGAATGAGGAGACTTCCTCACTCTAGGCCTGGTGCTCTATCCCCTATGCCATCTCAAAATAACCTAAAATTATGTTAACTTACTCAATGATTATTGAGTCATGTTGAACTTGCAATAAATACCGAAACTCCTAGATTTTTTTTTCCTCCTAGAGGAAATGCTCTCTAGTCATGCTTTCCAAAATTTGTATTTGAGAGATTGATATTTTAATCTAAATATAAGATTTCGCATTTGTACTGATTAAAAATGTAGTTCTCAGGACACACACAATATACCCTGCTTGCTTTTAACCTTGCCATACATGATGGAGGAATCCTTACCCCCATTCTCATCCCCCACTTCAGAACTGTTTTCTTTTGATTTATTTTCTGGTGACAAAGCCTTTTAGTTGGTTGTTGAACCAGAACTGAATGTGTATATAAAAGTTTGAGCATATAAGTTCTTTCATTGCATTCAAGGAAGAACTTCTCTGAGTTTCTGGGAATCAAGGGACAGGAGCTTTGACTGCCATGTACTTTTTGCAAATCTTAAAGCACTATATAAATGCTAACTATTATTATCATCATAGCTTTGACCTAGTCCTAAAAAAGCAGTTAAGGATGGGGAAAACTGATTATAGTCAGATATCATAGTAGTACAGTAGATATTATAGTCAGATATATTATAGTAATACAATAGATGTTATAGTCAGGAGACCTAGATTCAAGTGAACAACTCCATTTGATGGAGGAGTAAGACCCCAACAAGAAGACCCTAAGTCTTTGCTAGCTTGTGGGCCATAGGGAGAGGCATAAACAGGTGACCCTGAATTTTTCTGGGCAAGCAACACTGCCCTCCCTGTCCTTCCCCCATCCCTAGGCAAGCATGAAGGAGCACAGATAAAATCATAAGTGGACTTTTTGTTCTTAAGTAGGCCTTTTGTTATCCTTAAGTGGACTTTCCTGGTAGTCCACCCCAGTTGAATTCTTAGCCAAATTTCTCACTTTGACAAAATCATCATGACCCCACAGTTACTATATCTAGTCAGGAGGTCAAGTTATGTCAACCCCCAAGTTTTTTCCCCCTACCAAAAAACCTACCTGTATTCCCTTCTTCACAGATTCATTGTGAACCTCCTGTTTCATGGCAGCAAGTTTTCTAGGAACTTGGCTTGTTTTATGATCTCTTTTTCCTTGTTATAAGTAACTTCTTTTAGGGTTAGTCTGCAGTCAATGGCCTAATCAATTCCCTCTCCCCCCAACTCCTTAGATAGGAACTTAAGCCTTCTTTAATGGCATCTTCCTCCTTGGAGTTTATCCCACCATCAGCAGCATAATAAAATCTTTGCCTTGATTTGGAGATGGTTTAAGTCTACAAATTCTTTTGAGATACCTTATAACAATGCTCCCAAAGCCCACTGCATTCTTGAGGTCCAACCCCCAATTTCACCATTTGCTGTATTATACAGGGAGAATCTTGGAACCTCAGTATATTTTGGGGATTTGATGCTTCTGCACCTCTGAACCTCATCACATTAGCTTCTTTTTGGAACCCTGATGGACCTATGTTTTTATGAAATAACAACATGTAGAACATGACATGTTTAATAAATGTTTGTTAATATACAAAATGCTTTTCAATTATAAATTACAAAAACTTATGAAAATATAAGTTATTGGCCCTTTTACTCTCAAAATATACCAAATGTAAATATAAAAAGATGTTCCTAGAGTTTACAAGGCTTCCTATACTTAGGGGAAAAGTAATTTTAACCTATACTGAAGGACTTGGATCAGTTTTCAGGCTTTCCCAATCTCCAACAGTTCCATTGATGCCTAAAACAGCATCCTGCCTAGAATACATCAGAGAATTTCATTCCCTGTCTCAAAAGAACTATGCCTTCAACAAATTTAAATCAATGTTTATTATATACAGAGCACTGTGGAAGATAGAGAAATGAATCCCTGCCTATAAAGGCCTTCTAGTCCCCTAGACACAATGCCACAATGTGGCTGTGAGGAAAGTGTGCTGGCGAGTTAGGAGAGATCTGGATACCAACTCTGGAGCTGGCAAATACTTTATGAATTTAGGCAATTTGTATAACCTCTCTGGGTCTCAGTTTTCTCATTTATAAAATGTAGTGGAAAAGATAACATCCAAGGTCCTTTCCAACTATGAATATAATCATCTCTTTGTGGTCAAATACAAAAAGTAATATTTATTTATGTCAGAGCATATAAAAAACACAAATCATGTAAAGTACAGGAGAAAAGATAGTTTCTTAACAAATCTCTCAGGTAAGAGCTGCAGGCTTAGTGAAAGACCAACTTCAAGTCTTACTTGGGTTTTCTTCTGTCCCAATTTAGTCATAGCTTTTATCTTCTTCAAAAGATTTGCAAAGGGGGTGGATAAGAAACATTTGAAAACCAAACTAGTAGAAAACACAGTAGTGGAGCTCCATTAGTAAGAGAAATGAATGCTTTGAATGGGGCCACAGACAGGATTCAGGCCAGCTCAGAATCTTCAATTACAACGGAAAGAGGAGTGATACTGAAACAGCATTGTGCCGGCACAGATAATTAGGGCACAAGTCAGGATGGAGGGGAAAGGCAGAGATCAAAACCAATCTGATGATCAATGAGAGGAAAATAAGAAAAGGAAGCCTTTCATCTCTAGTCTGAGCTTTGCCTTTCAGGTGTTTGTAATCCTGTGATCACTGGTAGAAGTTGAGCGTTCAAGGTCTACACAATGAAAGAATGCTCCATGAAATTTGCTTAGCAAAACAAAAAACAAACAAACAAATAAAAAAGAACCCTGAGTTTGAAAGCCTTTTCACTACTTGTATCCTTGACATGTAGATTCTGTATTTCTAAGAGTTTTCATGCATTTGGAATTCATAAGCTATTGCTTCCTCTGCTCCCCTCCTCCAACCTGGAATTTGGATAATTATTCAGTAAGGACAAATAATATGCCTATATGCCTATCTTTAGACACTTCTCCTCTCTCCCCATGTCACATATGTCAAAATAACAATGGGAATAAGTCAGTACACAATTGATATTCTTTTGACATAGGCACAGACTCTACAGGGAACCTCTGCTTAGCTCCTTTTGCCTAAGGGGAGGGGGAACAGGCAGCCTAACTATGAATTTCCTTTTCTTTCTTTCTTCTTCTTTTTTTTTTTCAAATCCCTAAATAGAGCTTTTGTTCAGTAAATATAAAATTCACCTTGTTATTTAAAAGCACTCCAGGAATTCACAAAGATAGCCATAAAGTTCAATTCTCTACAAGCTTATGGAACTACTCTGTTCTCCCAATTCCAGTCATCCTGCTAGTTGTATAGGGTAAATTGATGAAATTCTTTTTTTTTTATTAATACTTTTTATTTGCAAAACATACGTATGGGTAATTCATAAACATTAACCCTTACAAAGCTTTCTGTTACAAATTTTTCCCCCCTACTCCCCACCCCTCCCCTAGGTGGCAGGATATCCACTACATGATAAATTGATGAAATTCTTTATTGTCAACACTGAATAAATTAAATCAACAGCTCATACAAAGATCATTTCTGTGTGGATCTGGAATGATTCTTATAATTTCTTAAAAGATCCATTTCTCTAATTATGTTTTATTTAGTTTACCATCTTGGGAACCAAAATTTATATTTCTTTGGGCAGAGCACTCATAGGTAAGGGTGTGATACCCTATATGGACAGAGGGAAAGGAAGGAAAAGAAAAAGGAAGGAAAAAAAAAAGGAAAAGAAAAGAAAAAGAGTTGTATTGCCCAAATGTCAGTTCCAGTTGGATCCTCAGTAGAGCAACTTATATTACAACTCATAGAGGATGTTTGTCCTTCATTCATGAAGGGGACCATGACATTAGGGAGGTGATGCCATGACATGCAAGTGAATTGGATTTAAGTAAGAATTTACAGCTAGGGTCATGCCTTAAACTCTAATCACTCTAACTCTCATTGATTGGCCAGCAGTATATCCCAGGCCAAGCCCTATTTGGTCATTCTTTGAACCCTGATTGACTCAGAATGAATGAATGTAAAACAGCAATTGTTCCTGTTTCCCCCAGAAAGCTTGAGGATCTTCCCGGCCCATTCCTGCCTCTTTTCTTACCTAGTCTTAATCATTGATGGGGTGTGGCCTCAGTCAAACTGAGACCTGGTAAAAGCTTAATTAGGCCAAGGTCTCCCACTGCATCCAGGGCCATCTCCAGTCCTCCTGATCTGTATCTGGCCACCGGACCCATATGGCTCTGGAGGAGAAAGTGACACTGGTGACTTTGCATAGCCCTCCCTCACTTCAGTCTAATTCACTTGCATGTCATGGTATCACCTCCTTGATGTCCTGATCTTCTTCATGAATGAAGAATAAACAACAAGTTTACCTCAACACTAAGTTAGCAAGTTCTGATCACTTGTAGTCTTCTAGGAATGGGGAAATGTTGGCTGGGAGAGTGTTTTTGTTGTTCAGTCCTTTCCAGTTGTGTCCGACTCTTCATGATTCCATTTAGAGTTTTCTTAATAAAGATACCACTGTGGCTTGCCATTTCTCTTTCCAGCTCATTTTACAGATGAGGAAACTGAAGCAGAAGAGAACAATGTCATGCAAACTCAGGGATGAAAGAGTGTCCAGGAGAAAAAAGTCATCAGCAGTGCAAAGGATGTTGTAGAAAATGTAAACAGTCATGAGGGATGAAGAATGAAAAAAAAGACTTTAGATTTAGCAGGGAAGAGAATTATGGATGACTTGGGAAAAGTAATTTCACTCAAGTAGTTCAGACAGAAGACAAATTTTAAGGGAATGAGAAGCTACTAGAAGGTGAAAAAGGAGAGTCAATGACCATAGTCAGCTTTTTCTAAGAGTTCCCAAAATTACCTTGTATCTGTTTTAAACATGTTGAGTAAGAATGTTTCACTTATATCTAGTGCTCTCAATAGTACCTGACACATAATAGATACTTCATAAATCTTGTTGGTTGATTAAATTTGTCTGTATACCAATTGTTGATATGATATGTGTAAAGAATATACTAATAATCTAGATTTTTCACAGCTACCATTTTCTCAGCAGACTCTGACATTTGAATCAGTCTAACAATGCAACTTGAAATGATCAGTTCTTGATGTTCTCCTGTGTATGTTAAATAAAGTGAATTAAAGATTGCAGAACTGGTTCCCATCACAGAATTCTGTCCTACCCCCCAAATAATGACTCTACCCCCATTTGAAACAATCACTTAAGAACTGTTTCCACAGGATTGGAATTGTATTCTGTACTTGTCAGCTTGTGGTGAGAAACTAATTAAGTCCTGGGAATGATTGTATTGTGATCCACCTTCTCACTCCCTTTCTACTTATGATTTGTGTATAAAACCTCTACCTTTTCTACAATAGGTAGAAGTGTCTTGCCTAGGAAAACTTCCAGTGTGCAAACTGTATTCCTTAGCTTGAAAGTGATTGTCACTACTTGGGACTTAATTAGAGAACTGGGGGTTTTGCCTAAGGTATCTCCAACTCCTGGAATGTACTCCTTCCTTATCCCCATCTCTCAGAGTTCCTAATGTCCTTCTAAGCTCAAGCATCACTTCCTAAACCAGGTCCTTTCAGATCTCCACAGCATTTAGTACATCCCTTCCTCCTGATTATCTTTCATATACTTTTATGTTTACAATCCCTTGGATGTAAGGACTGTTTTATTTTTGGTTTTGTATCCCCAGCATCTCATACAGTCCCAATACTAATATTAAGTACTTAATAAATGTTTGTTGATGGATTAAAGGAGCTAAGGTTGATTCAGCAAAGGAGTAAATCCCAAACATTGGGGGATGGCCTGCACAAAGACTCAAATGAAGATAAATGGAATATCCCATATTTGGGGCAGACAGGTGGTACAGTGGATAAAATTCTGAACCTGGAGTCAAGAACACCCTTGTTCAAATTTGGCCTCAAATGTATGACTCTTGGCAAGTGATTAATGTTCTTCATTTGTAAAATGAGCCAGAGAAGGAAATGGCAAAGTATCTTTTGTCACTCATCTTTTTGACACTCCAATATCTTTGTCAGGAAAACCCTAAATGGGGTCAGAAAGAGTCAGACACAATTGAAAAACAACTGGGAAAAAATGTTCCAATTTGTCTGGAGTATAATTGGTGCAAAAAGGGGCAATACATTTGAAGTACATAAATAGGAAATAAATCTGAACGGGTAAGTTGGTGAAATTTTGTCAGACTTTAAGTAACAGGGTAAGGAATTTGGTTGGTTTTTTTTTTTTTTTGGTTGTTTTGTTTTGTTTTTCCTAGAAGCAATAGGAAGCTACTGAAAGGTTTTGGGCAGGGGAGTAATATAGTTACACTTGTGCCCTAGGAATATTATTTTGATGGAAAGATGAATTGGAAAGGAAAAATAATAGAAAATAATAGAGAAAAATTAGTCTTGTGCAATCAAGAGATGATAAGAGCTTTTAAAATAGTCAAAGAAAGAGGACAGTGACCTCCAAACAGCTTTGTGAGGAATTATATTTATTTTTCTAAGGTAAAGTCTGCTAGTAAATTACAGAGAGCCTGGAATCTAGCTCAACTGACATCAAAACTCAATCTCTTTCAATATAGTGAATTCATGTTTATATTCAAATAAATTATCCATTTTGAGGAACATTTTCATTTGATTTTTTCACCCAAAACTACTGGTTTCTCTTATTACACAGCATACTTCTAAATTTTCTTTTTTTCCTTCTTTCCTTCTGTCTTTCCTTCCTTCTTTCTTTCCTTTAAAGGGAATTTATTATTCTACTTCCACTTCCTTTAAAAGGAATTTATTCTAAGTACACCAAAGTAGCAACATGTTGATGGGCTGATCAATGAAGATCAGACAAGCTAAATTTTTTAATTGTCTGTTGGCCATGGGATGATAACAGCAAATTAATGAGTCTAAAAGCAAATTGCTTCTGCTAAAAAAAAAAAAAAAGATAATAAAAATATAGCAAATTATAGTACATTCTAAAGACAGTGGTTTGGGGATCATTTGTTGGTTTGAGTTATCCTCTGACAGCTTCCCTTTACTGATCTTATCATCAGATGATGTTAATATAAAAGAGTCTACATTTTGCTATTTTGTGAACTCTTAATTATCAACCAAGGAAAGGAAAATAAGACTTCAAGATGAAAATTTTGGAATTTCCCCAAAGGGAGGCAACTTTCAAAAGTGATGCAATATACTTTCAGTTTTTAATTTTCCTGATACAAATAATTTCCACAATGATCTTAAGATTCTTTCCAGTTTAACAGTTCTACAATTCATGCTAGCTCCTAAAACCAACTCATTTAACTAGAGGAAGTAGATGCATGTGTAGAAACCAAAGAAAGCTTCAACTGAAAAGTTTCAACTGAAAAGATTTTTCAATTCAAAAAGATGTAAAAACCATCTCAGCCACCTTTGCCAAAGCAAAAAGAACATAGATGCTGGACAGTTTCTTAGCTTTTAACTTCACTGGGGCCATCAATTGTTCTCTTTTTAGATGGAAGTTTTGATAGCATTGACCCTGAGCAAGTCACTTAACCCCAATTGCCTCAGCAAAAAGCAAAAAAAAAAGATGTTTTGATAGCATCATACATTTAGTAGTATCACAGGGTAGCACTAGGCAATTACCTTATTTGCCTTCCTGAATTCCACCCATTCTCCTCCTTCCTCCTTATCTCCCATCTCCAAGTGTTTAAATTGCTTTCTGTTTTTAATTTTTTTTCACAGTCCTCAGATGCACTGACAAGCTTACTGCTTCTTTGGGCTCTTTTGTACCTTATTTACCCTTCTTGCTCTTAGGAACAACAGTCCTTTGACAAGATCTGTGAATTTCAGAGAATCATAGAATCTTTTCAGGGCTGAAAATTTCCTTGGATCAGGAGTTTTTGATCTGTAGTCCATGAATTTGTTTTTTAAAAAATATTTTAATAATTTTATTTCAGTATAATTGGTTTTCTTGGTCATCCTATGTACTTTATGTAATATATTTTAAAACACTATTTAGAGGAACTCATTGTAATACAAGAGGTTAAGAATCCCTAGCTTTGAGAGTTGTCTAGTCTAACCACATCAACAGATGAAGAAACAGAGGGGTCTGTGAGTTTACAATCTTACCTCTGTTTACATATACTTAATAAGCTAGTTATTTAGGAGACTTAGGATCTTTGCATCCAGGATCCAGTATTTTTTCCACATATATCAGCTGTTTGATCCTGGACAAGTCATTTAGCTTCTGTTTTGGCTCAGTTTCCTCATCTGCAAAATGCAGATAATAATAGCACTCACATCCCAGGGTGGTTAGGAAGATTGAATGAGATCATATTTATAAAGCACTTAGTAACTACTAGGTGATTAAGGCATGCTTGTTTTCTTCTTTCTATAATGCTGTTATTCTTTTGAATAAATGTTAATTTAAAAACAGATTAGTATAGTGCTGAAAGCCTTAGACAAATACCAGTTGTGTAACCCCAGTCAAGTCACTTTAAGTCTCAGTTGTCCCAGGCAACTTTCTAAAATAACAAATTGCAAATCTGTGGCTAATTTGTATTGATAGGATTTACTGGTTGGGAATTACCCATCCCAAAGAAAGCACAGGTTGGCTCTAAAACTTAGTAATTAAGACTCATCTCTACTTTAGTACACAAAACTTAAATTGTAGAGATCTTTGCAAAATTAAGGAATCATTTTGGTAAGCTCAAACTATTTCCTCCCCAGGAAGTTCTGCAAACTTATCAGTTGCTTCCCTGAAAATCTTTTATCTCCCAATCTGACAATATTGTCTAAGCACTGAAACCCTGTAAGATTTTACAAAGGACATTCTTTCATGGTTCTAAAGTTATATATGTGTATATATGTATGTGTATTTAATTGTATCAGGTTGCTCAAAGCTCTGCCTTAGGACAAGTGTGCAGCCTCAGTAGCTAGAAGTTGCAGTAACAACCACTTCCTACTTCACCCATGATATGGTTGGTTTGCAGAGAGCAGCTCTTGCTCAGATTGCTTTAACTCTCTCTCCCCCTTCCCTCATCACTTTAAAAGTCTCCTAAATTCTCCAAGCAGCAAAATTATTTACTTCCCTTCCTAAGTTCTTTCCTAGAGAAACTTTCCTCAATTGTGCTATTTGAAGAAAGGAAAAAAAAATTGAACAAACTCACATTAATATATAAATGTGCTTTCTCTCAGACATTTACTTTTAAAACGAAGCTGTTGGTTAACCCCAGTTCTCTAATTAGTAAAAAAAATAAATAAATAAATAACTGGAAATGAAAAAAAAAAACAATCCCCAATGTGGGGAAATATTTTTGGTCCAGGGAGTACAGAGAAGGCAGGTCACTTCCATTTTGGTTTCAGTCTCCAGAGTTAACTCACCTAAAAGTGCTATTGTTAAGCATAGCTTCTCCCCCTCTTGAAATTTATTTAATTTCCATTCAGTTTAACAAAATTTTAAGTTCCTACTAAGTGCTAGATACTGAAGATAAAGAAATAAAGAAGAATCATATTCTCTGTCTTCATGGAGCTTACAATCTATTTGGGGCCTAAGAGGAAGGGCTGACATGGAGAGGATACAGTGGAGGGTGTTATCCACATTTTATCTGGGATCCTGAGCAGATTCCTTAGAACTTCCAAGTCCCAGAGCTCCAAAGGCACTAGAGCAGGGGTCCTTAATGTGTCTCTCTGGGTTGGATTCCTTTGGCACTCTGGTGAAACCTACGGACCCTTTCTCTATTCTCTATGGAATCCTTCTACAAAAAGTCTTAAAATAAATAAAATAATAAGCATAGGATTACAAAGGAAAGCAATTATATTGAAAAATAGTTATACTTTTTTTTTTAAAGTTGACAGATCTAGGTTAAGAATCCCTGCATTAGAGGACTTCTTCCAAAGTTTCACAGATGGGAAATTCATATTTCTAATGCTGCTAGGTTGGTACTAGTTCATTTTCCAACCCAATCATAGTTATCATGTATAAAAATTTTATTACTTAGATGCAAAATAAACACTAACATTTAGCTGGTTTGAGGAAAGAACAAAGAGAGAAAAATTTCTGGGACTTAATTGGCCATAGAACTGGCAACTCTGTATGTAGAACATCCTGGGTGTGTGCCAACCGCTTCAGTATAGTTTGGTTTAAAAAGCTATTCTTGAACAAATTATTGTTTATGAATGTATTCTAATACAGTTGTTCTGTGAGAAATAATGAAGGGCATAATTTCAGAAAAATATGGGAAAACTTATGTGAACTGATATAAAGTGAAGTGGTAGAACGGGAGAATAGTTTATATAGTAATGGCAATACTGTGAAGACTTAACAACTTTGATCAACACAATGATCCATTAGAATTTTAAAGGACTTAAGAAATGTGTTATCCACCTCCAGATAGAGAAATAATGGACTCTATACAATTTGAAACATAATTTTTTTCCTTTCTTCCTCCCTTCCCCTCCCCCCTTTCTCTCTCATAGCTAATGTGGGATTTTATTTTGCATGCCTATACATTTTTATAATCCTTTTTGTTTTTAATGAGTACAGGAGGAGGAGGCAGAAGAAAAATAATTTGGAACTTAAAATTAATTTTAAAAAGAGGATATCATTTGCAAATAATGCTTGAGACAAAACTAATAATTTCTAAGATTCAGGCATAGTCCTTAGCTTGATGGACATGGAGACTCTGGACTTTTACTATTTTTGTATTTTATAAGTACATCAATAATACAACAGAGGATGAGGTCCTAGGGATTCATTTTGTGGAGTCAGAAAGCCTAGAAACTTTATGAGATAGGCTCTATCGAAAGATACCAAGAAATGTTCTCCACCTAGATTGAGGCAAAAACTAGACAAATCTTCCTTTCCAGCCTCATTCCCTCCCTCCCTCTGATATAACTCTCAAACAAAAATGGCATTCTATCATCAAAAGATATGGAGTATAGAAAATCTGACTAACTGCTTCTTTCCCACTGTTATGATGACCAAAAACATCTAGCTCCTGCTCCTATTAAGCCTGTGATTTAGAGCTACTCATTAACTCAGATAAAATTCTTTTATCTGATAGATAGTGGATAGAGCACAGGCCCTGAAGTCAGTAGGACCTGAGTTTAAATCCAGCCTCAGATACTTAATACTTCCTAGCTGTGTGATCCTGGGCAAGCCACTTAACCCCAATTGTCTCAGAAAAAAAAAAAAAAAAATTCTTTTACTTTCTTACCTTCTCTTGTACTCTCATTTCTAGTTACCTTAGCTATCCTTGCCCAATTTTGATTACTCTCCCTCCTGAAAATCTTGTTTTTTTTCTAAAGGACTTCCCTTACTCAATAAACATTTATTAAATGCCTGCTGTGTGCTAAGCATTGGAGATACAAATAAGAAAAAAAAACCCTTCCTCTCAAGGAACTTAGAAAATGCTGAAATGAAATTAATTGTAAAATTTGAAGCCCCTTTGGGAAGAGTTTACTGTTCTACTCTCAAGCCCTCCAATTAGTGAGGAGAGGCAACTGAGGATGCTGACAAAGTATTGAGTTTCAAAGCTGAATCAATCTCTGTGGTGATGAAATTCCAGTGATAAGCTTATCCTAGGGAATGTGTGATGTCCCTGGAATCAAAACTAGGCAGCACAGCTGATGGAAAATGAAATTAGCTAGAAAGTTCTGAGCCCTCTTTACAAGGAGACTTCTTTCAAGTCAGATCTTTTTACTTTATGCTTTTTCAAGTTCCATTTTATTAATGGAAAACTTTGTTGTTATTTCTCCTTCTTTTTTCAGTGGAAGACTTAGCACCCTTAAGAAAATACTCCCTCTAGTACTTATTGCTATTTTTCTTATTTTGTCCAACACACACAAATAGGTAAGATTCTGGAAAGATGGCATAATAAATCAGTGAATTTCAACTTCTCCAGATTTCCACCACAAACAGAACAAAATTGTCAGAGAGAACATAGACCAATTAAACAAAAAGACCTGTTCCCCTGAGACAAACCAGACCTGAAGAAAGATCCCAGTCTGAGGATTAATCCATGTGAAGTGAAAACACCTCCAGGCTAGCCCCACAGAAACATCACAGGTGGATTCTTGGGGTAATCTGGTTTTGACTGGAGCCTCAGCAGCAACCACAGAAACTTTCACTTTGGACAACAAGATTTTAGAGGGAACTTAGGCTGATTAGGAATACTAGGCTGTGTTGCAGAGATGCAGCCCTAGATAAGAAGGAGTCAGCGTACCTGAGTACAGAAGCAGAAGGACAGGTATGCTGCTGGTTGTGGGAACTTGAAGGAAGGTAGAGTTCTTGATTTGGGGGTTCCAGGTCAGAGGAGAGAGCTGACGTGAAGCTAGAGGCACCATCCCTATGATTAGAGGTACTCACACTAATACTTCTCATTAAAAAAAAATCCAATCATAAAAGTTTATTATAGGAAAGAATAGAGGTTCATCTTCAGAGGAGGACACTGAAATAAAAATTAGCTTTTTCTACCCCAAAGAGTAATGTTAAATGGCTTCTTTCCTAGAGAGAATTTATAAAAGAACTCAAAAAAGACTTTAAAAATCAAATGAGATAGATTGAGAAATAAGAAGAACTTTCTAAAAATCCAAGAAAAACAAGAAGATTATGACAAAAGTTAACCAATTTAAAAAGATTATATAAACAAAAATAGTTCTTTGAAAATTAGAATTTGGCAAGGGGAAGCCAGTGAAGCTACAAGAGACCAAGAAGTAACAAAACAAAAGATAAAAAATGAAAAAAAAAAACAGAATGTTAAACATAAGGAAAATGACAGATTTGGAGAACAGATCAAGAAGAGAAAATGTAAGAAGAATTGGATTAAATACCAAATTGGAAATTCTGAAAATAAAAAGGGAGATTAATAAAATTGAAAATAAGAAAACTATTGAATTAATAAATAAAACTGAGTTGGTTTTATGAAAAAAAAAACAACAAAATAGATAAGCCTTTAGTTAATTTGATTAGAAAAAGGAAAGAGGAAAATCAAATTGTTAGTCTCAAAAATAATAAGGGAGAACTTTCCTCCAATGAAGAGGAAATTAGAGTAATAATTAGGAGTTACTTTGCCCAACTTTATGCCAATAAATTTGATAATCTAAATGAAATGGAGGAATATCTACAAAAATATAGACTGCCCAGGTTAACAGAAGAAGAAATAAATGATTTAAATAGACCCATTTTAGAAAAAGAAATAGAACAAGCTATTAATCAACTCCAGAAAAAATCTCCAGGGCGAGATAGATTTACATGTGAATTTTACCAAATATTCAAAGAACAATTAATTCCAATACTATGTAAATTATTTGAAAAAATAGGGAAAGAAGGTATGCTACCAAATTCCTTCTATGATACAGATATGGTGCTGATAGCTAAACCAGGTAGGGTGAAAATAGAGAAAGAAAACTATAGACCAATTTCCCTAATAAATATTGATGCAAAAATTTTAAATAAGATATTAGCAATGAGATTACAGAAAGTCATCCCCAGGATAATATACTATGACCAAATACCAGGAATGCGGGGATGGTTCAATATTAGGAAAACTATCAGCATAATCAATTATATCAATAACCAAGCTAACAAAAATCATATGATTATCTCAATAGATGCAGAAAAAGCATTTGATAAAATCCAACATCCATTCCTATAGAAAACACTAGAGAGTGTAGGAATAAATGGGCTTTTCCTTAAAATGATTAGTAGTATCTACTTAACACCATCTATAAGCTTCATACGTAATGGAGACAAACTAGAACCATTTCCAATAAGATCAGGAGTGAAACAAGGCTGCCCACTGTCACTATTACTACTTAATATTGTATTAGAAATATTAGCTTTGGCAGTAAGAGAAGAAAAAGAGATTAAAGGAATTAGCGTAGGCAATGAGGAAACCAAATTATCACTCTTTGCAGATGACATGATGATATAATTAGAGAACCCTAGAGACTCGACTAAAAAACTACTAGAAACAATTCACAACTTTAGTAAAGTTGCAGGATTCAAAATAAATCCACATAAATCAGCAGCATTTTTATATATTACCAACAAAGTTCAACAGCAAGTGATACAAAAAAAATTTCCATTTAAAATAACTGTGGATAGTATAAAATATTTGGGAATCTATTTACCAAGGGAAAGTCAGGAACTATACAAACTAAACTACAAAACACTTTCCACACAAATAAAATCAGATCTAATCAGTTGGCAAAATATGAAGTGCTCATGGGTAGGCCGAGCGAATATAATAAAAATGACAATACTACCCAAACTAATTTACTTATTTAGTGTCATACCAATCAAACTCCCAAAAATTATTTTACAGATCTAGAAAAAATAGTAGCAAAATTCATTTGGAAGAACGAAAGGTCAAGAATTTCAAGGGAATTAATGAAAAAAAAGGCTGATGAAGGTGGCCTTGCTGTACCAGATCTAAAACTATATTATAAAGCAGCAGTCATCAAAACCATTTGGTACTGGCTAAGAATTAGAGTAGTTGATCAGTGGCATAGGATAGGATCATAGGTCAAACTAGGCAATAACTATAGAAATTTAGTGTTTGATAAACCCAAAGACAAAAACTGCTGGGAAAATTGGAAACTAGTGTGGAAGATCCACACCTAACACCACATACCAAGATAAGATCTAAATGGGTTCATGATTTGGATATAAATAGTGATATTATAAGCAAATTAGAGAAACATAGTATAGTTTACCTCTCAAACCTGTGGAAATGGAATAAATTTATGTCCAAAGAAGAACTGGAACACTTAATTGAACACCAGATAGAAAATTTTGACTATATTAAGTTAAAAAGTTTTTGTACAAACAAAACTAATGGAAACAAGATTAGGAGGGAAGGAATAAGTTGGGAAATCATCTTTACATTTAAAGATTCTGATAAAGGCTTCATTTCTAAAATATATAGAGAATTGTCTCACATTTATAAGAATTCAAGCCATTCTCCAATTGATAAATGGTCAAAGGATATGAACAGACAATTTTCAGGGGATGAAATTAAAACTATTTGTAGTCATATGAAAAGGTGCTCCAAATCACTATTGATCAGAGAAATGCGAATTAAGACTCTTAGGTACCACTACATACCTGTCAGGTTGGCTAAAATGACAGGAATAGATAGTGACAGGCGTTGGAGGGGATGTGGGAAAACTGGGACACTGATACATTGTTGGTGGAACTGTGAATGGATCCAACCATTCTGGAGAGCAATTTGGAATTATGCTCAAAAAGTTATCAAACTGTGCATACCCTTTGACCCAGCAGTGTTTCTATTGGGTTTATATCCCAAAGAGATCTTAAAGGAAGGAAAGGGACCCACATGTGCAAAAATGTTTGTGGCAGCCCTTTTTGTAGTGGTTACAAACTGGAAACTGAATGGATGCCCATCAATTGGAGAATGGCTGAACAAATTATGATATATGAATGTTATGTAATATTATTGTTCTATAAGAAATGACCAGCAGGATGATTTCAGAGAGGCTTGGAGAGACTTGCATGAACTGATGCTGAGCAAAATGAGCAGAACCAAGAGATCATTATACATGGCAACAACAATAGTATATGATGATCAATTTTGATGGTCATGGCTCTCTTCAACAATGAAATGTTTCAAACCAGTTCCAATTGTTCAGTGAAAAAAGCCATATACACCCAGAGAGAGGGATATGAAATGTAGACCACAACATAACATTTTCATGATCTCTATTGATGTTTCCTTGCATTGTGTTTCCTTTCTCAGATTTTTTTTTCTTGTGGATATGATTTTTCTTGTGTAGCAAGATAAGTGTGGAAATATGTATACATATATTTGATTTGTCAATTATTTTAACATAATTAACATGTAGTGGATTTCCTGCCATCTAGGAGAGGGGTGGGAACTAGGGGGAAAAATTTGTAACGGAAAGCTTTGTAAGAGTTAATGTTGAAGAATTACCCATACGTATGTTTTGCAAATAAAAAGCTTTAATAAAGAAAATAAAAGAATTGGATTGTCTGAATGTTGTGACAAAAAACAAAAAAAACAAAAAACAAAAAAAAAACTTGACACAATGATGTAAGAAATAATCCCAGAAAATTGTCCTGGTGTGATAGAATAGGAGAGAGAAGGAGAAATAGAAAAAATTCACTGATCACCATCTCAAAGAGATCCTTTGTAGAAAACACACAGGAATATTACTGCCAAATTTTAAAATCCCCTGATCAAAGAGACAATTTTACAAGAAACAAGAAAAAAAATTTAAATATGCTAGAGTTATAATTCGAATTGTACAGGATTTTTCAGCAGCCACAATAAAAGATCTCAGGTCCTGGAATCATATATACTGCCAATTAAAAGAACTAGGTTCTGTGGCCAAAAATATCATATCCAGAAAAAATATCTATAATATTGAATGAAAAAATGGAAATTCAAGGAACTTGAAAATTTTTAGGACTCTCAACAAAACCTGAACTTATTAGAAAATTTAACATATAAGAGCTAGTATCAAAGAATAATTTCAAGGAACTTAGCATGGACAAATTGTTTATGTTTTTTACATGGAAATGTATATCATATGTTTAAGATTGATATCAGGAACTAGGTAGCTCAAAAGAAGGATTGGGGCTGAGTTGAATATGATCTGACTCTAAAAAAACCAAAATTGTTTAGGAAAAGGTAAAAAGAGTAATTATCTTATACAAACGAGGTACGGAAGAATTGACAGAGGCATTAGAGGGGGGATAAGGGTTCATAGTTCTGAAAATCTACTCATATTGGAACTAAGTTAAATAGATAACACTACTTATATACCATGAGGGGTATAATATCCTCCAAAATCTAAAAAGAAATAAAGGGGAGGGGAGATATGGGGAAAGGTAATAAGACAAGGTGGGGTATAGAAGAATATGTATATTCATGGCAGTGGGACAAGGTATGTAAATCAATGGGCAAGGGAAAGAAAGGGTGGGGGAGAAAGATAGGGATGGATTTTTTCATGAGTAATAAGGCAAATTAAGGAGCAGAATTAAAGCAGAAGAGTCAGGAGGAATAGGAAATAGGAGATATAAAAAAAGACTACAAGGATCAGGAGTAGAATTTGTTAGAAAAAAAAGTAGGGTTATTAATAACTGATCTTAGACAAAGTCAAACAAAGATTGGATCAAGAGAGAAATCTAGATTATATGGCAGCCATATTATTATTGTTTTAGATGCATACTTACATATGGGTAAATGCATATGAATATGTGTCTGAGTATATGATATGTGTGTAGATATATATTTATTTTTATCTATATTTATATCTATAGCTATTTATATCTATCTATTTATCTATTTATATCTGTCCTTAACTATGGCTTGCTTGGGGGAGATAAGGGAGAATAAAAAGAGAAAAAACACTAAAGCAAAAAAAAAAAAAGTAAGCAATTTACAGAGGGTCACACCAACACTCATAACTATGCCACTTTGAGCATCTCGAATTTAAAACTCTGAAGATAGGGGCTAATTTTTCTTTTTCTTTGCATCCCTGGAGCTTAGCATAGTTCCTGCCATATAATACATACTTAATAAATATTTGTTAGTTAATTGATTACAATATTAAAAATGAGAAGCAGATATAATCATTAATGTCAAATATCAGACTTCTTTTAAAAAATTGCCAAGGGTCTGTTTTGTTCTACTATGTCCAGAAATGCTCTCTCTGGGTTTGTTGCTTTAGGTATTATTTTAGGATATGTGGGACAAAATCATTATTTTTTAAGAACATTGAAAAGTTTAAATATAACTGTTTATGAGATACCTAGCCTTACTCATACATAGGAATGTCTCTAGGACATGGGGAAGCTAGGCTCCATGATGTGCTTTCTTTTTCATTTTGTCTATTTCAGTTATATATTGAGGAATAGAAAAAGAAAGGGAATGAAATGTTTCTAAAAGTTAGTGCTCAAAACCAAAATGACAAAATGAACAACAACAACATCAAAAAACTTGAGAGTAATAGATAAGCCTCAAACCCAAGTCGATGTCATCAGGAGAAAATATGGTGTAGTGGACAGTTGAGTAAGGAAGATTGAGTTCAAATCTCACCTTTGATAACTTTCTAGCTATGAGACTTTTGTAAGTCACTTGCTTCAGTTTCACCATTTGTAAAAGGAAAAGTTTGAACTCTTAGTCTCTTCGGTCTTTTCTATTTCTATGACATATATGCTTTTATGACACTTCCCCCATACTTTTTCTTCAGAATTCCTCCAAACATTGCCCTTATGAGATTTGTTTTTTTTTTCTTTCCAATACTACCCTTGATCTAGTTTCACCAATACTTATAAAAATATTGTCAGTAGCACTGGAGAGGATGACAAATTGTGATAGAATGGAAAGTACTCTGGATTTGGGGTTAGAAGCAAAAGTTTTATAATCTTAGTCAATCAATTGACTGATCTAGAATATGGAGATAAATAAATTTAAGATGCTAATGTCACAGATTGATTCTAAGATTCAAAAGAGATAACTTGGGTGAGATGTTTTGTCATCAGAATGCTATACAAACATCAGTTATTTTTGTTCTAGTGATGATATCTGGCACCTAAATCCCTGGGGTGACCCTAGTAGTCATCTTTACAAGAATACTTTGACGAGGCAGCTAGGTGGTGCAGTGGATAGAGCACCAGCCCTGAAGTCAGAAGGACCTGAGTTCAAATCTGGTCTCAGATACTTCCTAGCTGTGTGACCCTGGGCAAGTCACTTAACCCCAAATGCCTCAGCAAAAAAAGCAAAAAAACAAAAAACAAAAAAACAAAAAAAAAAACACAAGAATACTTTGAAATATACTGCTTGAGGAGGATTTCAGAAAAACCTAGAATAAGAACATGAATTGATAAAAAGACAAGTGAACAGAACAATGTATACAGTTGAAGCAATATTATACTATGGTTAATTGTCAATGACTTAGCAATATAATGATCAGAAAACTTCTACAGAACTCATGATAAAAAATGTCATCTGCCTCTAGAGAAAGAGTTTGAATGCAGATGAAAGCATATTATTTTTCACTTTTTTTGTGTTTTTTTTCCTTTAGGTCTGTGTCTTCTTTTGTAACGTGACTAATATGGTAATATGTTTTGCACAATTGAACATGCATAACCCCACATTAAATTGCTTATTGTCTCATGGAGGATGGAGGTGAGGGAAGGAGAAAGAAAATTTGAAACTCAAAAACTAAAAGTAAATGAATGTTAATATACAATTTATATTAAAGTGCTTACCATCTTTAGGGAGAAAAGAGATACGGGAGAGAAGAAGAAAATTTGGAACTCAAAATTTAAAATAATTAATGTTAAAATTATTTTACATGTAATTGGAAAAATAAAATATTATTTAAAAAAAGAAATATACTGCTTGATTCTGATAGTTTGTGATCAGTTATCAAACATGTTTTCTCATCTTTCCTTTTTGGTGCACAACAAGAAGGTTGGACATAAGGCTATTATGGAAAAACTTAAGAATAGAAGTTGTCATGTGCCAAGTTTTTTTTTTTTTTTATATCTGCCCTTGGCCTTTTTTGTCATTCTCTCCAGTTTATACTCTTCATCGTTCCTCTTGGTATTCACTGCAAATTCTTGCTTTTCATCCATTTTCTCCATCTGTTGGTGTGCTGTGAAGAGAACATCTGACTCAGCTCTTTCCAAGGCTATTAATCTATACTGGGCTGGCCAGGAAAATCATCACATCTCCAGAAATGCTCTGATAGTAGCTGCTTTCACTATTATTTCTCCTGGAGAAGAGAAGACTAATAGAGAACATGATGGCTATCTTCAAGTATAGCAAGGAACATTATGTGAAATATCTTTTTCTCTCTTTCCCCCTCCTTAAAGGTATGAGTTCTAGGGACTTTCTTTTGCCTTTCTTCTAATTCCTAGCACTTAATACACAGCCTATCACTTTATAGTTACTTAATTAATGTTACTGACTCATAGTAATAGCTAGCATTTATATAGAGCTTTAAAGTGTGTTAAATAATACTATTTTATTCTTCACAAAAACTGTGACAGGTAGTTGCTATCATTATTCCCATTTCACATGTGGAAACTGAGGCAGATGGAGGCTTAAATAACCTGCCCAGCATTAGACAGTTAGAAGAGTATCTGAGTCTAAATTTGAACTCAGGTCTTTGGAGTTCAGGAGAGATTAGAATTGTTTCATTTAAAGGAAGATTAAAAATTAACTGGAGACTAAAAAAAATCTCATCTTAAAGAATAAGTGGGTCAAAGAATAAATCATAGAAATAGATAATTATTTCATTAAAAAAATGACAACAATGAGACAACATATCATCATTTATGGGATGTAACCAAAGCAGTACTTAGAAGAAAATTTATATCTTTAATTGTTTACATCAATAAAATAGAGAAAGATCAGATCAATGTAATGGGCATGCAACTAAAAAAAGAACAAATTAAAAATCCCCAAATTACCAAATTAGAAATTTTGAAAATCTAAGAAAAGATCAATGAAATTGAAAGTAAGGAAATCACTGAACCTAGGAGCTGCTATTATGGGAAAAAACCCTAATAAAATAAACATCTATTTAAGTTAATTAAAAGTTAATTCTTAAATTAATTTTAAAAAAAGGAAAGAAGATAACTAAGTTAAAAATGTAAGGGGTGAATTCGCCACCGATGAAGAGGAAATTAAAACAATTAGGAACTATTTTGCCTAATCATATGCCAATAAATCTTACAATTTAAACAAGTAGATGAATATTTACAAAAATGTAAATTGCCCAGATTAAGAGAAGAGGAAATAGGAAATATGGTGCTGATTCCTGAATCAAGAAGAGTGAAAATAGAGAAAGAAAACTATAGACCAATTTCCCTGGTGAATATTGTTGGAAAATTTTTGAATAAAACTCTGGCAAGGAAATATATTGGAAGGCTTAAATATTATGATCAAGTGGGATTTATACTAGGAACATAGGCTTGATTCAATATTAGGAAAACTATCAATGTAACTGATCATATCAGTAACAAAATCAACACAAATCATATAAGTGTCTCAATAGACGCAGAAAAAGTCTTTGACCAAAAAACAAAACAAAAGAAAATCTCCCCCCCAAAAAATACCCATTCCGATTAAAAACATCATAGAATCTAAAAATAAATTGAACTTTCCTTAAAATGATAAGTAATATCTCTATCTAAAACCATTAGCAAGCATTATCTATAATGGGAATGAGCTATAAGCCTTCCCAATAAAATCAGGGGTGAAGCAATTTTAAAGGACTTAACACACAAGAATTTTTTGAGGGTTTTTTTTTTTTTAAATCATGTACCAGGATATAAAAATACAAAAGGGAGACAGTTCCTGCCTTCAGTGAACTTATATTCTGTTAGAGACAGTACATTGCTACTAAATCCTCTTTAATATTCTGATTGAGCATCAGGAAAAAAAGAGTGTGAATTATGCTCTCATTTATAGAAAAGAACTAGTAAAAATTGGAAAATCTTGGAATCAGGAAACAAGATTGCACTAAGGGCCACATCATTGAAATTGTCTCTGAGCTCCATGACCATAAGCAGTTTGACTTCATTTGCTAAAAATGGCTAGCACAATATTTTGGACATAGCAGATAGTGAATAAGTACTGTGGAATAATAGATGCACGAGAAAAAAAAATTATGGCCTACCTTGAGCCCTTCTCATTACTGCTACCCTCAGAAATGCCAACATTTTATTTCACCTTTGCTTTTGGTATTTTTCTACTAGATTTTGTTTGAGTCTTTTTTTTTTTCAGCTGTTCAGTGAACTTTTTACTCTCCCACATGGGAAGGTCCCTAAGATCCAAGCAGTCAGCACCAGTGAAGACAAATGAGTTGCAGGAAGGGCAAGCCCTGGACCAAAGCCAGGAGTTATTTATTGCGAAGGGTCTGTTCCATATGTTTACCAAACACATTCATTTTGATCTTTTTTCTTTTTTCTTTTTTTTTAGTTTCAACAACAATAAACAGTATGAGTCAGTATGACAAATAATGTGCTTTGTTGTAGACTGAATAAGTCATAATATTTTTCATATATCATATATATATACATATATACATGTATGTATATATATATATAAATTAGTGGATTTGTGATCTCATTACTGTGGGTGATTCTGCCAATGGTATAATTAATAGTCCATCTATGTCTTCTCATCCTGGCTATTATCAAGTATACAACAAAACCTACCAAAGAAGGTTCATTCAACATGCAAAGAACTTTCTTCTAGATATCTTGAAATTTCATGTGTCTCAATAAGTCAGTCAATAAATCTTTATTAAGTTCTTACGTATATTGGGCACTGTGATAAGTGCTGGGGTTAAAAAGAAGGCAAAAAAAAATCAATCATTGCTCAAGGATCTCATAATCACAATTACTATGTTGGCTCACCTTTTCTAGTCATCCTTCTTCTTGATATTGCCTTTTTAAAATTTTAAAGAATCCTGCATTGTTTATATGCTTCAGTCTATAATGAAAGGGGGAGAAGGGAGACAACATATGGACGATTATGTACAAAGATATACACAGACACACACACATATATATGTACATATATATATATATATAAAGATATATAGATACACACACACACACACACACAGAGGATCATTTGGAAATAATCTTTGAGAGAAGTCACTAACATTAAGTGGAACCAGAAAAGGTATCTTGGTGAAGGAGTGATTTTAGCTGAGACTTGAAGTAGGCAGGGTAGCTAGTAACTAGAGGTAAAGAAAGAGAGGATTCTATGAGAGGACTTGAACAAGAGTAGTACAAGATATAAAGCCAAAGACATACAGCTTTTCCATGAGAGGTAGTGCCCATATCAGTGAGATCATAGGCTCACTGAAGCAATACAAGTATGTAAGAAATGATATGATGCATTTAGTCTACAAAAAATGTGTTTACTTATTATACTGACATTTATTTGTGGTTAGAGTGAAGTATAGTTCAAAATGACTGTGTTTGGTGCACATATGGAATAGACCCTTTGCAAAAACAAAAACAAAACAAAACAAAACAAAAACATATATAACTTCTGGGTTTAGTCCAGAGCTTACCCTTCCTGTGACTCATTTGTCTTCATTGGTGCTGACTGTTTGGATCTCAAAGACCACTTGGGAAACTGTACAGGACTTTTAATGACCTCAAGCATCTCTCTGAAGTAAAGAAACATCTTTTCTAGAGCTGTGGTATGGTTTAGAAGTTATGGAAAATGCATTCTCTCTTCTACCTAATCAAATCCCTAGTTTTCTTTAAAGTTCAGATTAAGTGCTCCCCCCTCCAGGAATTCTATTCCAATCAATTCTCATCTGTAGTGGATAATGGCTCCCCATCCCATTTCATTTCTCTTTGTCTATATTTTGTATTTTCCTTTTTGAGTTTGTATTTCTCCCCAACAGAATATAAGAAAAATGATTGTCTTTCTCTTTATATTTATGTACCCATATTCTAGCATGGTACCTGGCATATATAAGAACAGAATTTGATGATTGGAAGAGCTATTAGCAACCATCTATTTCTCTTTACAAACTACAACATAGCCAACAACTGGTTATCCAGACTCTGCCTGAAGATTTTCAAGAAGAGGGAACTTAACCCTTTCTTCAGGCAGCTTCTCCACTCCATTTTGGGACAGATTTAATTGTTAGCAAGTTTTTTCCTGATAACAACCTTAGATTGGCCTCCTTGCCTCCTGCCCATTGTTCTTGGTTCTGCCCTTTTGGTCAAAAGAAGTAAATGTAGCTCCTCTTCCATGATGCCTTCTTTTCTTCAAGCAAAATATGCTCAGTCCCTTCAATCAGTCCTATCATCATCATCATCATCATCATCATCATCATCATCATCCTACCTAGCATTTATACAACACCTCAAAGTTTGCAAACTGTTTTACAAATATTAACTCATTTTATCTTTATTACAAATCATAGAGATAAGTGCTTTTATTTTTTTCATTTTATAGACAAGGAAACTAAGGCAGAGAACAGTTAAGTGATGTGCTTAACATCAAACAGCTAGTAAGTATCTGAGCCATATTTGAACTATATATTTCTGAATCCAGGTCCTGTGATCTATCCACACGTGTTATCTGTATCACCTAGCTGCTTCATAAAAATATGGACTTAAGGCTATTCATTATAATGGTTACACTTCTCTTGATATGATCAATGTCTTTTTTAAACCATGGTTCTCAGACCTGATCATAATACTCCAGGTGTATTCTGATGAGGGCCGATTAGAGTGAGACTATTACTTCTCTATTCCTGGAAGTATTTGATACTTCTCTTAAAATAGTCCACATTTACATTCTTTTATTGGTTTTCTTTTGACTTTCAATTCATTTTATTTTTTTCAAATGAAGATCTTTCTTCTTTCCCTCTTGCCTCCTGTCTTCCGCATCTTCAGAAAGCAAGATTCATTGACTTTTGTAGCTATCACGTAACACTGCTGCTTCATTTGGAATTTAGGAGTATATAAAAGAACACTAAAAACCTTAGCTCCTTTTCAGCTATCTATGCCTTTCCCATTTTATACTTGTAAATTTGATTTTTCATATTCAAGGGTACATTTACATTTTCTTTTATGAAATTCAGCTCATGTTCTAATGCCTATCAAGATCCTTTTAGATCCTGTCATGCCATTTACCAGCTCTACCTTCTTACTTGGTATCATTTGCAAATTTGATGAGTATGTCATCTATACCTTTATCCAAGTAATTGATAAAAATGTTAAACAGCAAAAAACCAAGCCCAGATTTCTTCATTTCACCACTGGAGATCAAATGACAAGTTGACACAGGACCATTAGTAGCATCAAACAGTTTTAAATCCATATTTCTGTTTTATAGTCTAATCCAAATATTTCTCCACAAGAATACTCTGAGACCATTTAGCAAAAGTTTTGCTGAAATTAGGCAAACTAAATCTATAGTATTCTCCTTATCCAACTGTCTAGTAAACTTGTCAAAAAGAAAAATGAGCTTAATTTGGAATGTTTTATTCTTGATGAAGCCATGTTACCTCTTTGAAATTATTGCCTCATTTCTAAATGTTTATCAACCATCTCTTTAATAATCCAGAATTTTCTCAGGAATCAAAATTAAGCTTATTGGTCACCTCAGATTTGAAGGCTCTTTTCCTTCTTCCTTTCTCTCTCCCTTCCTTTCTACCTCTCTCTTTCCCCCCAAAGTATAAACATTTGTCTTTCTCCAAATTTGTGGCACCGCCTTTCCAAGCACTCTTACAATTTCTCCTTTTTTCTTTCATTTCCATGATCTAGTTCACTTTCTATTTTTAAACAAAACAGAAACAAAATGAGAATTGGTTGGCTCTACCTTCTTTTGTAGTCAGTTATTACCATCTCATTCATTTTTTAATTGTGGTTAAGGCTATTTTCTTTCTCTTCAGTGTTTTTCTTGGGGGGGTAGATAGGGAAGTTATAAAAAATCTGACTTTCTCCCTCAGACTTTTTTAGATTCACTTTTTTTAAAAGTAAAATACCTATATTATTCTTTAATTGTAAAGGTAATCATGATAAGCAAACTGAAATATGTGCTCATTAATGACTCATTTACAATTCAACAGTTGAATCTTTTCATATTTAGAGAATATTTTTGCTACTTTGTTAGAAAAACTGACAGATAATAATAGACAATTCAATTATTTTAATGAAAATTAGTTTACATTTGGAGTTTTCATTTTGTATATATATATACATACACACACACACACATATATATATGTACACAAGGTCATAGATTAATTTAATCCAAACTCTTCACTTTCTAAATGAGGAAACTGAGGCATATAGAAGTCAAATGACTTTCTCAAAATCACATATTAGTATCTGAGTTGATATGAATCCAAATTCCTGATTTTGTATAATGCCGTATAATTATTTTATTGCTAAATAGGAAATGGTTTTTTAAGAATCATTTGATTTTTATTTTAGTTACTTTCAATATTAGAAAAATTTAAATATTAAATTAGGTGATTAGATGTCTATTTTTTTTACTTTCTAGTTACTGTCTATCTTATAAATTGGAAACAAAGCTCAGCATTTCTTCCCTTTCTGTTTCCAAAAGATGTCTCAGTGTTCTTACATAGTTTCTGTCATGTGTGACTCTATGAGCCTTTTGGGGATATTCTTGGCAAAAAAAAATGGAGTGGTTTGTCATTTCCTTGCCCAGCTCATTTTACAGATGGGGAAACTGAGGCAAATAGAGGTTAAAAAACTTACTTGTCCCAGGGTCACATAGTTAGTAAGTATCTCAGGCCAGACTTGACTCCAAGCCTGGAACTCTCCCCACTCTATCCACACAGATATTTGGTGTACGTTTAAAAAAAACTCCGCAGTGTCTAAATATTTTGGTCACTACCACTCTTTCATGGGTATGACTTTGTTTGCATTCCTAACCAGCAAAATGATGTCTAGCCATCTATCATCTTTATCTCTGAAGTTTATTCTTAAGTATAATTGGATGATTATTGGTGATAGATACACTTCAGAGCAAACTTTTCTTCAGCAGAGCATAGATAATGTTAACATGGAGGAAAAATTTTAAAAGCTGAAAATGGGGCCCAACCTCTTGTAGCCAACTTACACAATTTTTTTCTGAAAGCTACATGAACATATTCTGAAATAGTCTATAATTTAAAATGATATTTTCTACCTTTGAGTTTCTACATTCTTTAATCTACCTAACAGAGGTTTTAATTTAAGAAAAAGTGTTTTAATTTTAAAACTCTGAACAAGCTTTTTTTTTTATTAAAAAGAAAAGAAAAACCATCTGCTTTTATTTTATCTATAGGTGATCAACTAATTACAAACTTTTAGATTGGTTCTTTTCATACTTTAACCTCACATCTCATATCAAAAACAAAATCTTTTCCATAGAACTAGAAGTGATCATATTTTGATCAAAGATAATGAATTCAGTGACTCTTTAAAACACAAAAGTTTTTCTCAAAGCTGTCTCCTTAGATCACCACTTTGTTACTCTGAGTGCAAAGTGCAAAATAGCCAGTCTATCAAATATACATTTTTTTTAACATATTTTAACTAACAAAAACATCTTTCAGTAGCCCAAAGTCTAGGTAATCATATACTTATTTTTTTTAATTAAAGCTTTTTATTTGCATAACATATGTATGGTTAGTTCCTCAGCATTGATCTTTACATAGCTTTCTGTTACAAATTTTACCCCCAATCCCCACCCCTCCCCTAGACAGCGGTAATTATATACTTATAACTGCTTTTACTTTTTGTTACATCTTGTTATCATTATTGTTGTTCAGTCATTTTTCAGCCACGTCTAACTCTTTGTTACTCCATTTGATATTTTCTTGGCAAAGATGTGAGAGTGATTTGCCGTTTTCTTTTCTAGCTTATTTTCCATAGTAAATATCTACTAAGTATCTGAAATCAAATCTGAACTCAAAAGAATCTTGCTAATGTTATGCTTGATAATCTATTCTCTGTACCATCTAAATGCAAACTATTTGATCAATATGTACTAATACTTATTTGATGTCCCAAAATTAGTCAACTGATTGAATCTGGTGAGTTTAACATTTTGAAAGTTGTAACTAAAAACTAATCAATATATTAGTCAGTAACTGTATTAGAGCACCTACTATGGGCTATTAGCATAAGATATTTCTTTTGGTGCAAATCCTTGTAATGATCATAGTAAATAATGTGACTGTTTAACTTTTTTCCAGTTTCTCAAAAATACATGACTGTCTTAAACACATCTGTAGTAGTCAGGATGTTAACAGCAAAAAGCAGTAGCTGAATGGTTGGATCTGTGTTATCTTATGCTCTTCTTTTTTCCTCTTTTTTTTTTCTCTTGATTGTAGCTGATAAGAAATTTTGTGCATACTGCTGCATTTTTTTTTTTACCACCAGAAATAAAGCTAACTGCTTTCAGTCTGTTAAAGTTTCTGCAAATTTTGGAATCAATTTTGTTGCCAATGAAAAAAAAATTTCCTAGGTTTTTTAAAAAAAACCTTGACAAACAGAAAAACTTAATCCACTATACCAATGCCGCATTCACCATTTTCTCAAATACTTAGGTGAAAAAAAGAAATACACAATTGGCCTGCATGTTATTTTAGGCCTAATGCCCAGGTTCACAGAACAAACAAAAGCCTGACCTGATGTTCAGCTATTTTACAGTATTCCACTAAACATCTAATTTACTAATAAAACACTGGAAAAACAAAGAACTCTATTAACATGGTTAACAAAACAACATTTTCAGCTGACAGAAAGCCTGTGCAACAAACTCATAAGCAGGTAAAATGGAGGTGCAGATCTCTGTGGGGTTGTATTACAAGATTTACAAAATTAAGTGATTAATAACATATCTGAAATAGAAGGAATAAATGACTGAGGCTAAGAGGCGTTTTCTAAGATGCAATAAGTAGATGAATACAAAAAGTTATTGCAAAACTACTGTAATCACACCCACTTTGAAGAAACAAAGGGCACCTTGCTATTGTCCACTATCTATATCACATGACTGAGAAAACTCATCTTTTAGCCAGGAACTCCAGTCTGATTTAGCTAGTATTCTAGCACAGAAACAGAAAGTTCTTTTATAGCTATACTGACTTACAGCTTGTTCTCGTTTCCAAGTTTTGATACTGGCAACCTGTACCTTATTATAGAAACTAAAACGGAGGATTGTCAGCAGGTTTCTTGACTTGATTTTCTTAAACAGATTTGTTTCAATATGCTACTGTAATTGGTGATTTCTCATATAGAATCTTGTGATTATTCCTCTTGCTGTAATACAAATATGTTGATGATGATGAAATTTAGGGCCAGTGCCTTCAGGTCTTTATTTGTGTAACATTGCCATCAATGAGGTTCAGCAATGCCCAGTGATATCACTGTAAATCATTCATTCATTTAACAATATTTGCAAAATACCTACTAAATGTTAGGTGGGACAAAATTATAGTTTAGATGAAGGAAAAGAAAAAAGAAATTAAATAAGAAGAAGGAAAAAAAGAGGAGACAAAAACAAAGAGCTCCAGTATCTATTATAGATTCAGAGTATTTTTTGACATTTTTCCTAGTTAAGCAAATATTCAGGAACATTCTGACATGTACTATTTAAAAAAAAAAAACAAAAAAAAAACTTGTTACTGCTTCATTTGACTGTTCAAATTTAATCACTGAATTTTAATACATGATAATTTCTTTTAAAAATACTGATAATTTCATGAAAACCTGTTAAGATAGCAATCTCTCCAAATATTGTATATATTCTCCCTTGCTTAGATAAGGCTATTTTTCTATCTGAGATAACACTTTTATATACTTCTTTAACCTATGACTTTTACTTAACAGCATAATCAACAGGGATATGTAAAGACACTACCTAGTTCCTATGATATTTCAACTCGGGAAATGACCAGGAGGTTGTCACATTCCAAGCCAGGTAAAGGATAGGTTGCTTTGTCTGTTGGAACTATTTTTTTATTTAAAGGGCATCTGTATGAAAGGTATGGAAAAGATATAAGAAGATAATCCAGGGATTATACTAATTTGTAATATTTTTGTCCCTCTTCCATTGATGCATTTGAGCAGATTGTAATGGGTTCAGTCTTTCCTTTTGCAGAAGAATTAGTAGACTGCTGAATTGTAGATAAGTTCAAACAAGGAAGAGAGAGGGGAATAAACATTTATGCAGCATCTACACCAAGCACTTTTACAAATGCTATCTCATATAAAGTAAAAAGGGATCAGAGAGAACAAAAGAATAACTTACAAGGAAGTAAAGAAAAGATGGACACTCATGAATGTAATTTCTTCTATTATTATACATGCTTTCTTGAAATGGAAACTTATTGTTATATATTTTGAATCCTTCCTGATGTTCCATTGGGCACATATTTTCTTTTGTTTTTTATTCTCCTTTCTTTTTTCTATTCTGTTTTTTTCTTATTTTGTATTTAGTTCAGTAAAAAAAATAAAAAGAAAAGAGAAAATACTAAATATTGTTTCATTTGTTCCTCACAATAACTCTGGAGAATAGTTACCATTTTAATCCTCAGTTAGAAAACTGGATCAAACAGAGATTCAATAATTTGCCTGCAGTCACTCAGTTCATAAGTGTCTTGGGCTAGATCTTTCTGACTCCAGGCCCAGTGCTTTATCCACTGTATCTATAAACAGCACATGGCTTATGATAATCAGGCAGGAGAAGCAGGAGCTATAATTTGATTTATCACTTTGGTTTGATCCAGGTCTACTTTTATTTAGCATCCAGAGATTATGATCTCTTCTCACAGGACTCTGAGAACAGGACTCTTTGCCGTTCTTTTTTTGTAAGATATGTGTTGACCCATTTTTACTTTGATGCAACAGATACTTTTCAACAAACCCCTCTGCAAAGTATATTATACTTCTTCTTTTCTCAAACAAAGAACAATGGGTTTTGTTATTAACAAAAAGTCACGATGTTTCCTTCAGCATTGGCAGTAAGGTACCAACATGGACAATTCTCTCTTTTATCACAATATTGTTGTACCCCGGGACTTTCTGAGTAAATATGGAGCCAATGGTCATAATCCTTTGTATAACTTGATGTTAATCAAACCCACTTGAGGCTGACCCACTTGAGGCTGCTTAGTGTGAAACTCCATCATAGGGCAGGCTGGAAATCTAAACCTCTGACAGAGAAGAAAAAACAAGGAGAATAAAATGAAAATGAACAAAAGAGTAAGAAAAAAAGAAATAAGGAAGTCAAATGAAAATGGTATAGTACTATTTACAAAACTCAGACACCACTCAAAGGCTTAAATGTCTTATATAGCTCTTATCAAATGAGATATACTCAATCATTAAAGCTGGGCTACCCAACTGATAGATAAGACTTTCCAAAAAAGATTTCAAAAAAACCTTACTTGGTAGATTTCCAAATAAGATACCCAATAACGAAGGGAGCAGAAAGAGCAGTCCAGACTAATATATGGCTACCAGACAAATAGAAAATATTGTATTTGTCCAAGGTTACAAACAAACTGAACATGGCTACAAAAGAACTAATTTTTCCTATTGCGCTAGGTTGTATCTCCAGAAGTCTAAGTGACTCTCAGGTTTAAGGAGGGCTGCCCCAACATCACTCTCAAGGCAGAGATGACAAAGAAAGATGGACATATAAAATTTTTTATTTCTTTTGGGAACCTTATATGAAAGGCATATTATAGAAAGAAAACATTCTTATTCTGTGGACTTTCCAGAGTGCTTTTGTTTTCCTGGGCACCTAAGTGGATAGAAGGCTGGGCCTAGAGTCAATTACCTTTTTGAATTCAAATCTAACTTTGGACACTTCCTAGTTGTATGATTCTGGGGAAGTCACTTAATGCTGCCTCAGTTTCTCCATTTGTTGTGCCAGATAAGGAAATAGTAAACTGTCTTTGTATCTGTCAAGAAAACCCTAAATAGGATCACAGCGAATCAGACATGACTAAAAAAAAACTATAGAATTTGTTTATCTTCCTTCATATGTTCCAGAGATTCCCTGACAGTTTTGGTTGTGTTGTTCCACTAATCCTGCAGACATATTTCGTGTGCAATTCCTTCCTAACAATGGATGTAACCATAATGCCTCTATGACAGTTATTCCATAACAAAAGGAGGCAATGGCATCATATGTAACTCTTCTCTGTCCTCTCTTGCCACACGGTTCCTTGCAATGAAGACTCTGTTAACTGAAAATGCCTTTGTGGCATTTAGTTGTTCAGTTGCAGACTGATGTGGTCTGCTTCAATTGTTGAGATAAAAGCAAGACAGCAGCACAGCATAAGGACTTGCAAAAGGTGTGTTTTTGTGTGCTATTTTTATGAACAGATGTCTGCTTCAGGAGTTTTCTGAAAACATGGGTTACTGGTTTGTTTCAGAGATTTCCCTCTCCTTTCCCCCCCTTAATTCTTTCTTCAGTTTATAGAATGCTAGAACTGGAAGGGACTGCAATATTATTACTGATGCTTAACCCTTGCTATTCTTCAATAGAATCCTTTGCCAAGATGGCTGTTTCCTTTGATTTAGATTTAGAGTTGGAATCTTAGCTCTGCCATCTATGCATTCTTAGCTAAATAAGCTAGGGGAAAGGCATTGGACTTGGAACTGGAAGATCCAAGTTCAAGTTCTGCCTTGGACACTTAGTTAACTGTAGGATTCTGCACAAATCATTAAATCTTTCTGTGTTCCAGTTTCTTTAATTGTAAAACAAGGAGAATTATATTCAGCAGCTTCTAAGGTGCCTCCAAGTTCTAAATCTATGATCCTATGATGTCAAGAACTCTCTAGGATGTACTGTCTTCATCTATTAAAAAAAAAAAAAAGGTGGAGTAAGGGTTGGGGACAGCTAGATGGTGAAGCGGATAGAGTACTGGCCTTGAAATCAAGAGGACCCCAGTTAATACAGCCTTGGACATGTAATACTTCCTAGCTGTGTGATCCTGTGCAAGTCATTTTAACTCTGATTACTTTGGGGGAAAAAAAGGGTGGTGGTGGTGATGGTAGAAATTGAACAAGATAAACTCTAAGGTCCTTTCTCAGATAAAATCAAAACCACCAACAACACCATCACTAATAATAAGGACTAACATCTATATTGTGCTTACTAGGCACTGGGCACACTAAGCACTGTACAATTATTATCTCATTGGATTCTCACAACAACCCTTAGAAGTACAGGGTATTATTCTCATTTTCCATATCAGGAAACAGAGGCACACAAACTTACATAGAGTCACAAGCTTCTGAGGCTGGATTTGAACTTGTTTCCTGATTCCTGGCCTGGTGCTCTATCTACTGTGCCACCTAATTGTTCCCCTAAGTATTTATTAAGTTCCTATTATGAATTAAGTGCTGTTTTAAGTTCTAGAAATATAAAGAAAAGCAAAAGTTCTGGTAATAACAAAGAAAAGCAAAAGACCAAAGTTAGTTTATACTAAAATATATGAAAACATTAATTTATGCTTGATTTGTGGGGACCAGGGGTTCATTTTGAAAGGAAGTCTTGCTAAGAATTTTCAAATGACAGTGTCTTCAGTAGCCTTCCCTCAGTATAATCACAACTTAAAGAATAGACTTGAATCATTTGTTTAAAAGGCATGACATCCAACTTCCATAGCAAGGAACAAAATAATTTCTTAGCTTCTCTAATCAGTAAATATCCTTAAGGAAGGGACAATTCATGGCAGATGAGCATAGGCTTTGACTTTAAAAGAGTCTAGTGTTCACTTCATTATGATGAAAAACATCTTCAAAGTCTATGTGGATGGCCGCAAAAGTTGTACTGAGTTGTACTGTTGATGAAGTTATAAGACAGGAACATGGAGATATGTAATATATTGATATTAGTATTACAGAAAGACATCATCTGTCTGGGATAAATTTGGGAAAGCAAAGGATTCATAAAGGGTTAGTTTTCTGCTAAAGGTTTTGCAGTATCTGAATGGATGAAGTTGTAGAGAAAAAAGTTGATGTTAGGTATATCCCTAATTTATGTGCTTCTCTTTTTCCTTGTCCTTTTTCTTTTCCTTGTTAAAAGTTCTTAACTGATCATTAAGATTTTAATTTACAACTTTAATTGATTTAAACTTAATGAAGTCTGTTCAGGCTAGTAGAAACCAATTGAGAAGTGAATTTTGAAAGGAGTGATTGAATTTTGAAATGAGGAGATTGGCACAGATAAGCCAATGTTTCTTGCTTTTCTTTCTCTAGGATTCTCTGAGGAAGACACCATGATAGAACTCAGAAGTGAAGATAATTTGTGAGAGAAAACAGAATGATTGAGATTGATTGAGGATTGTTAATTGTAATGACAGGTCAGTTAGAAGTGTCTTCCTGCACAAGGGGAAAGGTTTAAATATGAAGATCCAAGAGCAGGAGTGTTTCAGGTGAGCTTTGGAAAAGGTTGGGTAGGTAGAATAAGAAAGAGGCCAATTTAAAATTTGACCTCCAGAGAAACTGCTGACTTTGAATTTGGTGATTTTGGAAAGAACAGTTTTGATCTATAATAGAAAGGTAGATCTGACAGAAATAAGACAAAAACAAAACAAAACAAATCTTTGCTTCCTTGGCAATTAAAGACTAAAAAAGTATTTTAGACTAAGGATAGAAATATTATCAGGAAGGATAGAGTAAAACCAGGATTAGAATTATAGAAATTACTCTAGTCAGAGAATGAAACATTAATCATCTGTTAAGAGACTGATTCAAGAGCGTAGGTGAGATAGAGTAACTTGAACAACAAGAGCTATGTGTCTGTATAAAGGGACAGGGACTAGACCTGTGATGGAATCCCTCTTTCCACTGCTGTCTGCCCCACTAACCAAGAATTACTTAAAAATTAGGTTTCTCCCAACTCTAGATTTTCTAATCCTAACAATTTTTTTTTCAGTATAATAAAAATAATTTTTAAAAAATTGATTTTGCATGTGCAAATTTTCTAAAAGGTCAATTTCTTAATCTTGCCTATGTCATAGACTTGTTTGGAAATCCAATGAAGTCTGTGAGCTCCTCTGAATGTTTGTTTTCTTTTAAAAATGTAATTGATGTTGGTGGAACTGTGAATGGATCAAACCATTCTGGAGAGCAATCTGGAACTATGCTCAAAGAGTTATCAAACTATGCATACCCTTTGACCCAGCAGTATTTCTACTGGGCTTATATCCCAAAGAGGCCTTAAAGGAGGGAAAGAGACCCACATGTGTAAAAATGTTTGTGGCAGCCCTTTTTGTAGTGGCAAGAAACTGGAAACTGAATGTATGCCCATCAATTGGAGAATGGCTGAATAAATTATGGTATATAAATATTATGGAATATTATTGTTCTGTAAGAACAATAGCCAACAAGATGATTTCAGAGAGGCCTGGAGAGACCTACATGAACTGATGCTAAGTGAAATGAACAGAACCAGGAGATCATTATACACGACAACAACAAGACTATACAATGATCAATTCTGATGGACATGGTTCTCTTCAACAATGAGGTGATTCAAACCAGTTCCTATTGCTCAGCAATGAAGATAGTCATATACATCCAGAGAGAGGCCTGTGGGAATTGAGTGTGGACCACAACATAACATTTTAATGCTTTCTGTGGATGTTTGCTTGCATTTTGTTTTCCTTCTTAGGTTGTTTTTTCCCCCTCTTTCTAGATGTGATTTTTTCCTTATGCAGCAAGATAATTATATAGATATATATACATATATTGGATTTGTCATATATTTTAACATATTTAACATGTATTAGACTACCTGTCATCTAGGGGTGGGAGTGGGAGGAAGGAGGGGAAAAATTTGGAACAAAAAAAATTTTGCAAAGGTCAATGTAGAAAAATTGCTCATATGTTCTCTAAATAAAAAGCTTTAATAAAAATGTAATTGAAGGAAATTCTAAATTTCATTTAGAACTTAATGAAAGCACAGATATAATTTTTCATTTCCAAACTCATAGACCCCCTTCACAGACTTCCTTTAAATCTGTCCATGAATTACTTAAGGGTCTGTGGACCACAAGTTAAAAATCCTTTGAAGAAAAAGCATTTCAGGAGATAGGAACATCTCATGGACCTCAAAGAACAGGTTCTAGAGAGACCCTCTGCTCTTTGTTCTTGGGATCTTCCTCCTACTCTCCCCTGCCCCCAACACATACACAGAGACAGCTTCAAGGTAGCAACTTAAACCAACGATGAAAAACACCTATATGCATTCTATTCAGGAACTGTTCTAAATCTATTCTGACACAGTAATCTTTGACTATAATATGGGGCAGATGACTGGGTATTTCATTTTTAATTTTTTCCAAACACCAAACATTCTTCATAAAATCATTGCCTTTGCTTATGTTGCTAAACTTGACACAAACAGCAACCATGCCCCATGCAGTTCCATCCTGGGTCATGTGATTTGAAAGACTGGTTATCATTCCATCATATGATTTTTTTTTCACATGGAAAAATGAGATTTAACTCTTTTAAAAAGGAAGATTTAGGTAAAAAGTAAAGCTCTAAAATTTTAAAATAATTTGGTAGCAATATAATAATTTGATGTTTTATTTTTTTAGCTTTACTGCCTGGATGAGACAAACTTTATAATTTCCTGACCAAAAGAAGCTGAACAAATTGCCAAGAAACTTCCTAGCCTGGGAACCAGAATGTGCCATGCAAGGTATCCTGCAGTAAGGGTGGCCTCATCTTTTCAGTTAGATAAAACAAAGTGGGGAAGAGTGCATAATACAATTAGTAGTGGGTTTATCATATTATCAAAAGTGTCTCAGTAAGCTTGAATTCTGGGCAGAAACCAAGGGGATAGAATACAATAAATAAAAACACAAAATCTTTTACTTAGGTTTAAAAAAATTCAATTGCCTAAACTATAGAATGGGAAAAACTTGAGTTCATGCAGAAAAAAAAAATCTGGTAGTTTTAGCTCACCAAAAATTTAATATAAGTCTACAACTACCAAAAAGACTAATGTTATATTAATAGAAATACAGCATTCATATCACATAAAACCAACCACTGTCCCTTTTTCACTGTTTCTGGTTAGACCGTAACTGGTTTGATATATTTTGTTCAATTTAAGTTACTACAATTTTTGATGAGATACTGACATTGTAGAATAACATCTCTTTGTCATCCTTACGTTAATTGAGAAAATACTTAAGAGTTATTTCGCTTGAAGAGGCCAAAGTCGTTTGGACAGGAGTTTATTAAGGAGAGTTATGTGTCTGAAAGGGGCACCTAGGTGGTACAATGGATAGAATTCTGCGCCTGAAGTCAGGAAAATCTGAATTCAAATTATATCCATTAGGCTGACAAAAATGACCACTTTTCACCCTCCAAAAAAAAAAGATAAATAATAATGTTGAAGAGATTGCAGAAAAATAGATATTATTAGTTCATGGTAAGAAGAACTGTGGATTGATCCATATATTCTATAAAGTAATTTGAAGCTATTCCTCAAAAGTCATTAAACTGTATGTATTCTTTGAACCAGTAGGACCATTTCTAGACTTACAGCCCAATAAAGAGAAGTATCTATATGTTTATATAGATAAATATAATTATTTATATAGATAAATGTGTGTGTATATACATGGGATCATTATAGTGGCAAACTACTGGACATTAAAGGAATGTTATCCATTAATTGAGGCATGACTGAATAAATTATGGTATATGAATATAATAAAATATCCATGAGAAAGAACAAAAGGAATGTGTTCAGAGAAACTTGAGAAGACCTACATGAAGGGGAATCAAGATAGTGGTTCTTTTTATAAAAACAGGGAAATTTGTAGCACATATATGTATATCAATATCATATCAATATTTGTAGATACATGTCTTGAGACAAAGGATGGTAATATATAGACTGGGGGTAAAAATATAATTTTGGATGTGATCATTATAGGAATTTGATTTGCATGAGTATACACATTTGTTATAAGGGTTTTCTTTTTTTTCAATTAAAGATAATTGGGAAGAAGGAAATGATCAATAGATATAGAATTCTGTTTTGGAAATATTGAACTTGAAATGACTATGGGATGGCTAGTGAAAACATCTAGCAGTTATTTGGCAATATGGAACTAAGAAAATAAGGTAACACAAAAAATGACGACTAACATTGAAGGGTTAAAAAATTAGGGATCAGAGAGAAAAAAGAGCTTTGATTGCCTAAATAATTACTGGAATTAAGCTGTTTATACAAGAAAAATAGTCTGCCAGGTGTTTCATATCTGAATTTCATCATCAAAAAAATTCAGCTTTGCTCTGTGTTCAGTTCCCAAGTTATTGAACCTCAGTGTGGACAAACATTTTCAGATGTACTTTTGTTTATCACTTAAACTAAGTCTACTTTCTAGCTTTGCTTTGATTTAATCACATGCCTTTGTGCCCAGTGATGCAGGAAATTATGTCCAGCTGGAGAGACTGATGACTGAGTAAATAAATGCACATAACTCCAACAGGGTAGGGATAAGAAGTTCTTCTCCTGGGGAGAACTTCTGGGTCTGAAAACAGCACTTTTTAAAGGATCTCTTTCCTAGCTGTCCAAGGTCAGAGACAAAACGTGTTAAACAGAAGAAGGCCTAAGTGGTGGTGTTGAGGATGTGGGGGTTTGGTAACATGACAGTGATATTCTAGTATTTTCAGGACTGTCTTACATTAGAGGAACACAGAGTATCCAACTTGGAGTAGAACCTTTATAAAAATAAAAACATGCTCCAATAGAAAAATGGCCACATCCTGCATATGAATATGCAGTGGCTCAGGAATAAACCAGAGCAATAAATCCAAAGTTGGGCGGACTTCTTTGTCTTTTTCAAGGTGACAGTTTTGCACTCAATTATTGTTGTTTTTGTCCTTCATTCTCAAAGATGACCATGACATCAATGATGCTATGACATTCAAGTGAATTGGATTGAATTGAGGCTGTCCAAAGTCACCAGAGCCTCACTTTCCCCTCCAGAGCCATCTAGGTCCAAGGACAAGATATAGTTCTGGATGGCTGAAGATGGTCCTGGCTGCAGTGGGAGATCTCTGCCTTTTTAAGCTTTCACAGATTGACCAACAATAGGTCCAGGCAAAGCCCTATTTAGTCATTGTTTGGGCCCAGATCAGCTCAGAGAGAATATAAATAACAATTGTTTCTTTTTTGGCCAAAAACCTTGAGAGTCTTCCCCTCCCAGATTATATATATATAAAGATATATAAAGATATATATATATATATACATATATATATATGTGTGTGTGTGTGTGTGTGTGTATGTGTGTGTGTGTTTAGATATATCTATATATGTGTGTAAATATACATATATATGCATATATATGTATATATACAATACATATGTATATGTGTGTATATATGTTATATTGAGAGCTTGAGAGAGAGACACACAGAGAGAGACAGAGAGATAGAGAGACAAAGACAGAGAGACAGAGACAGAGACACACACACACACACAGACACAGAGAGAGACAGAAGGAGAGAGAGACAGAACCCGAGAGAGAGAGAGACAAGGGACAGGGACAGGCAGGGGGAGGGGCAGGGACAGGGAGAGGGGCAGGGAGAGACAGAGGGAGAGATGGGGAGAGAGGAGACAGACGGGGAGAGAGGAGACGACAGACGGGGAGAGAGGAGACGACAGACAGACAGAGAGACAGACAACACAGGGAGACAGAGGACAGACAGGGAGACAGATGATGAATAAATATAGAGACATATGAATATGTAGGTATAGAGAGAAAGAGAGGAAGAGAGAGATGAATAAATATAGAGATAGATATAAATATATAGGTATAGAGAGAAAGAGAGGAAGAGAGAGACAGAGAAATATCTACAAGTACCACTCTTTGTACTATAGGTAGTATGGCATCATTTCTTCTTGGTTCAGTAACTAAGCCATACCTTTCCTTCTATCATAAATAGAGAAATGAAAGTAGGGTCTAGAATCAGCTCCATTAGGACTATACCCAGTCATTCCCTTTAGTAAAAGGCCTTGGCAGATAGGAGGGAGGAGGAGGAAAGATAGTAAATTTCTGCAATGAATAAAGTTTATTTTTGCGTGTGAAAATACTTTTTTCATTTTATGACAATACTTTTTAAACAAGCTAGAATAATTTATATATTCTATACACATAACTTAAATGTGTAAATGTAAATATGCATACATACTTGAGATACAAATGACCATTTAAAGGATGAAATCTGGAAGTCAATAGATTTATGTTTAAGTCGTTGCTGGATAGTTTTGGGCACACTGTTTTATGTATTTGAATCTTAGTTTAAAAGAGGGACAGTAATTCTTCTTACCCTACTTATATTGCAGTATAATTATGAGGATAAAATGAAATGTGAAAATACTTTGAAAATAGATTGAAGTACCATACAAATGTAAGATATAATGGTACTAGATACATGATTATATTTGCAATACATTATATCTATATCTATATATAAATATAAATATATATAGATATAGATCGAGATTTACGTGATCAACTCTGCCACAGTTTGATAACTTCAATGAACTTAAAGAATCTTGCAGGGATTGTCAATTTTTGTTAAGTTCATTCAAATTAATTCTTGAGGTGATAGGAATTGGGAAGCAGTAGGAAAATTAGGTAGTTAGGTAGAATAGGAAAACACATATCCTTCTTACTCAAAAATATTCGCTCTTATCTTATTCTCTATCTTATCTATCTTATCGTGCTTAACCAACTAGGGATTCATATGAGTTGAACTCCTCTTCAAAATATCTGCAGCAAGTTTCTCAGATAAAAGTATGCTTTCTAAGATACATGAGAAATTTATTCAAATATATCAAAATAAAAACATCCCCCCCCAAAAAATTGATCACATGCTACATACGAACATGCATTTCTCAAAGGAAGAAATCCAAGCTATCAATGAACATGAAAAATGCTCCAAATCAATAATAATTAAAGAAATAAAAGTTAAAAATAACCATTGAGTTTTCAAATAATATTCATGACCAGAAAAAATTATAAAAAGAGAAAATGAAAATTAGTAAAAAAAAAATCTAAAAGAAAATAGCTATACTAATATGAAGCTGTAAATTGGCCCAACCATTCTGGAAAACACTTTGGAGCTACAATCCAGAAATCACTCAACTATATGACCTTTGATTCAGTGATTCTACTATATTTACTTTGAAGAAATCAAATAAAAGGGAAAAGAAACCATCTATACAAAAATATTTATAGTAGCCTTTTTTAAAATACCAAAACCTTGAAAACTAAAGGTTTCATACTTTGGGGAAAGGGGAAAGAAATTATGGTATTTGTATGTAATAGATTATTGTACTTTAAGAAATAATCTAAAAGGATTGCTTCACACAAGTGTAGGAAATTTTGTATGAACTGATGAAATGAGCAGAACCAGGAAAACAATTTATATAGCATTATTGTAAATAGCAACAACAGCACTGTAAAGAAAAGCCAGAAAAGATAAGAAAAAACAAGGAAGACAACTTAGATCAATTTAATGATCAACTATAATACCAGAGGACTGGCAACAAAACATATTACATATTTCCTGACAGAGAGGTGATTGATGCTAGATACAGAAAAATATACACTTTGTTGCTACTATTTTTTCATTAAAAAATGAAAATTAAATTTTCAGAAAGACCCACTCTCTCCTTTCCATCTCATTGAGCAGTCAGTAAGCCTCCCAAAACTTATTACAAACATGTATAATTAAGCAAAAGAAATTTTCATATTGGCCTTATCCAAATATATATATGTACACTATATATATGTATTTATGTAGGTTTATATGTGTATATATATATGTCTCATATTCATATCAATATCTATCTATCTAAACAGGTTACCTATCTCCTGAAGGTAATGGATTCAGAATGCAGGTTGAGAAATGTCCATACATATAGTAGGCAAATATAGATATGTCTCAATCTGCACTCCATATCTATCACCTTATGTCAGGAGGTTGTCAATCTGGTGAGTGTCTTGTCATGAGTCCTGTGGAATTGTGGTTGATCAGAATCCCCAAGACTTTTAAAGCTGTTGAAATATGCAATGTTTAGACATAGTCAATACAGAAATTTGCTTTGTTTGGATTATATAATCTTATATATATATGTATATGTACATATATATATGTATGTATGTATGTATCTTATACAAAGGATTTGTTTTCTTTTTAAAAAAATTTTTGGAGGGAAAGGAGACTAGCTATATACATTTACCAAAATGGGGAAAAAAAGAAAGAAAAGAAGGTCATTGAAACATTAAAAATTATCATGAAAAAATAGAAGGAAACAAAAGTAGGACATCTTTAGAAATATGTTGATTTACATACTTAAAAAGAAAAGCAAGTCTATATAAATAATAAAGATCCACACTTTCATGTAAATTATCTCTCTTTTCTTCCTACTTTCTACATAAAAACAATCATATACTTTGGTATTGTTAAATTAAAAAAAAATTAATCCCAGCAGACTCTTTAATTCTGTAATTTCTCTTTAAATTCTCTTTCATGGAAATTTGGGAAAATGATGGAGAAGAAGAAACCATTATGAAGCCTGAGGCATTTCAACAGAGAAGAGATGTTCTTCTCTTTAGATGCTTTGCCTGATGTAGCATAGAATCAGAGGTGTTTCTTTTTTTCTTTTCTTTTCTTTTTTTTTTTTTTTTAAACAGCTAAATGAGAGCTTTGGGCTGCTGAAGGAATCATATTAGGGTAGACTGCAAACACAAAAGTCAGGCACCTGGAAGAGTACCAGACTGATTTTTCAAGTATTTTTGTGGCTTCATTCAGTGAAAACTCTGATATGCTGATTTGGACATCTCTTTATGCTATTGATATCAGTATTGTAGCACATAAGGGCAAACAAGAGTAATGGTTGGCATTTATGAATTCCTTTACAAATTTGTTACATCAATTGTTTTGTTACAATAATTAATTGGGTTATAAAATAAGTGAAGATGTATGGATAAAGACAAAATTAAATGCTTCCAAATGATCTGCCTTCAAGTCAGAATTATTCCCTAATACAGGTATATTAGCAATAAGAATAAAAATGGAGATATGGATAATTCATTTCAAAAGGTTCCAAACAAATACCAAGTGAATTAACAGAGTCAGGATGTAAGACCACAAAATTTGGCTACTATACAAAGATGATTAGGAAATGTCATACTGAACAAAGTGGCATCTATCCAAGAAATTAGCATACATGAAAACAGTTCTAGAGGTCAGTAGTCTTGCCCATTAGAACATTAATTTATTAGGTTGAAAATATCATAGTATCTTGTAATTCTCCATGTTTACCAACCTGGGCAGAATATTTGTCTCTTGTAAAAGAGCATAAGGTAGGGTGATCATAGCCAATCAGATAAACCAGAGGGCAGGGGGGCAAAATTTATGTCTACAAAATATCCCCAAACCCTTCTAGAATGATGATACTGATGACAAAAAGAGAGTCAGATGACAGAACAGAAGGTGTACTGGGCTTGCAGCTAAGTTTGAATTGTACCTTGGGCATTTGCCAGCTTGTAACACTGGACAGGTCATTTTCCTCTCTTAAAGGCTCCATTTGTCCATGTATAAAAGAAGAATAATAAGGGTGTGTGTGTGTGTGTGTGTGTGTGTGTGTGTGTGTGAAAGAGAGAGAGAGAGAAACTTCCAAGTTTTGTAAGAAAAGCAGTTTTAAAATGTAGAGAAATGAATAAATTTATGAATTATTAATATTACTATTTTTGATCTAGATTAACAATTTCGTTGTGAAGTATTCCAGAACTGAAACTCTTACCACCAGCATAGACCAATATACTCCTTGATATATTATGGCTTTTGAGAGTTGCTTGGGGCACCGAGAAATTAAATGATTTGTCTATTGTTATACATCTGTTATTTTTCAGTGGCAGGACTTAACCAGAGGTTTTTCAGACTCCAAGATTGGTCTTTTATCTATCATACTAAGTTGTTTCTTATCATTATTATTAATAATATATAGATTTGCAGTTTTATGCATAATCATCTTTTTCTATTGTGCTATGTTTTAAAAATGCTTGTTTTATTTCACAAAATAAAGTAATAAATAGACTGGGGGTAAATAAAGGTTAGAGTTTATAGTATAGCAGCATAGCCATCTGATTTTTCTTATTGTCTCTTTTTCTTTTCTTTCAAAGAACAACTATATCATATGAATTATCCAAACTAAACATCACAGAACCATGGTGAGATTTTCTCTTAAGTATAGGAGCAATACTATTTTAACTAAATTGAAATATGCATTGATATATGTTAACTATATATGCATAATACATATATAATTTAGAATTATTGAAGATTATTTGATAGAAAAATTAAAGTAATCAAAATGAGAACAAAATGACCTTAGCCATGCTTATTCTCCTGACTGCCTTTTTATTAAATTATCAGAATCTAGAAACTTTTACTATGTGTGGGCAGCCAGATCACCCAGCAGAAAGCGATATCATACAGATAGCAGGCTCTTCTTCATCTCACAAATGGGGTCAGATAAATAGTAGGAAATGAGGAAAATATTGTTTTGGTGACAAAAAAATCAAATGCATTTCTCTCTGAGATATCATCTCTAAGATAATGAGGAATGAGACCATATTTTTATTTAACAAATGTAAAAATAGTTAGCTGAGGAAATAAAATTACTATTCACAATGATTCAATAAATGAAAGCTCCCCCCAAATAGTTAAGTAAGTTTTCACCCCTAAACCTAACTCTACTATCTCCTTAGCATTCCAACCTCCAAGAAAAATGATGCCAGAGACAATTAACCCCCATGCACCAAGGAGTGTCATTCATAAAGGGTCAGGGGTTGTGAGGATTTTAAAAGTTTAAGACATCTTCCACTCTGGCAAGAAATGAGCTAAGAAGCAACTGAGGAAAGCACTTACTGTTTGCAGCACTGGCCTTTCGGAATCGAGCCAGGTCCACAGTAGGTGGTCTGCTGGGTTTCTGAGGGGCTGGACCCAAGGTAAACAGTGCAGGCAAGGGCTTCTGCTTAGGGACGGTCGAATGCTTATCTCCCTTTTCTTTCTCTTGACTTCGGTCCCAAGGACCCGTCACAGTCAGCTTAGAAGGTGGTTTGGGGAACTTTGGTGGTGTGGCACCTGAGCCAGAGTCATCCTGATTCATTTTACTCATAAATACGTTCTTAGCTGCATCTATTTTCCTTTCTTCCTTTTTCTCTTCAGGATTTTTGGGAAGGCTGGGGGCTGAGCCCGGAGTCCCTCTGCTGGCAACGGGTTTCAGGGTCACACCAGGGAAAGGTGTATTTGAGGGGTCTGTGCCCTGGTCTTTGTTCTCAGCCTCTTCCTTTGTTGGCTTAAGAGGGTTGACTTTGAGCTTGGAAGGAGGCCCCTTCTGTGGGGTGCCCTTGTTGGGGCTCTGGTCATCAGGGGAGATATCTGCACTGAGAAAAGGTTTCTGTCCAATTGGTGGTTTGGTGAAAGGGGATTTGGGGTCATGGTCTTGTGAAGAAGTGATGAACTTTCCTTTAGGGCCAACCAACTTTGGAAAAACTGGCTTGGATTCATTTTCTTGTGCTGAAGCATTGAAAACAGGCTTTTGGCCAGGAGCTTTTAAGTCATTCTCTTGATTGACGGCATGAAGCAATGGTTTGTTCCCAGAGGGCCTCGGGAATACAGGTTTGGACTCTTCCTTTGGCTGATCAAATGATTTGGGACCTACGGGTTTCAGAAATCCCGGTTTCCCCTCAGGGTCCCTGTTGGCTGCTGGAGTCCCAAATCTCTGGCCTACTCCAGTAGGCTTCAGATATGGGGGTTTGGGATCCTTGTCATTTTTCTCCTCAAAGGAAGGCTTTACTCCCAAAGGAGGCCTTGGAGTCCCAAACTTTGGTAAATTGTTGGGGCCTGGAGGCGGACTGGCATTCTCTTGGTTGGTGAATACATTTTTCTTTGCTTGTATTCCTGAAGGGGCAGGATGTCCTCCTGCTTTGAAGGGTCGACTGCCAACTGAAACCTCCTCTGTCAGGTTGCCCCCAGTGTTAAACTTCGCCATGAGAGACTTCACATCTGCTTTTCCATCCTACAAGCAGAGGGAACAAAAACTAGCTGAAAGAGAGAAGTGTCATTTGTACTATGTTTTACCATATTCTAAAGGGTTTCCTGGTTTGAGGCTTGTAATGCTGCTGATTGGCTGAGGAGGTGTTGTAACATTTATCTTCCTGTATGGCAAAAGAAGTTATGAGAAGGATGGTTTTCTTTTGCATTTTTTTGTTTTTAGAGGGGGAGGGGGGAAATGTTTTTTGTTACCTTTTTAATATCTTAAACTAACCCTTTTACTTTAATCTTATCTTTGTCCCTTTCCTAATTGCCTTTAAAAAAAATCTATTTCATTGGTATTTCTTTAATCTAACTTTCCTTTACTTACCTTTTTGTTTTAATGTAATATTTGCAAATTGATTCTTCCATAATTTTGCAAGCAAAAGTAGTCTTCAAATTAAAATATATGCTTTGGCATATATTTCATACATCTATCATAATTAACTCAAGTTGGTAAGAGTTTTCTTATTTCTGAAATGTCTCTTTTTATTCCTATTTACTTTTATGGTCAGTCTGTTTTCATTTCAGATCTCAGAGGCTGCTGAAGGAGGAGCTAAATCTTTAAAATAAACGTTTGTATTATTACTCTGTGTATGAGAGAGAGAGAAATAGAGAGAGAGACAGAGAGAGAGAGACAGAGAGGGAGGGAGAAAACAGGGAACTTCATATTTCTGGTTCACAATTTTTATAATTTACATGTGGGCAAAATGAAAGGAGAGCTTGATAGGCAAAAAGATATTTGTTAGCTTTCAGAATTAAGACAACCTCAGAGGTTATAAGAGCAGGTGTTAGGTTTCCTGGTAATGTGGAAGTAATAGTGCCTTTCTCTTCAATGTCTTCTCAGATATTTTACACCATTGAAAAGTTTATATTATCTATAAGAGAATATAAGTTCCCTGAAATCAAGATTTTATTTTCAATTTTATCTTTGTATTCCTAGTGTCTGTCACATAATAAGCACTCACTAAGTGCATTTTGAATTAAACTGAACATTATAAAAATTGCCAATACTAGCTCAGAAGTTTAGGGAAGTAAAAGAAAGGGGAATGGCATGAGGAATATTGGGCAGAGGGAGAAAGGTCATCTTTTGTTGGGAGAAAAGTATATATTCCATACAGAAGAAGAAAATTAGTATCTTTTTTTTTCAGCTTTGATCCTACTTTCTAACTCCTCTCCCCTCAAATTTCTGAGCAGACTCAAACACTACCATTTTCACTCTCATTTCCTTTTCTCTCTTCTCCTTTGCTACTATTTACCCATCCTTCTTAAACTGACAGACTTACAATAGGGTTCAGAGAGATCAGGTTGAATATTAAGAACTAGGACTAGTTCTAATAAATAGGAATAATAACAATTAACATTCATGTGCTTTTAGGTTAGCATTTTCAGGTTTGCAAAATACTTTCCATATATTATATGTATCATTTTATACTCACAATGACCCTGGGAAGGAGGTACTAGACACAGATTGTGTCTTGCCCAGTTTGTTATTTCATGATCACTTCTATTCCATCCCTTCTTTTTTGCTAAAATAGAAAGGAGGTTTTGTGTGGGTGGGTATGAAAAATCAAAACTACTAAATTACCACAGACCTGCCATAAAATAGTGAATATTTACAATAAAATGTTAAACTGCCAGGCGGAATTGAAAAAAAAAAAAAACCTATGTTGTTCTTAAAGTCACTGAATTAGTATATGGAATCATTTGTTTATTATCAGATTCACACATTTAAAAGCGTCCTTGCAGATAGATTGTCTAGCTTATTTCTCATTTTTAATGGCAGAAGAACAGGCTATTCACAAAGATTAGAAAGTGAAACAGCTAGTATATAGTATTCCGAACTAGAACGTTCTTTAACTGGGAGTTATGACATCATTGGTCTGATTCCTATTCAAATCCCTAAGTCCTTGTTTGTTTTGTTTTTCAATAGTGTTTTATTTTTCCAATTACATGTAAAGATAGTTTCCAACATTTATTTTTGTAAGATTTTGTATTCCAAATTTTTCTCCCTCTCTCTTGCCTTACTCCTCCCCAAGACAGCATGCAATCTGATATAGGTTATACATGTACAAACATTTTAAATATATTTCCATATTTGTCATGTTATGAAAGAAAAATCAAGACAAAAAGGAAAAAAAAAACAAAAAAGAAAAAGTGAAAAGAAACCCCAACAAATCAGCCAAAAAAAGGGTGAAAATACTATGCTTCAATCCACATTCAGTCTCCATGGTTCTCCCTCAGGATCACATTTTCCATCCCAAGTCTATTGGAATTGTCTTGGATCACTGTATTGCTGAAAAGAGCTGAATCTACCATAGTTGATTATCACATAATCTTGCTATTACTGTTAACAATTTTCCCTTGATTCTACTCATTTCACTCAGCATCAGTTCATGAAAGTCTTTCCAGACTTTTCTGAAGTCAGCCTGATCATCATTTTTTAAGGAACAGTAATATTCCATTGCATTCATATACTATAACTTATTCAGCCATTCCCCAATTATTCCCAATTGAATTCCCCAATTATTCAGCCAATTCCCATATTAAAAAAAACTATGCTGTTTTTAAAGTCACTGAATAAGTATGTGGAATCATTTGCTTATTATTAGATTCACAAACTTAAAAGCAATCTTATAGATAGATTGCCTAGCTTATTTCTTATTTTATGGCAGAAGAACTGGCCATTCAATTTCCACTCATTTTCCAATTCCTTGAATACTTCCTAAGCCCTTATTTTAAAAAACCTAAATATTTAAAAGTTTTAGCAACCAGTTTTTTGGGGGGGCATAAAAACATTTTTAAAAGTCTTATAGAACATATTGGTTGCTTAATAAATGTGTATTGAATAGAACACAGTGAAGAATACACAAAGACAACACACTAAAAATCAAAAGTAAATATAACAAAATTATAAATATCAAATAAAATTTGAATGAAGAGATATGAGAAGATAACTTCAAACTACCCCTTCAGGAAGTGTTACATATGACATGTATTTTTGAACATTTTCAATGTATATTGGTCACTTGTGCTGACTTGTTTCCTCTCTAGAAAAATACTACTTGTCATTCAGGATGCCTCTCTGGGAGGGAGTGGGAAAAGAGTAAATGGGATACTATGGTGATGTAAGATGTAGGATACAGAAAACTATAAATAAAACCTTTTTAAAAATCCCCCAAATTTGTAGGGAGCTCTAGTTTATGCCTCAATAGTTAATGATAGGTTTCCAAAACAAGATTTTAAACTGCATCTTTTAGCACTCCATATCATGTTCCATTTTTTTCCCTCTTACTTTAATTACTTTATGGATTTTTTTTAAAGCTTCAAGGTCATATGGTGAAGACAATAATGTTTTAAGAACAACTTTAAGTTAATAAGTCATTTTGACTCGTAAACATTCAAATTTACTCTCTGCATCCAGAGAAAGAACCAACAAAAAAGTATGTATAGAATAATTTTACATATTTACACACACACACACTTAACATCTATTTGTGTCTAATGAAAGCTATCCCTAGAGTGAGAAGGCAAAAGAGAAGAAAAAAAAAGGAAAAAAAAATTACATAACTTTATTATATTTTTAAAAGGAGTAGCAAGTTGCATATAATAGATTTGCAGTTCCATGTGCAATCACCTTTTTAATTATACTATGTTATGGAAATACTTGCTTTATTTCATAATTTAAAAAAAATATATAGTTTCAAGGTCAATGTATTAGTAAGTGGCCTCAAAGCCAGGAAGACCTGGATTCAAGTCTTGCCTTAGACATTGTCTAGCTGGATATACTGGGGGGAGAGTCACAACCTCTAATTGATCTAGGTAATTCTCTAAGACTGAAAGTTGCAAAGAAGGTAGACACTATACTGGTAGCTAAAGTTCCTGGAAGAAAAGGGGACCCTACACCAATGAATATACAAGTCTGATAACTACTCTGAAAACTTCTCAAACACTGAAAAGAGCCAGAAAAATTAAGTAGGGCAGGAGATTGCATTCCTATGGAGGACTTCTGGAAGAGACAGTAAAGGGGACAGTTTACAAGAGGAAGACTGAATATATTAAGCACCAATTAATAAAAAAGAAAGCTTACAACTACATACAACTATTACAACTATGAACCTCTCTTTTCCTCAGTTTTCCAAGTGCTTCAATTATTATGTAAATTCAAGAGAGAAAAATATTGCAGCTATAAACTGATAGTACAGGTAGGCAAAATGAGAAAAATCTTTATTAGGACTTGTCCTCATTTCACTATTAGACTAAATCAATATTCTAGTCTCTAGGGCCTTACTTAGTTTTAATAGCCTTTGAAGATAAAGTATCTGTTTATTCATATGAGGACATAGTTCATCATCTAAAAGATCTTACCACTAGCTATTTTTCTTAATTCAAATTTTCAGGTTTTTTTTAAAAAGTACTTTTATTTCAAATTACTTGCAAGTTTCTCTTCCAGGATTATTTAAAATGATATATCTTCTCATTTCCACTAGCTTGGCTGCTAGCACCTTATTGCCAAATTATCCACAGTCATTGCTTTGTGAACAAACATAGAAATCAGATTTTACCCTCCTTCTTAGGAAGATGGAAGTTAATTCCATTGATTCCTTATTCATGGTCTTCCTCAGAGATTTTTATTCGTGTTAAGTAAACAGATGGGGATAATAGGGAACATATCCCCTTGTGTAACCTTACCATAGTTGTAAGAGCCTCCAGGAAAAGGATGGTCACCAGAAAAAAAAAAAGTTTTTTGATCCGTCCTCTGAAAGTCCAGTCAACAGCTCCAGATTCCAGAATATCGTTTTGATTTTAGCAATCCACATGAAGAAAATCCCTATTTAAACAGAAGGCTGAGAAAGTATTAAAAGACAAACCAGACCCTTATATTACCATATCTAACGTGGAAGGCCTTCTATCGAGTAAGCATACAGTGTTTCATTTTCATGTGAAGAAAATTAGGATGAATTGCCCTTTTGGCATTAGGGATGTTGTTTTTGTTTTCTTATATCAAAAACACTAACATCGAATAGTTAGTTATTCTTATTCCTTATTAAGATTGGGGAAAAAAACATTTACCCAGAAGCAAGCAATATTGGATTACTTGTATTAGAATGAGCTGCACTCTGACTAGGCAAAATATTATACTGAAGGCTCTTAGCCAGCACAAAAGAGCTAGGCCAGATGATGAGATTTTAGAACTGTGTGTCTTATAGAACATTTCATTTTTATCATGAATGTCCTAAAAAGAAGCAAATCATTTCACAAGCTTCTGTTAATAAATCTAAAAAAATATATATTTATACTGTCACATAAAGTGCTAATTTGTGGTGAGCCACAAGCCTTCCTTTCAAAATGTTCTGGGATTTGACCAATTACATGGGCTTTTATTTCATCTCCTGCAGAAAATGAGTATCCATTTTACAGTGAAAAACTAGAGTTCACAAGAAGCAATCCTAGGGGACCATTTCATGACAAGAATTTGATAAGATCAGGTTACATTTTTGTCCTTTTTTTAAATTTAGCCCTAAAAAACAAAGACAAAACAACTTCAACTGACCACACGTAACAAGATTATACATAGGAGGGAAACTGCTAAAATCTAAAAATAAAGGTCACTTAAATTTCTTTTTTTAAAATACTGATTTATTTCATACTTGGGGGAGTTCTCATTGCCCTTTATCTTTTCCCCATGAAAAAATAAAGAGAAAATAATTTTGAATTTGTTTCACTTGCAAAAGGAAATTATTTAAGATGGTTAGCCCTGAAGGGGTCATGGTTGAGCCATAAGAGGGCTTCAGTTCAATGGCAATGGGTCATATACTGCCTTGAGAGTGTGCCTGATGGACAAACTGAGGGCACCAGGGAGCCTGGTCCTATCTATGTTTTCTCTACACTAGGGTGTGTGAAGGGATGTTGCTCATGTATGTTTCTAGCTTTATTTTTTTTTTCAAGTTATCAGGTAGTGATGCCATTTCCTCTCCTATCACTCATAGAAACTGCATTTTCAGCTACCTGATCCAGCTAGTGTGGTAGAGACTCACAAATGACATGATCATTCCCTAAGATTTGTTGCATAGATCCTGTTCTGTCTGATACCTATGAGAAGATGGGAAATATCTAATAAAAGGTAAAGAAGAAATGAAAAAAACTATCAAAATTGGACAAGACTCTAGTCACCAGGGCAGGAAGTAGGGCTGAAAATCAGGGGCAGATACAAAGGAAAATGAACTCCACATTTCTCAAAGTTTATAGGCTAAGGTGGGATGTCTATAAAATAGGATAGGAAAAAAAAATTTTTTCACCAATCTTTACCTGAAATCTAACACTTCAATTATGAATTAAAACAAGTGATAGGAATAATCACTTTAAAAAGTTACTTTTAAGCAGATAAAATCTGGCATCATAGAGTATTGGGCCTGGAAACAGGAAGACCTGACTTCAATTTACTGCTTCTGACCATAACTGTGTGCCCTTGGCATCTCACTCAATTTTACCTGTTTCAAGCAATTCCTTAGGACTTAACTGATACAAACTAGCTTATAGTATGCCTCCCTTATAAAGAGATCTCATATCAGAAATTTCCCACCAAAAAACCCAAAGAGCAAAAATCTAAAATTTTTCATGTATCTCTTTATAAGGCCCAGACTGTATGTAGATTCAATTCCATGAGCATTTATGTTCCTGTTTTATTTGAGAGACTGGAAATACAAAGATACAAGTGAAACATTCTTTGTCCTCTCAGAGCTTACACTTTATTGGAGGATATAACTTGGATAAGTCTCTATAAAAATTTTAGAATTGGAAAGGAATGCAACTGGGAAGGATAATGATATAGGAGGGAGCCAGTTTACAAAGGGAGAGGTAAAAAGAGAAAGTATTCTAGGCTTGAGTGGCAGGAATGAGGAAAGAGTCTTTGCAAAGCCTCAAATACAGGAGGAAGTGGAATGTGGTTTATGGTGAGCACTGGAAGAATGATAAAGTTAATTGGGATAAGCCTGTCAAGTGCATGAAGAGGAATAATGGGTATAAGTCTGGAAAGACAGGTTGAAGCTTTATATAAACAATATAGGAGTTTGTATTTTGTTTTAGAGGGACTTAGAGGAAGCACTGAAGTTTTTTCCCCCCTTTTAAAGATTGGAACTCCCTATCCAGGCTGAAGGTACAAGGGCTTTTCATGGGCTAGAATCCATGACTGATCAGCATAAGCTTTTTGATCTGCTCTTTTTTTTTATCCGGGTCAGTTCACCCATCCTTAAGTATCTGGTGGCTCTCTGCACTTGGGGGCTCACCATAATGATGTCCACCATCTGATCTACATATCCCACTGAAGCTCATTCTTCCTGAATTCAAGAGATTTTCTAGTCTACATCACTTTGATAACTGGATTGCAGGCATGTGCCATCATTCCTTGTATCTCTGAAGCTTTTTGGGTGAGGAAGTAACATGGTCAGTTCCAGGTTGTAGAACTATCAACGTGCTAATTGTATAGGGTGATGGATTAAATAGAGAAGATGCTGGAAGTAGGGAGACTACTTGAAAGGAACAATTTAATTTAAAAATAGAGTCTGAACTAAAGTAGGTATTATTTAAGTAAAGAAAAAAAGAGGAAACTGTAAGTGAGATATATGAAGATAGAACTGCCCTTTTTCATGCTGTTCTTATGATTAAGATGGATTGGTAGGGTCTAGACCATAGTACATTTAAGGTGGGTACAGAATAAAATTAATGATTGGACTTAGAGTGTAGTCATCATTCAGTGTCAATTTGGAAGGAATCCAGATGAATGTTCTGGGGAGCTAAACTTGGTTATGACTGTTGACATTTTTATCAATAATTTGGATAAAAGTATAGATAACATAGCCATGAAATTTGCATATAGAACAAAGATCAGAAGTATAGCTAAAACCAAAAGTCTTTAGGTCTTGAGAGAGTGGAACATTAGGCTGAATCTAAAAAGATATGATTTAAAGGAAATAAATGTAAAAATGTACACTTTGGTTGGAAAAAATAAATTTTGCAACTACAAGTCAGAGGAGACCTTGTTAAATAGAAACTATTTTGAATGGGCTTTGGAGGTTAAATGGACTCAATATTAAGACAATAGTGTGATGATATGGCTTAAGAATTCATTAAAATGGGACAACTAAATGGTGCAGTGGATAGAACCCTGGAATAGAGGGGTCATCAGCTAAAGCCTAGAGAGAATTAATGGATTATAAATCTGGAAAGATAAGCTGAAGCTTTATACACAAAACATGGCTCCTGGAATAAGGAGGACCCAAGTTCAAATCTAGCCTCAGACACTTATTAACTATGTGACCCTAGGCAAATCACTTAACTCCAATTGCTTCCAAAAAAATTTCATTAAAACTTTGGCTATCGTGAAAGGCATAGTTTCAAAGACTAAGAAGGATCAGTACTTATCCATTTTATTCTAATCATATGGCCATCTAGAGTATTATGTTTCATTCTGAGCACCACAGTTTAGTAAGAACAAGATTAAATATATCTCAAGATGTTAGAAATTAAAAGGAATGTGGGGTATTTAACCTGAAGAAGAAAATGCTTTATGAGATGATAGCTTTTTGAAAGTATTTAAAGAACTTCCATAGAAGGGGGAAAAACTAGTTCTACTTAACTTTTGAGGGCAAAACAATTTATTTGTTGCTGATGATAGTGATTCCCAAAGTCATAGGGTTAGCAAGTGGCAAGAACAGGATTTGAACCTGTCTTCAAAATTTTAAATCTAGTACTCTTTCCACTTACAGCTAAGAAGTGAAGTAACTTTCTATGATAGTTCTCCTTCAAGTGTCATGTGGAAGAGGTGTTCAACTTGTTTTTCCTGAAAGAACCTTGGAATAAAATACAAGGTATAGAGATAACTTAGGCTGGATGGAAGAAATGACTTCTAGTTATTGGAGCTGTCCAGTCATAGAATGTGCTGCTGAAAGATGTCTTCCTCCTTACTTAACATCTTAAAACCAAGGTTAGATGGCCACTTTCCAGGCATATGGGAGAAAAGATTTGTATTTAAAGTTTGACTCACTGACTTCAGGTCCCTAACTCTTATGATTAAGATCCTTTTGAAGAACTAGAATTACAACATTTACAATTAAATTACCATAAACTAAATCTTAGATTGTTAGACAAAAGTGATTTTTTCCCTTAGTCTTCATCCCCTATTTTTACAACTGAGGAAACTGAGTCCTAAACAGATGTAGTAGCTGGTCTCAAGGACATACATGTAGTTAGTGGAAGATTTAAGACTCAAATCCCATTCCTTAGACTCTTAAGTTCAGAACTTGTGCTGAAAGAAAAGTATAATGGTTCTGTTTTTATTTTTAAACATAATACTAATGGAGGATAGCTGGGGATAATAGATTTTCTATTTCTGAGTATCATTTGCCTCATTGTCATAGAACACTGAAGAAATTAATGTTCATATCATCTCTCAGAAATGGGTAGGTTACAAATTATAACATGGATGATAAAATAAAACAAAGCAAGTATTTTTCAAATCTCTTAGATCAGGGCTTCTTAATTTTTTTCATTTGCCACGCTTTTTTTGCCCAAAAAATTTTATAAAACCCTGAGAACATAAGTATACAAAATTGATATAGAAATCAAACATTTACTAATAATAAATCATAATTTTGTGACTTCATTCATATGAGACCCATATGGTCATGAACCATAGTTTAAGAAGCTGAATCTTAGATTACTGCTACTACCTTTCTTTGTAGTAGCCACTTAATCATGTGCTATCTGTTTTATGTATCAATTATATCTTCCCAAGTAGAATATAAATTCTTTGAGACACATACTGTTTCTTATTTTTCTTTGTGAATTAGAGTATGTTGTAAGGGCTACAAACTATAAGTTCAATAAGGAAGTTGTTTATTTACAGAAATTGATGTTTGCTATAGAGGACCTTACAGCTTAAGGTTTGGGTGAACATTTTCCTCCTGTTCTCCAAGAGTTTCAGAATCCTAATGACTGACGTTTTAAAAGACTTAAATGTATTCAGGACTCCAACCAGGCAGATTCCAGCTGGCTAGGTGATTGTGGCTGTGGGAAAACACCAGCCTCCCCCCCCCCCAGCCCCCACTGCTTCTGCCATGGCTTGTCTACAACAGGATGTGGGAACTGATCTCACCACACATTGAGCTCTTGGTACAGGAAGAAGTTCCAAAGTCAAATGTTGATAAATTTTCTAAACAAGGTACCAGGCAGATGAAGGAAGAAACCATTGTAAATACTGTACCCATCACAATCATTCAGTGAAAATGGAGACCATCTTCTTCATCAAACCACAGTGTGGGAAAAGGGAATCCTGCAGTATCAGACATATAGCACCCATTGACAATATGGTTAGGCTGCAGTGTCAAGTGCCCTTTGAAGCTCTGTAGTGTGGTGTACACCTTGAGAAGGGGATGAGAAAACACCTTTGGTAACACTGATGCTTTGCTTTCTGTGCTTAATTTCAAGGGCTATGTTTCTCTTTGGGCATTTGCCATGGAGCCTAAGAAAGAGCACCTTTATCAACGATAATCAGTTCCATCAGCTGGTCCATCTTGCTGTAGAGATGAGAAAATTTGGACTTTCCTGAATGCTAAATTCTACATCCTATGTCCTACATTAGTTTCCAGAATTACAAAGTAGAAGAAATCAGACAATTTCTCTAGTAACTGGAAACCCTAGATAATGACACCTAGATAATGACATCAGTTTTTGCAACAATTAGATTGGGCACTGTGTTGTGTCTCCTCTTAGCTTCCTGAGTGTCTCAGAACATGAGAATGACCATTTTTCCTTGATTAAGGATCTGAAAGGACTTGAAGAATAGAGAAAGTGTCCTGGAAGTTAAATAAATCTTTCTTGCAAATTTCTGTAGTTTTTCCTTCTTATTCTTGATTCTTTGTAGCACACATAATCTGAAATATCTTTTTCCCAGCTTTTTGTAAAGATGTGATTCCAGGTTGTCCTCAGCTCCTAATGATCCACACACAGTTGACAGTTTGTCTGGGACTGCCCTTTAGGACACCATTGGAAAGATGGGAGCACTGCTGTGCTGGGGTAAAGTGCTAGGACACTGAGAAGATGGAGAGATCCTTAGAACCTTCAAAGCTGGCAAAGTCTTTCTCTTGTCAAGGGGTGAAGGGTATGGAGAAATCTGACTGAAGTGGAGACTTCTTCACCCATTCCTCCACCTCAGGAACTCTCTTTTCAGGGATATCCTAGAAAGCAACATTCTCGAATGTCTGGAAAAGCCCTCCCTTCAAGTTAACTTAGTATATCTACAGGACCCAGAAGGCAGAACAAAATTCTTCAGCCAATTGGAATAGACCTCAAAATACTTTTTAAAAAATCTTATCTTAAGAGGTTTTTTGATTAATGTTTCCTTATATAATTAAGGTATCATGCTTAAAAAAAGTAGTTTTTAACTCTACCCTTTCAATTCTTGCCATAAGAGAGTGTCCAGGGGGATTTAAAATAGAGTGGCTTTGGGCTGCTCTAGGCCATAAAAAATAATGGATTTAGTTTCTAATTACATTTTTTATAGATGGCTATTTTCTTGAAAGGTTGCACGGTGTAGGAAAATGTGAAATAACCTCAGTCAGGAAGACTTGGGTTCCAGTGTTATGTCTGACATCTCCTAGTGGTATGACCCTGAGAAGCCTCCCAATGCCTAAGTAAGCTGGAGATCAGCTGCTGATCTCCTTGCATACAAAGGGTTTCCTCATTAGGAGTTCTCTATTTTACTTGCTCAGTTTTTCAAATGTAATCGGAGATGTAAAACTTTCAGGTTTCCCATTTGTACACAACTTTGTTGTTTAGTCGTTATTTTGTCATGTCTGACTCTTTCTGACCCCACTGGGGTTTTTCTTGGCAAGGACATTGGTTTGTCATTTCCTTCTCTCGCTTATTTTACAGATGAAGAACAAGGTTAAGTGACTTACCCAGGATCACACAGCTAATGTCTGAGACCATATATGAAGTCAGAAAAATGGGTCTTCCTAACATCAGTCCCACCACTATGCAGCCCACTTGCCTCAAGAGTTCCTAATACTGATGAAATTAGAGGTCCGAAAACAAACAACCAAAAATCTCATCTCAAAACAACAAAAACATTTTTTTTCACTTGGTCTTGGCTGCCTGGGCAAGTACCAAAAGTGGCAAGGGGAGGAATCCCAGGAGTCCTCAGAGAAGCATATGGATCATCTGCCAATTACCTAAGCCAACTACAGATAAGGGAGACTTGGCAATTTTCACAAAGAGTTTATCAGCAGCTCATTTGTCATAGTTGTCACCCTGCTTCTCAAGGCTTAGTTTTTGCCCTCTTCCTCTTCCTCCTCCTCCTCTCACCTCCAGTCTGTTCCCCACCCACAAGGAAGTGTAAGTTCCTGATTCCTTTCACCTGTTCACCCTGCTCCCTCTCCCTCAAGTAGAAAACTGAATTCAGACAAACTTCCTCTTCAGCAGTTCCACTTTCCCATTAACACAAACAGCACAATCAGTGAATCAATGGAAATATCCCTTTGCCTCAGAGTGCACCAAACTCCAAATCTAATCCTTGGGGTCAGGAAAAGACAGAGGATCTTAGATTCACATCGGGTAAACTCTTCCATCTATAGGAGACAGCATCCCAGAGGGGTTATCTGATTTGACCTGAATGATACAGTAAGTGTCAGAGGTAGGATTCCAACTGAGATTTAATTTCAAGTCAAGCATTGTATCACCCCCTACACCATGCTGTTTTTCATAAAACTTCATTCCACCAGAGGACTTAAAAAGAAGCCAAAAAAAGAGATTTGCTCATTTTTCTTTCCTATACACATTCTCCCTCTCCCCCCATTTAATACACACACACCTGAGGGGGGCTCCTCTCCTTCCTGCTTTCCATCCTTCTCTTCCAGCACTCAGCAAGGGTCCTGAGTGTCTCTGGGCCAAATCCTACTTAGGGAGGTTGTCCCTCCAGGCAGGTTGGCCAGAGCTCCCTTCTTGGCCTGTGCAAATAACTGTGAGCAAAGCTGCTTTGAAGTGCCAGCCACCTGCTACCTAATTAAAAATGACAGCAGCTGCTCACCAGGGAGGGACCCTCAGTTGACCTGAAGCCAGCACAAGCCAAAGAGTTGAAAGAGAGGGTAAGGAAAATGGAACAAGGGGAAAGAGATGGAAATATTACAGAATGTAACTTTGTGGAATAAGGAGTTGCTTGTGTGGGCTTTCCTCCCTCCTCCTTTTTTTTCCTCTTTTGGACTCTCAAGAAAATGAACTTAGTGTTACACAGCCAAGTCTTCATTTGGGCACTCACTTTACATATTTGCCATTTTTCTTTTCTTACATGGACATATCTACATATACATATATGTAGATATAAATATATGTACATAGAAATATATGTCACACCAAAACTGTCTGCAAAATAAACAGAGATCATTGTCTCACTCACCTTTGTAATTTGAGATTCTTTCCCTTTAGAGTCACCTTTTCTCATTGACATCTTCTTTATTACTTTCCAAGATTTACCTAAAAACATCCTATTGTTTATGCCCAAATTTTTGGTGAAGATTTTCTTTTCTTTCCAAAGTGCTTTGTCTTTTCTTGGCTTAAAACTGCTTTGACAATGATAGAGTGGGTAAATTCGTGACTACTAGAAACCAACTATATAGTGAAGCAGGAAGGAGAGAGTATGTGGTGGCTTACTTTCATCATGTGCAAACATTTTTATTTTATTTAGATTAAGATCTCAGGACAGAAGTGACCTTGACTTTCTTTTATTCTCTTTTTTTTTTAGAAGACCTCATATATACTTTTATTAATGTTGCTATCCGGTTGATGATATTTTATTAAGAGCTGATGATACTTTGCAGGGGATTAACAAATGGCTTTAAACTAGACAGGTGCTGGTTCTCAGCAGTTGTTTATTAGAAACATTGGTTTAAGTTTCAAACCCTGAAGTACAGTTTTTCTTACACCCTGTGTTGCCCTGAAAAATCATCATGAACTCTAGGAAAACTCTAGTCTTTCCATGTAATCTCAAGCATGCTAGGGACTATTTGAATGTTAATGGGTCACGATCATAGTTATAACGTTAGACAGGACTTTAGAGAAAGATCAATTATATAAAACAATTTCCTCATTTTTATATTCGATAGATCTGTCCCTGGCTGGGGAGCAGAATATCCCTTAGGAACTTCTCCATGTGGATATGGAAAGGCTTAATTTATTAATTACTTATCGGTTTCCCCCCCAGTTATTATCCTGTTAGAAGGTGAGGTGGGGGTTGGTAGGGTGAGGTGGAAGTGCTCATAGTACAGAGTTTGGAGGGACAATTAGCTAGATAACTTGGAAATGACTCCGATTCAAGTAATCATATAACAGAATCTCTGAGCAGAAAGAGCTTTCCAAGGCCATCTAAGTCAGCCCATTCCTGAGCAGAAATCCTACTACAGCATCCCATTTTAGCCATCCAGGCTTCACTTGATCAATTTTTGGGGCAACTTTAATTTTGGGAAATAGTTCCTTCAACAAGATAGTTTGTAGCTTTCTGCATTTTCTACCTACTAGTTCTGTCTAATCTCTTTTATTCATTCATTCATTCATCTATTTATCTCTTTATTTAGATTGAATATTTTATTTTCCTCCAGTTACATGTTTAATCTTTCTTTTATACATGACCTTTCAAATATAGTTAAAACCAGCTATCATGTCCAAAACCTCCCCTTCTATTCTAGAGGCTAAAACCCCACCAAATTCCTCAAAGTTCTGTTTTTCATCCCTTCATCATCCTAATTGACCCACTCTGGAAATATTATGAAATTGGCCATCATATTTAAAGAAGGAAAGAAATCACAGTTGAATGCAATACCATATAGTTAAGGTCAACAATAGTAGACTGTGACAACAAATTATGGACACTAATCTTCTATAAAGGCAGCTTACGAGTATATTATTTTTTTTTTGCTACAAAGTTGTATTTGTTTCTCATCACTACAACATACCCCAATTTTTCCATATAAATTAAATTCATTTCAACTAGTATTTATAAAATGCCTATCATGTGCTAGACCAGGGTAGACCTCCAAAAATGAAACAAACAAAAAACAGTTTCTGCCTTCTAGGAGTTTACATTCTATATAATAACAGTGAGAAAAGGGAAAGGATGTGGCATCATTGGGATGGCCAAAAGTCCTGGAGGACTGGAATATAGAGGCTATTAAAGGGAATTGTATGGGGTAGTGCTGAAAAGGTACCTTCTACTAAAACTAAAACTTGAAAGCTAGGCAAAGGAATTTCAATTTTAGTAAGGGGGAACCATTGAAGGTCTTTAGTCACATATTAGATAAAAATTGTTTTCAATTTTTCTGAAGGGAAGAAAAAAAATTTTAAGTCACCACATAAAATAAGATTTTTCCTTCTTTTTTTGGGGGAAAATTATATAATTAATTGTGTTCTCTATACTTATATTAAGTGTTTCAAAAGTAATTCTGTATTTATTGAGACAAAGTACCTCCTATTATTTCAATACTAGTAAAAAAAATATATTCATCATTGTCCCTTTTGGTTTCCTACTTTCTCTTGCAAGTATCCACTATCCTCTAAAATTTTATCTTCACATCATATCAATATATAAGCTATCACCTTCTTGAATCCCGGTTCTGTTAATTTTCTAAATATGAAATATAGCCATACTTCCCTCCATCTAGAATTGATACAATTTATATTCTCCAACCAATATGAGTTCATGCCCAAATTAATTAATGTTAATCTTAATTAGTATCAGTCAACCATTTTAATTTATCAGCATCTTGGAATCCTGACTATTGGGTCATCAGTTGTCTGATGTTTCACACCATCTATATATTTGATAAAATACCATTTATGCTTTCATCCAATAAGTATAATTAACAGAGCAGGGCCAGCAACAGAATTCTTTAGCTCTTCAGCAGTGACTTCCCTCTAACTTGACATGATTCTGTGAATCAATATGACAAACAATGCAGTTGTCAAGCATTCAAAGTTCCCCTAACTCTAGTATCAGTGAGCCCATATTTACTTATCATGTCCCTGAAGATGACCTGAGGTACACTTTCAAATGCTTTGCTAAAACCCAAGTATATCATCCTCACAATTAAGTTATATTAACTCACATTTACAAAACAATTTAACACTTAAAAGTGATTTCTTCAGAGTAGTTCTATGTGGTTGGTAGTGTAATAATTTTTATTATTTTATAGCTTGTCCAGTTCACTCTTAATCACTGATTGGACCTTGGTTCAGTCAAAGTGAGACTTATTAAAAAGACCAAGGTCTTAGGGTCATCTCTAGACTTTCTAATCTATTTCTTGCCACTGGACCCAGATGGCTCCAGAAGATAAAGTGAAGGTGGTGACTTTGTACAGCTTTCTTTCATTTGAATTCAAATAATGTCATGGTTCTCTTTGAGGAGGAAGGACAAACAACAAACAAAGCAGCCTGTGCAAAAGTCCTCCTTGTATGTCTTATTATGGCATGGAAACGTGCCTAGGTTCTTAAAGCAATGTCAAAGAAGTACAAACTCTGATAGGTTCTATAAGATTTTATAAACTTTGTAAGTGACTTCTGTTTTTGGAAGACCTGTTGATAGAGAGACTCTTTACTTTCCAGTAGTTTGGCTAATGGATGATCAATTTTAGGTTATAGAAATCCATGAAACAAAACACAAAATTCCTCCTCTCCCAAGTTCTGTGTATCCCAGGTCCATTTTTATAGTAACAATGGCAGAGAGGTGGGAAAGGGGAGAGGAAGACCCTCACCAAGTTGTTTAAACCTCTTCTAGAGGATTCAGAAGAGGATAAAGCAAGAGTTTTATAAGGATTTGTCGGAGGAGATGCAGATAAGTTGCTTTTGGTACCATTGGAAGAGTGTCCATATCAATGAAATCATGGATACATTAAGGCATTGACACAGTATTTTATAAGTGAGGAAAAGGAGACTCAGAGAGAGAGGTTAAGTGGGTTACCCAAAGTCATACATCTAGGAGGTATCAATTCGGGGACTGAAATCAGGTTTTGTAATTCTCAGTTCAGTGCTACTGGAATAGCAGGAAAAACCAATAATGATAGTTGACATTTATATAACACTTTAATGTCTGATCATGTTCTGTGTATATTATTATGTATACTTATACATATTAATTATTATAATAATAGCTAAGTTTTATATAGCATGTTAAGGTTTGCAAAGTGCTTTAAATATATTATCTCATTTTTACAACTCTATGAGGTAGAAACTACTACTATATCTGGAGAAATTGAGGCTGTCACAGGTTAAGTGACTTGCCCAGAGTCACTTAGCTCGTAAATATCTGAGGTAGGATTTGAATTCAGGATTTTCTGACTCCAAATTTAGCTCTATTCACCATGGTACCTCATGTCAACTCTGTGAAGCAGATATCATAGTTATTATTATCCTCCTTTTACAAATTAGGAAAGTGAGGTCTAGAGAAGTTGCGGTTTGCCCATTGCCACACAGTAAGATCAAAGGCAGAATTCAAATTACATTGTTCTGGTGTGATTTGATCATGATGAATCTATGCTGATTATTGACCATCATTTCCTTTTCTAAGAATTGACAAACCATTTTGATTTCATTAATAAACTTTTTTTAAGATCTCTGAGAGCATCTCAGCAATCATACATGAAAACACATTCTTTAACTTGAGGCAGAAGTCATCCATATCCAACATCTTTGAACACGAAGCATTTCTTACCATCTACCTATTTATTTTTTGCTTCAAATGGACATTGTTTTTCTCTTGTCCAATATGAAGATTTTCCTTGGCAGAGAATAGAGAACCAAGATAGGAGTTGAATAGTTTTGCTTTCCATTAACATTATACTGTTTGCCAGTATATTCTCCCTATTTTTATCCTTTTTTATCTTTCTACATGGGCTGTTTGATATTATCTACCCTTTTTCTAAACTCTTTGAAATCTATTTTTCAAAAGTCTATAGCAGATGTCAGAGTATGCGCCTGGGAACTTCCTTTCAAAGTTTCCATTATTTCTACTTGTCAGTCTGTTCCTCATTCATCAGGAGTCTCTAGAATAGCAGTTCCCCTTGTTGCTTCCTCCATCTTCTGAAGAATAAAATTATCAGCAAGACTGACAATTGACTATTGCCAACTACTGTCCACAACTCAGACAATGATTTAACAAATTAAGTATAAGGAGGAAAAAGGAAAGAGCTTGTTATAACACTGTTTTCTCTCTGGAGAATATCCAAGGCAGTGTCATATTAATAGCAAAATATGAAAATAAAATGATTTTTTCTATATGGCAAGAAGCAGAGGAAATATTTATAGCAGCCATTGTCAATCATTTCTCCACACTATGAATTTCTGGATAAAGATACTCCGATATGATATACATACAAAATAATGATGTTATAGAATGGAGAGAGAGAATCAAAAAGTTTTTTTTTTAATTTTGTTTAAGGTTCTCTTTTGATCAGTAGATAGGAAACATAACTATAACACTGAGCAGAAATTGATAATTAGAGGATCCATACCCTCTTAAAAGTAGAGGGGGAAATTTGTTCTGTAAGTATGGCTACAACTTCTAAAATCTCTAATCTTCAAAGACTGTGCTAAGGAAGTAATCATTATTGCTTTGGGCCATACTTTTGAGAGCAGTAACTCTTATTTTTGTGTTTTTTAGTAATTTGAATGATAAGATTATGGGATCTTACATTTAGATATATAGGTGCTTTAAGGGAAGCTACATGGTATAGTGGATAAAGTACCTGGCCTGGAATCAGGAAGACTTAAATTCAAATCTGTTCTCAAGTATATACTCACTCTGTTTGTCTCAGTTTCCTCATCTGTAGAATGAGACACAGAAGAATATGGCAAACCACTTCAGTATCTTTGCCAAAACAAAACAAAACCTTAAATGGGGTCACAAAGGGTCTAGCAAGATTGGAACCGCTCAACAGCAGGGACTTTAGAGGCTATCTAGTACAAACTCCTCATATTATCAAAATTTTAAAAATCTTAGCTATGCTTGAGGAAAGTTTTTAAGGGTGAGTGGAGCTCTCAATCTTCTAGTTGCCAATTTCATGCTTGCTCATCAAAACAGGAGCTAAAACAAAAGATTAAAAAAAAAACTCTTGAAAAATATTTAGCTTCAGCCTTCCCTTTCAAATCATTCTTTTGTATGTATATAATATCATGGTATTTTCACTTAGAAATTCAAAGTGTTGAAACAGATTTATATTAGGTACAAATAGTTCTTCTATTTTTAGTGTCATAAAGAAAATTATGATAAAACTGAAGCCCTGAAAGGTGAGATCAATTTACTAAGGTAATATAGATAGTGCTTAAAATCAGGATTTGAACCCAGGTTTTCTAATTCTAAATCCAGCACTTTTCCTATGGAACTGCATAATACAATTTTTAAATTTTGCAAATAAAACCATCTTGTATCCTTAAAAAACAAAAATGGGTTTTAAATGATTTTGACAAGTTAAAGAAATGGCCCCTTTTAAGAAAAAACTGAAAATTTCTCTAGTTTCAAGCACAAACATTCAAGAATGAGATGGAATATGAATTCATAGACCCAATTATGCTTCAAAACTTTAATGCATATGTGATCTCCTTGATGTGGGCATTCTCTCTAATAGATCTCATCACGTGCCTATGTCTTCCTAGAAATCCTACTATCTACTCAGATTTCAAAAGGCTTTCCTCTTGTGTTTTACCATTTTGGGGATACCAATGTAGCATTTGAACTGTCAATTTTTTGTCCCACATTTGTGATACATAAGTGTCCTCCCTCTTTCTCTAATCACATTTTTCCTTGAAGATTGATGGCTCTGCTTTTGTTCAAGTATATATTGGCAATATGTGGCACCTCTTTACACTTGTCATGTATCTCCCTATTACTCACTGGTTTACTCATAATTTTGTTTGTTTGGAACATCATGTTCTACAGTTTGGAGATATATTGCATTATCAGCATATTAATGTTCTTAAAATATTTTTGTTTTGTTTTTAGAGAGCAGCTGAAAATTTTTGAAATTGAATTGATTGAATTGAAATTGAATGATTTCTTCAGTGCAATCCAACCAATTCTTTTTCTCCTAAACCATTCTGGATTCAGTTCTTTGTATATCAGCAATACCTATCCAAGATGTAGGTAGGGAAGGATTAACATAGTGGGTTGCCAATTAAATAACATATAATGTAGGCAGTTCACTAGGTCTATCTCTTTTGTATGACAACTTTTTTCACTAAAAAATTGTTGGGCTAAATGAGACTTAGTTTCATCAATGTGATATCTACATACAAGGGCAATGGGAAGAGCTCATACTGAATCCTTTTTGGGGTATTCTTCATAAAAGTGATATACACTGCTAGCAAATGTGCCTCACTTGATACTAATAACCAGAGGATTATTCAACAAAATTACCTCTGCATATATTTTTATCCTGAGGCAATTGGGGTTAAGTGATTTGCCCAAGATCACACAGTTAGTGGAAACTGAATAGATGCTCTTCAATTGGAGAATGGCTGAATAAATTATGGTATATGAATATTATGGAATATTATTGTTCTGTAAGAAATGACCAGCAGGACGATTTCGGAGAGGCCTGGAGAAACTTGCATGAACTGATGCTGAGTGAAATGAGCAGAACCAGGAGATCATTATACACGGCAAAAACAATACTATATGATGATCAATTCTGATGGACATGGCTCTCTTTAACAATGAAATGTTTCAAACCACTTCCAATTATTCACTGAAGAAAGCCATATACACCCAGAGAGAGGGATGTGAAATGTGGACCACAACATAACATTCTCATACCCTTAATTGATGTTTGCTTACATTGTGTTTCCTTTATCTGATATGTCTTTTGTGTAGATATGATTTTTCTTGCACAAAAATGATGTGTGGAAATATGTATACATATATTCGATTTGCCAAGTATTTTAACATAATTAACATGTAGTGAATATCCTGCCATCTAGGGGAGGGGTGGGGAGTTGGGGGAAAAAATCTGTAACAGAAAGCTATGTAAGGGTTAATGTTGAAGATTTACCCATACATATGTTTTGCAAATAAAATAAAATTAAAAAAAAATAAAGATCACACAGTTAGGAAATGTCAAGTATCTGAGGTTGGATTTGAACTGAGATCCTCTTGACTTCAGGGATGGTGCTCTAGCCACTGCACCACCTAACTGTCCCTCTCCGCCTATATCTTGAAAACTCTTTAACATATATGTATGAGTGATACCTGGCTACAGAAGAATGTCTATATATTTCAATGAAGTAGTAATTTTGTCCATTTAGATACTCCCTCTAATGATACAGATCACATCCTATCCACACATTTTCATTCTTTGAGGAGCAAGCTCAGTAGTGCAAGCAGTTAGGAAGAAGTGAGTTCAAATCCAATCTCAGAGAAACTGTGCAATCCTGGGTAGGCCACTTAACCTCTATTTGACTCAGTTTTCTCAATTGGCACATGGTAGGTACTTAATAAATACTTGTTCCCTCCCTCCTTCCCTTTTTCTTTCCTTCCTTCCTTCCTTCCTTCCTTCCTTCCTTCCTTCCTTCCTTCCTTCCTTCCTTCCTTCCTTCCTTCCTTCCTCCCTTCCTCCCTTCCTTTCCTTCCTTTCCTTCCTTTCCTTCCTCCCTTCCTCCCTTCCTCCCTTCCTTCCTTCCTTCCTTCCTTGCTTCCTTCCTTCCTTTTCTCCCTTCTTTCCTTTTCTCCCTTCTTTCCTTCTCTCCTTTTCTCCCTTCTTCTCTCCCTTGTTTCATTTTTTTGTTTCATTTTTTCTAGAATTAATGGTCACCATTAATTCTCCACAAGGGAGATAGTATTCTTCTTCTAGTCCTTAAGATTGTAGGGATGCCAGTGCTCTCCATCTGTTATTCCTCAATCTTCCTCTATGATTATTCCACTTCTTTTTCTAGTCATTTTTCTCTGATGATATTTTGTATATCTTTTCTTTTAAAGGTGTGAGGTCTGTTTAGGGCAAAGGTGGGACAGCTGCTTTAATTTGCCCTGGGGCAGTTCTGCTGATTGAGTTATTTCAGGAACTGGGCAGTTCTGCTTTAGTTCACCCTGGGGCAGTTCTGCTGATTGAATTATTTCAGGTACTGGGCAGCTCCGCTGATTGAATTATTTCTAGTGCTGATCAGTCCTGTTTTGAGGTTCTTCCAGAGTATCTTCTTCTAGAATCGTGTTGTTCTCCAGATATTGTGGATTTTTTTTGCTTCAAAATCAGTCTAGAGGCTTCATATGTTGTTGGTTTGAGGGGAGGTTAGAGGAGGTTACAGAGACTCCTGTCTGATCTCCACCACCATGGCTCCACCCCCGGAAGGGTATATCTTTTCTTTAAGTAAATTATTACTAGTGTCCTGTAACCTATTTAATTTCCATTGTTCTTTGGATGAACTGCAATTTTGATTCTTTAGTGATTGAGGTATTCTATGATTCACAACAAAGATTACCACTGGAAAAATATTATATATGTGTGTATGTGTCTCTGTGTGTGTGTTATGGGTTTATGTTTCAGGGAGATAGTTTACAAATTATACTTTATTTAGAATCAAGTATTTTGTCTGTTTAATCAACAAATAGTATACGAAGGAGCATGTGTACCTCTTCAGCTTTGAGCCAATTTTGTAACTTGAGTTCAGAGATTATTATTATAATTATTATTAATTTGCATTTCTTTGTATCTCTAGTACTTAGCACAGTGTCTGGAACCTAGTAGGTATTTTATAAATGTTTATTGACTGAGTGTTGCATCATTTGCAAAAAAAAAAGCAGCAAAAAACAAAACCTTCTGGTTCTCTTCTCATGTTTTTATGAAAGATACCCTTAATATGAATGGTTCATAGACCATTTTCATAATTCATTTATAGTGGTGAGGAAACATGGTATAATGGAAAGAAATCAGAAAGAAATCAGAAAATCTGGCTTTGAATGTTGGTTCTGGACTTCAGATTCCTCACCTAGTAAATGCACACACATACAACACATCTTTTTTGAGACAATAGGTTTAAGTGGATTTGAACTCAGGTTTTCCTGACTTCAGAACCAATACTCTATGCACTATACCACCTACTTGCCTCTGGATGGCTTGGGTTATATTTTATATGTTATTGATAAAGAACCCATTAAATAAGAATCTCAAAGGTAGAGAGGAACTTGAAGGTCATCTCCTCTCAACTTGACCAACATTTCCCTGTACAATATCCTGAACAAGTGGCTATCTGATTTTTGTTTAAGGATCTTCAATAATGGAGAACTTACTTTTCATTTTACTTGGGTATATTTTAATGGCAAGGATGTTTTTTTTTACATGAAACATAAATCATTCCTTTTCAACTTCTACCAATTATTTCCAATTACTCTTTCTAAGGCCAAACTGAAGAAGTATCATAATTCATTCAAGGTTATAATCAATCAATCAATCAATAAGCATTTATTGAATACATGTTATGTGCCAGGCAATATGCCAGGCACTGTAGATAGAAAAATAGACAAACAATTATTCCTACCTTCAGAGATCTTACCTCCTATTAAGGAACACAGCCTGTAAGTGGGTAAAGTAAATATAAAACAACTTGAAAAGGAAGAGAACACTGACAATTTTTGGTAGGGGTGGAAGTAAATCAGAAAACAGTATCTGAGCTAATTATTGAAGTATGCCCATTTTTCCAACAGGTCAAGATAAGAGAGTTGCAAAAGTAAAAAAAAAAAAAAAAGAAAAATATATCAGAAATAAGGAGAGTTAACAGTAAAGATGCTGAAAGTTCAAGGCCCAGGAAGACTAAGAAACAGCAATATTGAGTGTAGAAATTAAGAAGCATTGGAAAGACTGGAGGGAACAAATTCAGTTTTAATTTATAATGGGAAATCCTACCTAGTACTGGAATCTTCTCACTGATCCCTTATTTCACAGCACAAAGAACTGGTGGATACAGATGGGTAACTCTGAAGCAGGGTGTGAAGAAAAAGTCCTGGATTTGGGGTTAGAGTGTCTGGCTTCTAATCTTCCTTCTACCACTTTCTACGTGCTGTGACCTCAGCTTAAATCAGGTGGGACCTTTGTCACCTTCAGTTTTTCCTCATCTATAAAATGAAAGACATGGAAAATATCTGCAAAGGCTCCTTCAACTCAAAATATATGATCTAGATCAAAGCTTCTTAAACTATGGGTCTCAACCTCTTATAGGGTCATATAACTAAATGTGGAGGTTGTGAAAAATTTGGCAACAGTAAAAGATATCAAATATTTTACCAAAATTTAATTCTTTATGTAAAAATGAACAAACACATCTACCACATCAACCTGCAAATTTGCTTTCATATTTAAAAATGGTACAATTATATATATATTATATATAAAATATATATATTATATAATATATATATTATATATGTAGAGAGAATTGTTTTAAAACAAATTTTGTTATTATTTATCAGTGGATGTTTGATTTGTATACCTATTTTATATATCTATATACCTATATAACCAGGCTGATGGTAAAAATTTCTCGGGCAAAAAGGGTGAGTGAAAATAGTTTACAAAGCCCTGATCTAGATGATGGGGAATGGCAATGATCTTTGCCTAAGCCTCATATGACACTAGATGTCACTGTAGCTAAGTGGTGATGGTGTTTTTAAAGGGAATATAGTATTCATAAGGGCATGAAGGAAGCTTAGTTGAACTGATATTTTGAAACAAAGAAATCAAAATCTCACAGACATTTTATCTTTCAAACAGAAGACATGTTTATTTGGGCTTGTGTTATAAACTGTCTGTTTTCAGGGCTTTTAATGAAATGGATGGCACTAGCCAAAAAGAAAAAGGAACTTTTTTAGCGAAAGCTCTCATGTTATTGAGATAGAAGACAAAGGAATACAATGATGTATTAAGGCAGAAGTCCCAAAAGGAAAAGCAGATTATTGGTTGATCTTCAACACACAATCCCATGTCTGTTAAATTACTCATTTATATTTGTTGGTATGGGGCCATAGGTTTGAGAAATGAAAGGGATATTAGAAATCCTCTCCTCTGCCCATAGAGAATAGTGAGTGAATAATGTAAGATCACATAATTTACCAAGTTAGGATTTGAATCCAGGATCACTAACTCCAAATCCTTTACTTTTCTCCCTATATCATATGGCCTTTGAGACTGAGAAAATAAAAAGAGTTGGTGAATCCTATTCCAAGGAACTGGAAACAAATGCTTCGCAAAGAACATTGTAGAGAAAAGTGTTTTTTTTTTTTTTTAAATTCATGGGCCATTTTATTTCATTGATTCTGTAAATATAAACTGTGCTCTACATAGCTTTCCTTTCTTCGGATTTTTAGATACATCTTCAAGGAAGTACACAGTATGCAAAAACTGCATCATGGCTCTTTTTCTTACTAGAAACAAAGCTACATTTAGTGCATCCTTCTTGGGGCCAGGATAATGTCCCAACCTTAATTCTGGCTCTGGTCGAAATTCTTTATGTACATTCCATGCACAAGGAAATGGAAACCCTTACTTCTGGCAGAAGCTAGTTCAGGAAAGAGCTTAATGGTTCCTCCCCCACCCTCAAGTTCAAAAGCAGACTCAGTTAAAAAAAAAAAAAAAAAAAAAAGTAAAAGAAAAAATAAAAAAATAAAAAAATTCTTTTATGTGCTCAGGATATTAGGCAAGAATGAAGAAGGAAAAGGGAACTAGAAAGTGTCTATTCAGCCTAGATATTTCTGCTAACAGAACCACAAAGCATGTGGATCTGATAGAGAATTAAGATTCTCTCATGTCTTCACTGGGAATAAATAAATCTTTTAAACCTGACTTGGCCCCAGTTAACTGTTCCCTAGTAGAGAATTGATTTCCAGTCCTGGTTTGAAGGTGAGGGTACCCATATAATCAGCATGCTATTTTTCATTCAAAGTGAAGCTTACTCCATGACCTTAGAGCAAATTAAGGACTTGACATTAACATATATGATGACACAACAGAATCTCTAAGGGCTGCGCTTCTTAGTTTAAACTGAACATACTTTAATTCTTTCTGCCTGATGAACATTGGTTTCCATATGATTATATTGTTATAATGGAGGAATATTTTGAAATGAACAGAATATAAATTATTTGAGGGCAGGGGCCATTTTCTATTTGTCTTTGTAGTCCTAGAACCTAGCAGAGTGATTGGTGCAGAGTAGGTCTTTAATAAATATTTGTTGGATTGAGTTCAATTGAATCAGATATAAGACAGAGTTTTGTCAATTTCCTTCATTATTCAGGCATGCTGATGTCCATAGTTAGCAGACCATCAAAGGGAAAATTATAGGAGGATAAAAATATTGACCATATTTTGCAGAACTGTGAGTAATACCTAGTTTCAGGGTGAGAAGTATACATGAGAATTAAGAATAAATAAGATATTTTTCAAGTGTTCACTTAAGCTACAAATGGACATGTAGATTGACATCATAACAGATTTAAAAGTTTTTAAAAACAGGATATGAAACATATAAAGTTAAAAATCTATTTTCAAGACAAATGGAAAAATGATTAATTACTCAACTATTCTTTTTGAGATTATGGAGACTGTAGAACATTAACATTGTCCTTCTTACCCATTATTATTTTTCTGATAAAAATACATATATATTCTCCAAAGAAGAAATTATATGATAAGAATGTTTCTATTTTATTGTAACATTATGCTTCATTCCATTCTTTATTCACTAAGCATTTTTTAAAAAAGAATCTGCCTTATGGGGCAGCTAGGTGGTGCAGTGGATAGAATACCACCTGAAGACAGGAGGACCTGAGTTCAAATCTAGTCTCAGACACTTAACACTTCCTAGCTGTGTGACTCTGGACAAGTCACTTAACCCCAATTGCCTCAGCCAAAAAGAAGAATAAGAATCTGCCTTATACTGGGTATTGTATGAAGTGTTGAGCATAACAATCCCTGCCTTTCAAAGAGCTTCTATAACATGATGTTCAAGGTTTTTATTGTCTTTGAAATGTTTTTAGTCTCAAGAATTCACATTTCTTCTGCATTTCATTATTTGACAATTCAAAAAACATCTAAAATTTTGGGGTCACTCATGGCAGGCTGCCTCTGCTCTGTCCTAGGGCCCCGTTCCTGCTCAATTCCACCTCCTCCTTGCCATACTCCTTTCATATTTCCATGTTTATATTCCTTATTTCTTTGATATTCAAAACCTAGCTGTCCTTGCCTTTGACACCAAGAAATAGAAAATCAATCAAATATGCCTGCTGGTTTGTCAGCTTGTTTTGACAATCCTAATGGCAGCTTAACCAAAGGATCATCATTGACAAATGGGGGATACGAGAAGATTTCACAAATGATTCAGATAGACTAGGAATAAATAAAGGAATAGTTCTTTTACAATAGTCTATTTTAATTCTCACAAGGGGAGAGTATAGGGTCAAAAAATATCTTCAAATAAGAAAATAGATTTGGCAGAGACAACAGCAGAACACAATCAAGGAGCCTGATGAAACCTTTAGCCTTCTAAACCAATTTCAGATTAAGAAAATGTCAGTTGTTTCATGGGCTAACTAGAGACAACCTTTTCCTCCTCTTATTAGAAGAAAAGAAGAGTGACAGATAGGGATTTTGGGGTAGTACACATTAATTCCTTAAGGAAATAATTTTGCAAAGAATCTAACATAAGAAGGCAGTTAAGTATACTGAAGTAAGAAGATCTTTTGTAAAGATTATATTTAAATTATCTTACAAAGAGATCATTTAAAAATATGATCACACTTCAGAACTCCATAGTAAATTTTCATAACAAAATAAATATAAAACCCAAACACTGAAATGCAAATATCTTTGTTATTTCATGCAAATAATAGATCTTGGAATAAATACCCCTTTCTGAGTCACAATAACAAATGTGTATTTCTCGTTATCCAAAGTTTGGGGTTTAACAAAATTTTCATGAAAAGCCATAAGCAAATGAGGGGTTATTACAAAAAAAAAGGTCCTCTTTTTTGATCCAGGATACTTGCCTTCATTGTCTGTTGCTATATTTGCAACATGAGGAAATGAGAGAGTATATATAGGAAGAAGAGAGTTTCTGGGGAGATGGAAAAAACCCCTCAATTTTTCACAATCATTATCAAAAAACTTTTCAGGGGATCATAGTTCCTATATTCATGATATAATCAAATTTTTGTGTAGTTCATGCTCTCTATTTTGAGAAACTGGCTAAAATATATCCCTCTCCTCTTTCTTCCTTATGGGCTGTTTAGTGTAATTCATTATTTTTTGATTTGTATCTGTGTCAAATTTTAAATGTTCTGTAATTTTTAGTGGTTTACAACCCTTTATCACCCACAATTCTTACTTCTTAAAACCTATAAGAAGTTGTGTTGCTCTCTCATGTTTCTCCCCCTACCCCAGGTTCCCTTCTTCCAGTTCTCTGAGTCTTATGAAATCAGGAAGGATGAGAGAGTCAGTGGTGGAGGATTTGCCAGTTACAGTTCAGGTTGGGAAACATTTGCTTAATATACATATTGAAGTCCACAGGGAGGAAGTGAGCATCTTCTCTGCTCCAGGCTTTGATACTAAATCAACTATTCTTGTTACTATCTGTACACAGTTCTTAACAGTATTGTTATTGCCATTATCATTTAGCTAACCAACAGCATTGGGAGCAGATAGTGGTGCAGTGGATAAAATGCTGGATTCTCAAGTCAAGAAGACTCATCTTCTCAAGTTCAAATCTGGCCTCAAAACACTAGCTGTGTGACCCTGGACAAATCACTTAACCCTGCTTGTCTCAGTTTCCTCATTTGTAAAATAGCTGGAGAAGGAAATGGCAAACCACTCCAGTATTTTTGCCAAGAATACTCCAAATGGGGGCAGCTAGGTAGCACAGTGGATAGAGCATTAGCCCTGAAGTCAGACCTGAGTTCAAATCTCGGCTCAGACACTTAACTAGATTAGTGTATATAAAATTGAATTGTACCTGTTCTCTTCTTTGGATTATCTTCCTTGTAGTGACTTGTCCAAAGTTACACAGCTACTTGGTGACAGAACCACAACCATAACCTGGATCATGTGAATCCCAAGCAATACTTTTCTCTACAGTAGCTTGCTTAAGAAAAGGTGATTGTTCACCTTTTTCACTTGTTTTTTCTGTTTTTTTTTTTTTTTTTCTCTCCCTTGGTTTTCCCTTTTGTTGTAACACTTCCTAGCTATGTGACTCTGGGCAAGTCACTTAATCCCAATTGCCTCAGCAAGAAAAAGAAAAAAAAAAGTAAGAAAGAAATAAAGAAAGAAAACCCCAAATGGGGTCATGAAAAATTGGACACGACAACAATAGAAAGCAACAATATAATACTGACTCCTAGAGGCAGCATAATGCAATGGAAAGATATATGATTTTGAAGTCAAAAGACCTGGGTTTGAATCCTGTCTTGACCACTTACTAATGCTTGCATCTTCTTCATAGGATTGTTGGGAATATCAAATGGTATAGCAAATGTAAAGCATTTAGCAAACCTTGAAGAACTATGTAAATTATTATAGCTGTTCTTATTATGACCTGTGTGACATGGCCAATTTTCTTTAGTTTCCTCAACTATAAAATGAAAGGGGTTGGAATAGATGGTCTTTGAGTTTATTTGCAGTTAAAAGTCTGTTGTTGTTTGTCCATTTTCAAAGAAGATCAATGTCACCATGTGGTGATATCTTGATTTGCACGTGAATTGGATGTGAGGTGAAACTGCACAAAGTTGTCCAGCCTCGCTTTCTCTTCCAGTCATCCAAGTCCAGTGGCAAGACAAGAGTCAAGACAATCGATGATGGCTAGTGACTTTTGTATGATTCTAAGACACTATGGTTATATCTTGAAGAAAATAAATAACAAGTAGTTTAGAGTGTTACTCTCTAAAGAAAATCCACTATAACAATTTACTCATTTATGGTGTTGTGCTAATCAATTCTTCTACTAACCAAATTTAAAAAGGGAGGAGGATAGGATCTGTGATTTCAACAGTATAAAATGCTCTCAGGTGAGCAATCTTCCTCTGCTAATGGAGATTTTCACCTTTTCTGCCACTTATAACCTTAAAGGTCAATCTTGGTCACTAACAGGCTGGCTTTTTGGGATTGGAGTGGAGTTGGGACTTATAAAGCCAATATGTGTCAAAGATAAAACTTGAACCCAGGGCTTCCTGGCTGACTCTTTAGTCACTATACCACAGTGTCTCTCAAATGAAGAGAAAAAAAATAAACACCAAACAAAAGGAAACTTTCTTTATCAACCTGGTTGGTTGTGTTCACTTTCTCTTCAAACGATCATGGATATACTTATTTGTTTCTATGCTGTAACTTCCAAATAGAATGTCCTCGAGGACAGGGACTATTTTAAAATATTTTGTTCTTTTTATCCCTAGGCCAGCATAGAGCCTTACACAAAAGAGGAGTTAATAAACACCAACACGATCTGATTGGATTGGATGAACTTAAAAAATGCTTTCCCTCTGTCTCTCTCTCCTTTACAGCATCTTCATCTACCTCCATTGAACATTGGACTCCACCTAGCTCTGATGGCTGAGTTTCTATCTTATCTTGCTCAGAGCCAGGTCTCTATGCTATTTCCCAGTAGCAAATATAACTCTCCCTTCTTTGAATCATCCTTATATGTTGTCTTCCATCATTAGAATATAAGCTCCTTGAGGAAAGGAATTGTTTTGTTTGCTTGTATTTATATCACTAGAATTTAATGCAGTGCCTAAAATATAGTAAGCTTAGTAAATTAGTAAATGCCCTATTACATAATGTACTATTTATATACAATATCTTATTAGTATATTAGTAAATGCCTTGTTTCTTTAGTAGTATCAGCTATAGTGAAGGTTCTGGACTCTGTCAATTTCTACTTGAATAGGAGGCAGCTGCCAAATTTGCCCTTCAGGGTTCTAGGGGAAATTCTGAGGGTTTTCCTTCAGTAGTATTGTTCATAAACCCTCACTGGTATTCATGTCCTTCCAAAAGTTCACCAGAAGGAGTCTACCCATTGTGCTGTAAGTCTTCCTCTTTTTGTCAGAATTTTTTATAACAGCCTCTGCTCTTGTTCATCTTTGTTCCTCATTGATTTTATGCTGCAGCCTGCCAATTTTTTCACTGCTCTTTCTATAATGTTTATCTTTAGTACTTTAGAGGCAGTGGAGTTCCATATCTGGTTTCATATTTTTTTAAAAGTTTATACTGAAATATATGGGCATTTATTATTACATGACAACTTAGGTGTCAGTTTTTTTTAAGTACTGGCAACACCTAAAAAAATTACAGAATAGAAGACTTTGTCCTATAGTATCCTATAATTCATAGCTATGACTACAGAAAGGCAAGATGGATACCCACCTAGGGTACAACATTTTGAGGAGGGGTGTAATAAAAGAAACTTTGTCATATAACTTTTCATAAATGCACATATACTTAATTTCAGAAAATTCCATTCTTACTAATTTTGTGATAAGTCAAGTTGAAGGTATTACAACAAATATTCAAAGCCTCCTACTGTCAGTAACAATATCTGGGGGCAGTTTGTAATAGTGAAAAGAGCAACAAAAGAGTCAGAGGACATGAGTTTGAATTCTGACTCCTGTAATTTAGCTGTGTGACTCTAATCAAGTCATTTAAGTTTTCTGGGGCTCAATTTCCTGTTATTTAAAATGAAGGCAGGAACTCAGAGGATCTCCAAGGTCTCTTCTGGGGCTGATTTGTATGATCATAGGAAACAATTTTCAAGCTTGGCTGAGGGGACACATATCTTTTTCTTTTTTGCCACATCTTCTACTTTTAGCAATTACTGGGGAAGTTGGAGGCACTTTACAAGTTCTCACCATCTTTTCTCTCCAGTAAGAAATCAATTTCTTCTTCCCTCTATTCTTTCTCTATCTCCCATCAAAATCTACTATTGGGAAAAGTTCAGATAACAATTCACACTGAAAAAAAAATCTTAGTGAATATCACATTCCTCAAGGGTATTTACATTTAAGCAGGTGATGGGATCTATTAAAAGCAGAATGTCTGACCTGGCAAGCAAGGTACACAGGAACCTTTTAAAAAGTCTTTCCCACACACACACACAACCAAAATGAAGCTCTAATTGACAAACAAGTTCCTTCCCCATGCTCGAACAATATGAATATCTAATTGATAAACACGCTTCTCTTAAATTAAAAAAAAAATTAAGTACTATTTGACCATGATAGCTTCCTTCATATTCCATATAATTATTTTGATTTTACAAATGAGAAAACTGAGGATCAGGGAATTATCCCCAATTATATAATTAGTTAATGGCAGAGTAGAGATTCAAAATTTGGGTCTTCAGATTCTAAGTTTAATTTTATTAGATTTCTTCTCTTCAAGGGATTGAGGGGGAAGTAACTAAGGGGTAGAAATCTCCAATTACATTCACCCCAACTTTTTACTCTTGGTGCTAGTCCTTAGTTGTCTCTTTTCTTCTGAAATCTCAAGGTTTGGCTTTCTCATGTCCCTTTCCATTGCTTGTGATTAAAAGACTACTGTAAGACTTTACCCATTCTCCTTTTTTACTAATTGCCTAGAAACTTAAAAGTTGCCTGATGAAATATCCATAGTCTCTGTGTATTTTTGTGGGAGAGTGTATCCTGAACTTTAGAGAGTGATTTGTACTATTATTGCTATACCTATTTAGTTAATACTTTTGTTAAAAGCTAATTGAGGCAATTGGTTGGTTGTTGTTGGGGATCACATTGGTGGGGGCTCAGAATCCATACTATCAAAAACTCATTTCTCCATTGAGAGAGTGGTTCTGGGAATTTCAGATCTCACAGGCAAATATAATGGTAGCCCCAGAGAGGATAGGACAATTATGTGTCCTGTTTTTTGCTTTTTAATTTTTTGAATAGAGAAAACAGTAGCATATATGTACATAAACACCTTTGAATATTACATAATGATGATCATGGCAAAAAGGGGCATCAACCAAGTATTTATTCAGTGTTTATTCTGTATAAAGTATTGTACTTTGCTAGATACCTTCATGGGTGTATCTAAAGAATGTAAGAGATTTAACCTCTACTCAGGAAGTTTATGATCTAAAAGGGTAAACAAAGCATAAAAGCATAAAAAGTTAAATGACACTTTGAGACAACAGTAGATAAAATGACAAATGAACAAAGCTGAGAAACAATATAAATTTAGACAGGGATGAAGTCATTCTAGGCTAGAGTAGTATGGGAAATAAGAAGTTTTAAGAAGGAGAGTATTAAATGGCCCTTGAGAGGCAGCCTAGTATAGTGAAAAGAATGCTGGTTTTAGGTGGTGGACTTTTTTTCTTCTTGCTCTCCAAAACTTAGTTTTATGAAAGTAGAAGATTACTCAATTCTGGGCCTCTATTTCCTTTCCTATAAATCAGAAGTAACTAGGTTTATTCTATGTATTTCACAGTTGTGGGAAGATCTTAAAATCTTATTGTGGAAAGATCTTTAAAAAAATCTTAAAATGCTTTAAAAATGTGTTATTTATTAGCAGTATGTAAGCATGTGGAGGAGAGGTAGTGATTTTTTCTTAAGACTCCTAGGACTTTCTTTTGCTTTGTCATATTTTATCTCATATGCTCATTTGTATACCTGCCATATTCCACCATCCTTCTCACTCGGTCCTGGAGAGCAAACTGTGAAAAAGCCTTCTCATACTGTACATCTCTCCATTGCATTTTGGGTGATCTGAACTTTAATTCCTTGAAGACTGTTTTGCTCCATGATTCATAGCTATATAGCATCAACGAAAGAATATTGAGATAACTGAGTGGTAGAATGTATAGAGCACTGAGTCAGACAAACTAAAGTTCAAATCCAGTCTCAGATATATATATATACTAACTGTGATATTTAACACAATTTCCTCATCTGTAAAATGGGAATAATAATAGTATCTATCTCCTAGAGTTATTGTGAGGATCAAATAACATAATGTGTATGAAGTGCTTAACACAGTCCCTGACACATAGTAGACAATATTATAATTATTATATAACATGTAATATAATATTGTAATATATTTAACATAATATTAATTATAATATATGATAATAATAAGAGGAGGAGGAGGTGGAATAGCAGTGGCCATGCTGGTAGTAATACTAGTGGTAGTAGTATTAAAAGGTGGGTTCTGCTCTCACAGAGAAGTCCTAGATTATTAAAATCTCTGAATAAGTTTTCAAATACATGAATCCTTTCCTTAGTATATTCAGTTTTGGGGCTATTTTATAATCTATTCTGTAGTATTTGCTTGAGATATTTGTAGTGATTAAACTTTTCTGTGATCTGGCTAATTTAGTTGAGATTAGACATCTTCATGCACTTGTTTTTAGTGTTTATATAATAAAGTCAAACTCTCCTGAGTGATTATTCATGTTATTTTGTATTCTCCCTGGTCTTATAAGGCTAATTTAGAAACAAGAGCATCTGGTAGTCTTGACCATATAATAATCTTCTGTTTTGGATTTTGCAGATAGAGTTGACAAGGCTTGGGAAATGATTAGATAGGGGGGCATGGGGGTGGAAGTGGGAATGGCAGGAATGAAGTAAAAGAGCTGAGGATGGCACCAAGGTTGTCAAGACTGGAAAAATGATAGTCTCCTTAAAGGAAATAAGGAAGGAGATGTGTGTTTAGGAATAAAAATAATGAATTTTGTTTTAGACATGTTGAGTTTGAGATGCCTATGGGACATCCAGATGGAGATGTCCAATAGGCTGCTGGTTTTGCAAGATTAGAAATCAATATGTTCATGTGGAAGTAATCTGCAGAAAGAGAATAATCAAATCCATGGGAACTGATGAGATCACCAAAAAAGCAAATACAGATGAAAGAGAGAAGACCTAGTATAAGTTTTTAGAGGACATCTATAGATTAAAAGCAGGATATGAATGATGATATACAAAATAGACTAAGAAGGCATGATCAAAGAGGTAGAAGATGAACCAAGAGAAAGCATTGTCTTGAAAATCTAGGGAGGAGATAGTTTATGGGAGGAGAGAATGGTTAAAAATGTCTAAACTGAAAAGAGATCAAGAAGGATAAAGACTGAGAAATGAATATTAAGAAATTAATATATTGCTAGTAAACTTTAAAAATTGGAGTCAGTTGAGTAGGGTAATGTAAGAAAAATTGTCCTTTATGGCTGTACTTTTAAAATATCTTACATAAATCCATCCTACCTTTGGCAATATTAGCTCTGTGTATGACTCTAGAAAAATTATTCTCTTTATACGAGGTAGAATTCTAAGATTGTAAGTTGCAGAGCAGGTGGTGGATCTTTATGTGGAAGTGATTTGGCAACTAATTGGATTTGTGGAATCAGTTTAAACGGGGAGTTCAGGATGACAAAGATTTGGGGTCTTGGTGACTAGGAAAATGGTGGTGACCTCAATAAAGAGAGGAAAAATTAGAAGGGGAAAGATTTAGGGAGTTTCTTTTTGGACATATTGAGTAGGAGCTCTCTGAATTATGTTCACTTTGAGATATTCAAGAGGTAGTTGGAGGTAGGTAACTAGAACTTAAGGGAAAGATTAGGGTTGGATACATAGATCTGGAAATCAATTTCATAGAGATAGATATATTAATGGGGAATGACAAGATCATCAAATTAAGAAATATATAATGAGAAAAGAAGGGAGGCAAGGTCAGAATATTGAATGTTCTTTCCAAAGTTACCAGCATCCTCCTAGTTTTTCATTCAATAATCATATTTCAGTTCTTGTCCTTCTTGACCTTTCTTTAGCTTTTGACATTCTTGAAGTGCTCTTCTTTTAAAAACTCACCTTTCCCATAGCAATGCTTTCTTTTAGTTCTCTAACCTGTTTGATCATTCCAGTCTATTTTGGTTTATCATCTTTAAATTGCCTCTTAAGGATACCCACAGGCCTGACATAGTTAAAGAACTAGTAAAGGATATTAAGACATGGTCAGACTGGCAGGAAGAGAACCAGGAGAGAGCAATATCAGGGAAAACCTAAAGAGGAGAGAGAATGCAGAAGAAGGTATCAGTTAAGTACAATGCTATAAAGAGGTTGAAGTTGTATTAATTTTGCCATTAGTAGGACTTCTAAGTGATAATGGTCTACAGATAGTGGGTAACTAAAGACATAGAGATATAGGGTAATTTGAACAAACAGTAGCCAAAGAATGTTGATTATGCATCAGTAACATTCTAGAACTTTATATTGGGCCTTGTCCTGTTCAACATATTTTTTAAAATCAACAACTTAGATGAATGTAAAATAGGGCTGTGGTTGCCTAAGATGGAGATACTTCCATGGTAGATGTCAAAGACCTGCTTCTGGGAGGGAAGATTTGGCATTTTTATACCTTATGGGTGGGTACAGCATCTTTCCATTGACTTTGTAGCTGGAATAAGCTGTGTCTTTAAAACTATCTGACTGAAACAGTCTGTATCTCTCTCTCTCTCTCTCTCTCTCTCTCTCTCTCTCTCTCTCTCTCTCTCTCT
>JAJPUD010000353.1:596734-614017 GCA_023553655.1 Myrmecobius fasciatus
TCTCTCTCTCTCTCTCTCTCTCTCTCTCTCTCTCTCTCTCTCTCTCTTTTTGCTGGCATGGGAGTTGGGGAAGAGAAGGTGAAAGTAGCCCTTCTCCACAACCTTCTCCTTCATGGCACCTGTGCTGTGGGTAAACAGAACCTTCACCCACTGAATGCTGGCAGAAAGCAAGAGCCAGGCTGTCCCAGTCTGATAGTTTTAAAGATACAGTCTATTCTAGTTATGAAGTAAGTGGGAAAAAGCTATTCTTACATAAACTGTCTCTTCCCAGAAGCAAGTATCTCCATTTTAGGTGAGACAAAGTTCTGCTACAAATATCAAGGTAACATAAAGCTAGGATGATGAGAGAGAGAGACAGAGACAGAGGGAGAGAGAGACAGAGACATAGACACGGACAGAGAAAGAGAAGCAGAGAGACAGAGAGATATAGACACAGAGAAAGAGAAAAAGAGAGGGGGGGAAGAAGAGAGAGAGACAGAGACAGAAAGAGAAAGAAACTGAGACACAGAGAGAGACAGAGATGAAGACACAGAGACAGAGATGGAGACAGAGATAGACAGAAACAGAGGCAGAGAGACACAGACGGAGACAGAGAAAGAGAGAGAGTCAGAGACAGACACAGAGTCAGAGACAGAGAAAAAGGGGGAGAAAGAGACAGACAGACAGAGAGAAGGCACAGAGAGAGACAGAAAGATAGAGACACAGAGACAGAGATAAGAGGTAGAAACAGAGACAGAAAGACTATTGCAACATTCTAGGCAAAAGTAAAAGGGTAAACCAGGGTTAGTGACTGTATGGATGAAGAGATGGGGATATATAAGAAAGACAAAACAAGATTTGGAAACTGACTGGATATATGGTGTGGAGGCAAGTGAGGAGTGATGGGTGAAATTGAGGTAGTGAACCTGGGTGCCTGAGAAAAATGTGGTATCCTTAATAACAATGGGAAGCTCTGAATAGGGATAATTTTTGGGGGAAAGATAACTGGTTTTGTTTTGTGCATTTTGAGCTTGAGATGCCTTTAGAAAGTCCGCGTTAAAATGTTGAAAGGTTGTCGGAAATGGGAAACTGGAGCTTAGAAGAAAGGTTGTGAAATATAGAAGTTCTAGACCTTTAGTCAGAGAGAGCTGAGTTCAAATTTGGCTTCAGATACTTACTACTTGGGTAATCTTGGGCATGTCACTTAGCCTCTCCTTCTATCTCACTTTCCTCAGCTATAAAGTAGAAATAATAGTAACATCCACCTCCAAGGTTGTTGTGAGGATAAAATGAGATAATAACTATAAAGTGTTTCACACCATCTTAAATAAATGCTCCCTGTATAGATTTGGTAATCATCAGTACAGAGATGATCACTGAAACTATGATAGCCAATGAGATCACCAGATGAAACAGTATAGAGTGAAAAAGATAGGAGGGCACAGGAGAGAGCCTTGAGGATTTCCATAGTTAGCATAACATGAATAAAAGTTTAGTAAATAATACTGAGAAGCATCAGTCAGAGAGGGAGGAGGAGAACCAAAAAAAAAAAAAAGAGCAATGTCAAAGAATATCCAGTAAAAAAACCCCAAAACACAAGTGTCCTATGTTACAGAGAAGTCAACAAAAGATAAAAATAAAAAGAGGCATTAGATTTGATAATGAAGACATCATTGATAAGTTTGAAGAAAGCAGCTTTAGTTGACTGTTGAAGTCAAAAGTCAAACTGCTGAGAGTTTAGGAAAGAATGAGTGGTGAAGAAAAAGAGGTATGTGGAATGTTTTTTAAAGAAATTTAGCTACCAAGTTAATATAATAAAAATGACAATTCTGCCTAAATTGATCTACTTGTTCAGTGCCATATGAATCAGACTACCAAAAAATTATTTTCTAGAAATAGAAAAATAATAACCAAATTCATCTGGAAGAATAAAAGGTCAAGGATATCAAGGGAATTAATGAAAAAAAAAATACAAAGGATGTTGGCTTAGCAGTACAAAACCTAAAACTATATTAAGTAGCAATCACCAAAACCATTTGATACTGGCTAAGAAATAGAGTAGATTAGATACAGACAACATAATAATCAAAACCTATAGTAATCTAATATTTGATAAACCTTCAAACTCCAGCTTCTGGAATAAGAACTCACAATTTGATAAAAATTACTGAGAAAACTGGAAAATAACTCAGAAATTCGGCATAGGCCTCCATCTCATACTCCATCCTACCATAAAGTCAAAATAGGTACATAATAAATAATATAAAGGAAGCTTCTTTGCCTGGGAGATTTCCTTCCCTTACACCTACCTTTGCTCAGACCATTCATTCCCTGTCTGAAAAACTAAAAGATAACCTTTATGGTTCTTTTCAGTGCTTAAGATTCTATGATATGATAGTTTAAAGAGTTAAATTGAATTTAACTCAACAATTAATGACATATTGTGCTCAGTGATCTCAAAGGGCTTACAGTCTGATATTGATAGAAATAAATAAGGAATAAGATAGAATGTGATGGGGTAAGGGAACAAAGTAGACAAATACTCTAATGAAATTTGAAAAGGCAGTGAGTATTCCGTGGGTGTTGATTGGCTTTCTGATAAACTGAACATGCAGAGAAAAAAAGGGTCAAAGAGGTGGTGTAGGAAAGTACCCATAATAAAAATTTTAATAAGGATAAAATGGAGTAAACAATGAAGAGGTTTAGTAAACTAAGTAGGCTTCTACTAAGTACTAAGCAATAACCTGGAAAGAGTGAGACTTTCCTTTGAAGTTTCAGAGTTCCTACCCCCACCATCTACCTTGCTGTAGGAACAAATGATGCACAGAGGAGAAAAATCCCCAAGTTGTAATTCTGCCAAATCCGGTATATTTAATTAAGCCAAAGACCAATTTGTCTGAAAATATTTTTGTCTGCCAAGCCTAGGCGCTCAGCCTTCTGCAGAAGCATATAGACAGTACTTCCATTGTGTGAAAATAAGCTGGGAGGAGACAAGGAAAGGTCTGTAGCATTGTAAAAAAAATCAAACAAGGGATTATTACCTGAACAGCAACAAAAGAAATCAGCTGCCTGATGGGAAACTTCTCTTGTGCCCCTCAGCTGCTCCAGGAAAAATTGGTGCATTTTCTGCTTTATATTAATGAATAACCAAGGTTCTTGAGGAGGGTAGAAAGTAAGTGAAATCTTAGACAAGTATCTATCAGTTACGATGTAGAGACGAAACATCTGACTCCCAACCTGAGGTCTTTTCAAAGTATGAAAACCTCACTTTATGTAAGCTTGTGATAGACTTCTGTGAACACCAGCCCAGAATCCTGTGAGAATTCACCCCAGATACCCACAGCTCAAGCTGCAGGGTCTCATTACACAGCTCCCAGTCTTCTCAAACTTGACTTTGAGGGTGGGGAGGAGGATGCTGGAGCTTTAATTCCTCTCCCTAACTCTGGGGGCATTTACTTACACTTAATGAAATGTCTTTCACCTTTTATTTCCTTCTCCTTTCCCTTTTTCTATCTCTCATTTCTATGTCCTTCTAAAACAGAAGTTCTTAATCTTTTTTTAAAATGAACTTCCTTTTCAGAATCATGTTTTTAAATGCATAAAAATAGCATACATAGCATACAAAGGAACTCAGTTATATTGAAATTGTTTTCAAAATATTAAAAAAAAAACGTTAAGAATCCCTATTCTAAAGACTTAAGAAACAACTTTGGGTAGAGAAGACAGAAATCTGTCCACGTAGAGAAATTGAGAGAAACATTTTTTCGTAGAGCTCCTTCACTTTTCACCCCATATCATTAAAATCGGTCAATACTCAGTATTGTGAATTCAGAGATGAAAACAAACAAACAAACAAACAAACCAGATCTAACTCTCAAGGACTTGACAGTTGAGTAGTGGAGAATAAAATAAATTTAAATAAGTAAAATGCAAATCCAAATCTAATTTAGAGTATAAGAAAGCTGAAATAAAAACAAATGATTGACTGAAAGAGGAAGGGACATTGCTATAGGGAGAAATCAGAGAAGGTTTCTTGGAAGAGGTGGTACTTGAGATGAGCAGATATTATGGAAGACTGCAGTCTCCATAAATTCTACTTAGTTCCCCCCCCACCCTAACACTAAAACAAACAAACAAACAAAACAAAACAAACAAAAAAAACTGCATCATGTTGCACTGAATGGTTTTTATTTCATCTGACTTAGGTTGTGCTTCAGAGTGGCTCAATTTCTTGGGGATTCTACTTGCCATTAAGTAAGACCTCTTAATTAGAGAGATTTTCCTCTTTTAAATTATTTTCTATTTATTTTATATATAGTTTGTTTGAGCCACCAGAATTTATTAGGGGGATGATATGATCATACATGTTTGTTTGTTTGTTTGTTTTTTTCTGAGGCGATTGAGGTTAGGTGATTTGCCCAGGTTTACACAGCTGGGAAGTATTAAGTGTCTGAGACTAGATTTGAACTCAGATCCTCCTAACTTCAAGGCTGATGCTCTATCCATTGTGCCATCTAGCTGCCCCTGTAGTTTGCTTTGAATCTTGTTGGTTTTTATCTTATTGTAAAGTTTGTAAGGGAGGAACTGGTTTTTGCTTATTTTTGTATACCCAGTATTTAGCACAGTGCCTGGCACATTGATTGACTGTCTGAAGTGGCAAAAAGCTAATAAATATGGGAGTATTTAACAGATTAGGGAAAGTAATATAGTTCCTTGCAAGAATATGAGGATGTTTCCAATGATACAAGTTAACACCTAGAAATATGTCCTTTGATATATATCATCACATAGGCATAAGTGTATTCAGCATAAATCATTAGGGTGTGCTCCAAGGATTAATTTTTAGACATTCTTGTGCACTCAAACATAAAGATCTCTAAACTTTAACTAAATGTAATTGCTTTTAAAATTAATAACAAAACTTCAAAAATGCAATCTCTAAAAATGACATAAAACACCATTTTGGGGGTTATTTTTAGACATAATATCATTCCTGTACTCATGTTTATGAACTTAGGTATTCCTCCTCAAGTTCTTTTCCTGGGCTGGAGAATGAACTCCAGATTGTGGGGTCTCTGGGAGAAGCTGATAGAGCATCTTAAATCCTTGCCTTTCAGGGGACATTTTTATTGTCTTTGGATCTTTTCCCCTCTTTTTTTTCAGTGCATACCTTTAAAAAATCCTTTAAAGAGGGAAGTGGAGAGATTTCCCTCAGTTACCAGCTAATGTAAGCTGTAGTGCAACCCTTCAGGATCTCCCTTTGATGGTAGTTAAAGGTATCAGGGCTCAATGAAGGCTGACCATGGGGCTTGACCCCTACTCCACCCCCACTCCCCCAATCTGGGTTGGGCAGGTACTTTGGCAAGGTGTGAGGGATCCCCACTGCAGTTGTTGTTTCCTCCATTTCTATAAGTGGAGCAGAATTTGAGTTTCCCTACTGTTTTTCAGCATTCTTTTTTCTTTATCCAATCTAAGATGAGAGAGGATAACAGAGGGACATGGGCTATATTGATCTTGTTAGCAATTCCCAAAATTGAGATGCATTTAGGATTCTGGAGAGTGGAGCATGCTCAGTGATCAGGATTGTGGAAAGGGTCCCTTAATACCTTCTGGGGTGCTTTCCCTTTTCAGCATCTACCTTAGCCTTTATGTAAAGTGAATCATATTTTCCTTTCCCAAAGGAGCAGAAGGGGATTCTGGACAAGATAGGAGTCAAAAAAGGGTTAGCAAAAAGTTTCTGTTTACCTAATTTTTTTTTTCACTCCCTTCTTTCAGAATGGAATAAATTCCTGGAATTATCTCCAGTGTCTCAGAAATTTTTTTCTTGCAATTTAAAAATGACTAATTGCCAAACTCCTTACTCATTGCTCTCAAAAATCTTGAGAATCTGCCAAGATGCTATTTTAGTGGTTCTGTAATTTTAATTAGCTAACTATTTTTGTAGCCCTCAGTTTGCTCAGAACTGGGATCCACAGGAAAAAAAAGTAAGGCTTTTCCCTTTTTAAAGTAAGATTCAAGGATGCTAAGAAATCTTTCCCAGTATTCTAACTATAGCAAAGAAGTTATTTTCTTGCTGGCTGTATTTTAAATCTTTCCAGGTAACAAAATCTAGCTCATAGAACAGACATGACACAGACATTCTGCACAGAGATGCGGACACAAACAAAAATGACATGGAAGAGGACTGTCTGCCAAAAGCCATAAAATTTCTGTTCCTCTAGTGCCTCGCTTCTTCTGATGAGGGTGAAAAGGTGGCAAAAGTTCCTTGGTTAGGAGGGAACTATGCCGAGAGTTGAGAGAATTCCCAAGACCAGATGTCCCCAGTCAAGGATAGTTTGCTGAGAGTGAAGTTCCTTCCAAGGTACTCAGGGTGTCCCAGCTATAGGATAGAGGGAGAAAAGGATTGAGAGTTTACCTTGACCAAAGAGGGACTGAAGCCAGGGGAAACAAGACTCTCCCTGTACAGAGTCACCAAATGTTGGGGCTCAAAACAGACCCAAAAGAGGTTGGGGTTCTAGACCGGTGTCACAAGGTATCTAAAAGAATTTGCAAGCTCAGACCCATCTCCAAGTCCAGAGGCAAAGTTTATTATAATTGTAATGCCAAATAAGGCAGGCTAAGTTCCAAAGGAATTTAGCAAAGAACCAAGAACAAGAAAATAAATTAATAGGAAAAAGAAAGATAGGAATGGTCTGATATGCACCTCATTATTGAATTGAATTGAATGAAACTCTGTTATTGCTGACCAACAGACGGTTATCTGACAGCCAGTAGTGTTTGTAGAACTATTGCACTTCCAAAGCCAGGCGACCTTAGGGTTAGGGACAGGTAGCCTTAAGGTTATTACTACATCCTATCTAGGAACTACACCACATCAGCACCACTACCCTAAAACATTTGATAATGCTTCATGTTCCTGTTAACAAATCATCTTCTGGTCAGACTATCTCCAGTTCTCATACATGTGAATTCAATCCAAATTTTTGCTATGTACCCACTATTTGTAAAGTCATGGTAGTTTCATATGGGTATACAAATACAGAACTGCCATGCTAGGCTACAAAAAGGTTGGGCTGGGTATACAAATCCAAAACAGCTCTCGAGGGGCATATATTCTGGGTGGGGAAGCAAGAGGAAGGAGAGCCATACAAAATGTACATAAAGAAGCAAATACAAAGTTTCCCTAATATTTTCTTTGCTTTCTAAATTAGATGTCTATATGTCTCTCAAATTCTAGGAGAAAGAGAGAGAGGAAGAGGGAAAAGGAGAGAGAGAGAGAGAGAGAGAGAGAGAGAGAGAGAGAGAGAGAGAGAGAGAGAGAGAGAGAGAAACAGAGAGAGAGAGAGAGAGAGAGAGAGAGAGAGAGAGAAAGACAGACAGACAGACAGAGAGAGAGAGATTTGATATCATTTACTTGATGTGAGATTTGGCTGTTTAAGGAGACAGGAAGAACTATTTATTATCAGAGCAAGCTGAAGGAGAATGAAACTTACTCCTTTCCCCATTCTGTAATTCCCCCCTATTTTTCATGAAAGAAAAAGACAGTAGGCATATCATCATTCTTTAGACAAGGAATAATTAATCTTTTTAGTGTTATATCTGGTGAATACTATGGACCCTTTCTCAGAATGTCTTTAAATGTTTAAAATAAAATACATACAACTATAAAGATTATCAATTATATTGAAATACAATCAAAGATGTGTTAAACCGGCTCAAGCTAACTCTCACAAGCCAATAATTAAATTTCCATTATGTGCATTGAAAAATGTCCTCTGAAAAAAACCTCTGAAATAAACAAATGCTACAAATTAGGGCTTGACTTGTTTTGTTGATTAAACTTTTAAAAAAGAGAAAATTTTAATAATTCAGTTTAAACTTAAAAGTGTGTCATGGGTACTTTTTCTGTCCAAAGAGCAGTTGTTAAAACATTTACTTACACATCCCTAGCATAGTTTATCAAAAATATTAAAGAAAATCAGTTTATAGATCTCAGGTTAAGAATAAATAGTCTAGAGTCTAGAGCAATAGTGTTTATGGGGCTGTTTTTTTGTCCTTCATTCCCAAAGAGGACCATGACATCAGGGAGGTGGCGCCATAATGTGTAAGTGAATTGGATTTAAATGAAGGAGGGCTGTGCAAGGTCACTTGCCTCACTTTCCCCTCTAGAGCCATCTGGGTCCAGGGACAAGATACAAGTCAGGATGACTAGAGATGGTCCTGTTTGTAAGGTGCATACAGGGAAAAACTCTAACATTCTAGCCTCTTCCCACTGTAGCTAAAATAAAACCAAATGTACAAAGAGAAGCAAGCAAAAATCTATGTAACATGTCAGCAGGAATTCAAAAGGGAATATATATAAATGGAATTGTACCTACAAAGTACCCATATATATTAAAGGGATGCCCTTGGAAATGACCAATGACCAATCAGTGATTCTAGGAGCAATCATACACACACACACACACACACAAATGGATAAATTTATTTGGGAAAATGACATAATAAACTTCCATGAACTACTTATTGCTGACTCAGGTTCTATTCTGATTGATGACTTGAAAATTAGTAGATTAATTTTTTATTACCAATATGTTGAACCTTTTAGCATTCTACATTTATTCCTTTGTAGGAAAACTAAAAAAAAAAAAAATCACTGTGGTTTCTAAGTCATATCCTTACTGTCAGAAGCCTGTGTAGCATTTCCTATTTCCATATCATGCAACCCACTGCATCCTATCACATAATTACCAGCTTTTTTGAGTAATATGTGACTTAGTAACTATTTAAAGAAATGATTTCCTTACTAGCATGGTATATGCCCCTCCCCCATGCAAGGTTGGTAGGATCCTAACACTGTGTGGGATTGTTGATTTTTTTTTTTAAATTCTGAATCTGTGATTTCATTGTTTTAGGAAAGTCTGGCAAAAACCTCCCCTTTACCAATGTACAAAGGCAATAGCTTCAATTTATGATCTTAGAAAGTAGCTTGGGGGCATTGGAAGATAAATGACACACACAGAGGGACTTGAACCCAGGATGTTTTGACTCTGAAATAGATTTTTTTTAATCCACTAGATTAGGTTGCCTCTATAGATAACTCTGTTATCTATACACACACACATATATATGTATACATGCATGTATGTATACATATACATGTATATAAAATATATGTGCATACTATATATTATGAAAATATAATTATGATGCATGAATATATTATAAACACAATATATAAATATATGTATGCACATATGTATGTATATGTTTATATATACCCAGTTGAGTATGTATACAAATATATATACATTTATATTTATTATATATGTATTTATAATGTAAATATATATCTGTATATATTATATATATATACATATATATAAACTATGGGAAATTTTATTTGCATTTGACACATGACAAAAGACTATTGTGGATATACAAAAATCCTTACATTATACTTGTCCTTAGTTAGCTATTGCATTGACCTCTAAATTTTAATTGTAAAAGTCTGCTAAGGAGAAATTAAAAATAATAGATTTGCAGCTATCTCAAAGTATACAGCATGAAACAGCACCAATTAATAGAAAAAAATTATATGCTAAAAGAGAATATATATACAGTTTGTAAGGAAGAACATTTCTATTACATGCTTTTTCTCCATGCGAACTTGCCCTAAAACATTTTTATGTGATAGCTTACAACTTTTTTTTAAGCAAAAAGGATTTATTATGATCTAAGGAGAAAGGGCAACTTTTAACAGACAAGCTGTCAATAGAGAAATGCAAAGTATAAGCTACAAACACAGGATTATATAGACCCTAACACAGTAACCCCCCTTTCTGATCTTTTCTCTCATTGGCTGAGGAAGTCCAGGCTTACATCCTAAGATGGAAATATGCCTAGAGACTAAAAATCTACCCCAGAAACAAAAAATACTAGCCAGTGATACACTCTTTACTATATTAGGAACAATGCTAATGAAAAAATCAGAGGGGGTTGAACAAGAGGGGAATGTAAGTTTATCTAAGATAATCCAACAACTGCTAGCTTGTAACTCTTAAAATGATAATATCTGGAATGCTACTTCTAGAGAATTTATTTTTAAAATGGTATTGAGAATTTGAAATTGAAAAAAAATATTGAATTTTATTTGAGATAGGTTAAGCTTGCATGAAATTTTCTGTCTACTTTCATGGATATTTTCTTCTTTCAGCATAAAGAATGCTTTTCTTTTCAACAATGAGGTGATTCAAGCCAGTTCTTATTGTTCAGCAATGAAGATAGTCATATACATCCAGAGAGAGGCCTGTGGGAACTGAGTGTGGACCACAACATTTTAAGGCTTTCTGTGAACATTTGCTTACTTTTTGTTTTCCTTCTTAGGTTGTTTTTTTTTTTCTCTTTCTAGATCTGATTTTTTCTTGTGCAGTAAGATAACTGTATAGATATGTATACATATATTGTATTTGTCATATAATTAAACATATTTAACATGTATTAGACTACCTGTCATCTAGAGGTGGGGGGAAGGAGGGGAAAAATTTGGAACAAATTTTTTTTTTGCAAACGTCAATGTAGAAAAATCACTCAATCTATTCTGTAAATAAAAAGCTTTAATTAAAAAAAAATAAAGAATGCTTTTCTAGGTCATTGATATGGCATGCTTTTTTCTCTGCTATCTATAAATTATTGTTTATGTATGTCATCCTTAAAAAAAAACCCAATAAAAACAACAACAAAAGTCTGGACTGGACTCTTAATATTTTATAAGTATCTTTCCATCTCACTCTTCCATTTCATAGCCAGATTCCTAGGGGGAAAAAACCCCCTATACTGTCTATACTTATTGCCTTTACTTCCCCTTTTCTCATTTTTCAATCTCTTTTAACCTGGCTTCCATTCCAACACTCCACTAAAATTGTTTTCTCCAAGGTCATCAGTGACCTCTTTATTGCTGAATCCAATGGTCTTTTCTTATCCTTCTTCAAGTCTTTAAGCATCTGCCATTGTTGACCATCCCCTCCTTTCAGATATTCTCCTGCCTGGAGAATCTTGCTAGGAAGGCTGGCTTGGTCTGTGAGATATTCATTTTTTCAGTATTAAGTAAAATCCTATTATTATGATGTCAGGTGATAAAAAATATGTTTGCTAAAGGCTCCTCAGATGATTTGGCAATATGGAGCACTCTGAAGAATCACATTAAAACATAAATATTGAACTCAGAAATTTGTTTATTGTAACACAAATTTTCTTTTCTGATTTATTTTACAGATGAGAAACTTGAGGTAAATAGGGTTAAGTGACTTGCTAGGATCACACAGGTAGTAAGAATCAAAGGCCACATTTGAACTCAGGTCTTCCTGGCTCTAAGCTCATTCTGGCTCTATTCACTCTGTCACCTACTTGCAATAGGCAGCAAGAAGATATGGTTGCAAATAAAGCAATTTTTCATTTCCTTTTTCCCCTTCTCTCTCCTTCTCCTTAATCTGTAATTAAAACAAAAGTAATTAAAAACAAGCTATTCAGTCAAATTACATAAAGAACTGACTGATACTAAGCTAACAGGATTTTGCAATATTTGTCTTGAGAAGAATTAATGAATGATAAGATTTGCTACTGGGGGTACAATTCAATATATAGGAATAGTTCCAGCATCCAGATAACTGTGATAACTTACTTCATTGAACCAAATTGAATTGCATCTGTTTGGTTTAAAAGTTGAAAATATGAAAGTATATTGAATAATTGTTTTGAAAATGTGATCCTGTTTTAGATATTTAGGAATCTTTGGAATTCACCTGACTCCATGCTTTTTTTTTTTTTTTTTTTTTTTTTGCTTTTTGCTGAGGCAATTGGCTTGCCCAGGGTCACACAGCTAGGGTCCATGCTAAATTCTTTAGTTTTTGACACTGCTTTCAGAATCTAAATTTGAAATTTGGGCTTTTTCCTTGGAACACAGTTTTATAGGATGCAATATCCATTCTGTGAACTATTGGTGCTTATACTGTCTTGTCAAGTCATTCTTAGAGGCTTTTTGGTTAGGCTTATAGCCTGCCCAGCCCCTATTCTAATTTTAATTATGAATGACTCAGTACAGTGGATAGACACTGGGTTTGGAGTCTAGATGACTCATCTTCATGAGTTTAAATCCATCTTCAGATACTTAAAAGCTGTGTATACCCGGGCAAGTTACTTAACCCTATTTATCTCTGTTTCCTCATCTGGAAAATAAACTGGAGAAGGAAATGGCAAACCACTACAGTATCTTTATCTAAAAAACTCAAAAAATGGAGTCACAAAGAGTATGACACAATTGCAATAACTGAAGAGCAACAAGAAATATGAAAAAGGGATTATAACAACAGTAGGCAAGAAAAATCAAGTTCCTGTCAGTGGAGAAAAAAGCAAAATTGTCTGAACAAAAAAAGTTCAGACAAATAGTTAGAAATTGACTTGTTCTCTGTTATTTTATTTTTAAAAATTTAATTTATTCTTCTTCTTTCTCCTCAAAAACTATGCTCCATTGCTCCCAATGTTTTCTGTGCCAAAGTTCTCATTTCATATTTTACTGAAAAAAATCAGGCCATATATGTTGAACTTCCTTTGCTGCCCAATTCTACATTTTCAATCTTCTCAATATCACCTGGTTCTTCTTGCCAGCTTGTAAGTTTGATATACCTTCTTTCAGATCTTCAACAACTTTTATTTTTTCTTTTTACGTACAAATATACCCCAAATCTCCTTTAAGGTTAAAAACAAAAACCAACCAAACAAAATAAAAAACTTCCACTTGAGTATACCATTGTTTCAGCCTATTATATTTATAGCATTCTTCCCTTTCATATGTAAACTACAGCCATGTCTCACTACCTAGCTATAAGTGTCATTTCTTGTTGCTTTTCAGTCTTTGCAGTTGTATCATACTCTTTATGATCCCATTTTTTTGAGTTTTCTAGGCAAAGATACTGGAGTGCTTTGCCATTTCCTTCTCAGGTTTATTTTACAGATGAGGAAACTGAAGTAAATAGGATTAAGTGACTTGCCCAGATTCACATAGTTTTTAAGTATCTGAGGTTGGATTTAAACTCATGAAAATGAGTCATCTGGATTCCAAGCCCAGTGTTGATGTCCACTACATTGAGTCATTCACAATGAGCCCTCTTCTATCTCTATACTTTCTCAGCAGTCTCATCAATTCTTATTGGTTCAATTATAATCTCTAGTCAGATTACTCCCAAATTTACATTTCCATCTCTGAATTTTCTTCTTAATTTCCAGTCCCATGTCACCAATTGTCTGCTGGTCTGCCTACATAGATATTCTGTTTCAGATATTTTCATTTCATTTCATTTCAGATTCACATGTCTGAAACAGAACTCATTCTCTTTCTCCTAAAACTCAGTTTTCTTTTTAACCATTTTTTTTTTTTTACTGAGGACAGCACCATTCTTCCATTCACACAGTTTACAATCTCAGATTCTCTTGCCTCTTCTCTCTCTCATCCCTCCTCATATCTAATCAATTGCCAAAGCTTATCAATTCTACTTTCATAACATTTTTTACATATAGCATACCTTCTCTATTCACATCAAAAGTATTTCAAATCAGAACCTTGTAATCTCTTATCTAGTCTGTTGCAATAGCCTCCTAATTAGGTTGCCTGATACAACTACTATATTAATAATGTTAGATTTGTCTTTCTCAAGACAATCCAGTAGCTCCCTATTGCCTTCGAAATACAATTTATTTGGAATTTATAGGATCATGGCTTTATCCCTCTTATTTTACAAATGAGGAAACTTGAGCCAGTGGCATTAAATATAAAGTAGTAGTTTGTGTTTGCTATAGAACCCAGGTTTTCCTGAAATCCATTATTTTAACCACTACACCAGACTGCTAAAATTCTTCATAGTTTAGTGCCAATTCATTTTTTCTAGATACTATTGCTACCCCTCCTCTTGGGCCCATGGTCCACAACCTCTATGTTCCGGATAAATTAGTAGACTTCTTATAACTGTATTGGACATTTCATCTCTTGCCTTCATGTCTTTGTATATCTGGAAAGCTCTCTCTCCTTACTTCTGTCTCTTGTCATATTTACCTATCTTCGAGTCTTAACTCAAATGCTATCTTCTACATGAGGAAGACTTTATTGAGTTCTTAGATCTTTCCTTAATTCAGAAATTACTTTTACGTTTACTTTCTATCTATAAAAATTTCCTATAGGGGCAGCTAGGTGGCACAGTGGATAGAGCACCAGCCCTGAAGTCAAGAAGACCTGAGTTCAAATCTGGTCTCAGACACTTAACACTTCCTAGCTGTGTGACTCTGGGCAAGTCACTTAACCCCAATTGCCTCAACAAAAAAAGCAAAAAAATAATTTCCTATAAAAAAATTAAAATTACATATTGTAAGCTCCTTGAAGACAAGGACTGTTTCATGAATGAAAGAATAGAAGATTATTAATCACTAATGTTCTACGTACTGTGTAATTGCTAAAGATATATATATATATTTAAAAAGAAACAGTTCCACATAGGAGAGTGGTGGCTGGGGAACGGAGCTTTGTTTTGGGGTGATAAAAAGGCATAAAATGCACCATGGATAGTTGGACAAGATTTAAAACTAAAGTATATTCTGAGATCTAGGGCAGATCAGGAGATAAATTGAGCTAAGTGGGCTAATTTAAAACAAGCTAAATTAAGGATCCTGAAAGTTGGAACTCCAAACACGAGTGAATTAACCTTTCCAGGGATTTGAGCAAAGGTTTTAGAAGATTTAGATGGCTTAGGTCTGGCACACTTAGGTTGTTGGCTCAGGTAAGGAAACAGCAGATAAAGAAATGACCTGATGGACTGTTAGATGAAGATATAAAGTTGAAGCATTATCTTGGGTCTAGGTTGTTGTTTTTTTGTTGTTTAGAAATTTTGGTCATGTCTGACTTCATGACCCCATTTGGGGTTTTCTTGGCAAAGCTACTGGAACAATTTGCCTTTTCCTTCTCTAGCTCATTTTACAGATGAAAAATCTGAGGTAAACAGAGTCAAATGATTTGCCTAGAATCACAAAGCTAGTAAGTGTCTAAGGTTTTATTTGAACTCATGAAGAAGAGCCATCCTGATTTCAGTTTCAGTGCTCTATTCAAGGTACTATCTCATTGGTATTTAGGGCTAGCTGGTAAATAAAATATCATTTTTGATTGTTATATTCTCAGAATCTAGCACCTTTTTATTTTACAGATGAAGATTGAGACAGATAGAGATTGCCTAGGATCAGCCAGCTAGTAAGTAAGAAGCAGGAATTAAAAGTCTTTCTCTAAATATAGGGCTTTGGATCTAAGGGAATCTCACTTATTGCTTTTCAATTGATGAACATTAGATGCTCCGGTTTTAGGATTAAATGGCTAAGATAAAATGACTAAGAGATTTTATTAATACTTTAGACACCAAAAGTTTTCCACTTTCTAAGGAAGCAAGGAAGAGTTGACAAGTATTTATAAAACATTTGCTATGTACCAGGCATTGTGCTAAGCACTGGACATGCAAAAAAAAGGGGCTAAAACAGACCCTGCATTCAAGAAGCTAACAAGCTAATGGATAAGACAACATGTAAACAACTATGTACTATATATCTATATCTATATGAAAATGCACATATATATTCTAATGGGGGATGTTTTATATATGTATGAATATACGTTATATAATTATGCACAATACATGTATAATCTTTCTCTCAAATCTTAGAGGGAAGACACCATGAAGGAATGAAACCCAGATAAAATAGAAAGCAGAAATGAGGAGGGAGAACATTCCAGACATGGAGGGTAGCGGTGACAATGCAAAATCGGAAGAGAGATAGATAGGAATAGCAAGAAGTTGAGGTATCACAGAGTACATGTAAGGTAATAAGATAGATGAAGACTAGAAAGGTAGAAAAGGTCTTAAAGGACTTAAAAAACAACAACAATAATAAACAGATTTTTATTTGTTCCTAGAAGTAATAGGGAGCCATTGGAGTTTACTGTCAGTATGTCAATTAACATTTGCTAAGCATCTGTCTGCCAAATCCTGTACTAAGCACTGGAGAATACAAAGAAAAATAAGTGTCCTTTACTTTGGAAAATCATCTTGACAATTGAATTGGTGATGGACTGGAGTGGGCAGAGGGTAATGGCAGGGAGACCAACCAGAAGGTTATTGTAATATTGTAATTCACTTCAGGCATGAAGTAAAAAGGGCTTACAAGAGAGAAGGGGAGTATATGAGAGATGTCAAGAAGGTAAAAGTGACAGACCTTGAAAAATAAGTGGAGGTGAGGTGAGAGACAGTGAGAAGATAATGACTGCACCTAAGTTGCAAGCCTGGGAGCATGGTGGTACCCTCAACATAAATAGAGAACTTAGGAAGAGAGAAGGTTTTTGTGTGAAAGATAATCAATTCAGTTTTGGATAGGTTGTGTTTAAGATGTTTCTAGGACATCCAGTTTGAGATGTCTAATAGGTATACATTGGTGGAAATGAAGTATATTAAGATCCTTCTTGAGTACCTTCTTCAGTTTTGTCACCACATCTTAGGAAGGACTCTGACAAACAGGACTATTTCTAGATAAGAGAATCTCAACTTGGAATATGTAAACTTAAAAAAAGTATGTATATTTGTACATAAATATTTATTTCAATATAATTTTTGTAATCATTTGTATTTTATTTTCTGCATTGACTTCCAAAGAAGTCAATGACCCAAAAAAATGTTGTATCTCTGTGACTTAGAATCTATGATTCTGAATCTCTAATGAGGATAGGAACATATACAATATTTCCTAAGGAAAATCTTAAAGCAGAATCTAAGCCATGGTATGAGTGTTTGTGTGTGTGTGTGTGTGTGTGTGTGTGTGTGTGTGTGTGAAACCAGCAATTCTGGTGCTCTAACACAAATAGCATAAAATGCAGCCACGAGATACAATGGGAAAGAGAACTCAGGGAATGACCTGACAGTTTTTAAACTTACTGAAAATTATTTCAGCTCATTACAAAGGTATCAAGGAAGACAGGGTAAGTTTTCTAACTATTTGTCAACTTCAGAAATTCAAAAGAAGTCAGCTTCAGGAATCTGCCACAATTCAGGAATTCAGGAAATTCAATTCCTTACAGATGAAAGGTTAACAAGGAGTTAGAGGTTCTCCTTTTCCAAGTCTTCTCCATCAGAATGTAAGCTTCTCAATGGGAGAGCTCGCTTTCTTTCTTTTTCTTTTTTCTTTCTCTCTTTCTCTCTTTCTCTTTCTCTCTTTCTCTTTCTCTCT
>JAJPUD010000353.1:614117-685163 GCA_023553655.1 Myrmecobius fasciatus
CTTTCTTTCTTTCTTTCTTTCTTTCTTTCTTTCTTTCTTTCTTTCTTTCTTTCTTTCTTTCTTTCTTTCTTTCTTTCTTTCTTTCTTTCTTTCTTTCTTTCTTTCTTTCTTTCTTTCTTTTCTCTTCCTTGCATTTGCACTCCCAGAGTTTAGGAAATTGTTTAGCATGGAAAAAATTCAATTTTACTTGACCTTTCCAAGGAGGAAATTTGTTTTTTTCTGAAAGTCCTACTTCTGTAAGTTGAATTCTCCCCTCCCTTAATCAGCCCTTGGAGGGTTTCCTTCCTTTTTTGTTTGTCAACTATGAAAGAGATATGTTTAGCAAGAAGCATATGAATAGAACATTACAAGAAATGATAAACCCTCTTATAAATATTACACCAAGAAATGAAGAAATAGTGAAACTTCCTATGTGCTTGAGGCATCCATACAACCTCCAAAAATATGAGTAGAAATATTTTTGTCCTTGCCATTTGATAAAGGTTTATAAATAAGTATTTATTTCTTTTCCCTGAATCTATCTATAAAGCCTCTTTCACCTCCAGAAAGTACACAGTGCTTGGCACATAGTAGGCACTTAATAAATCTTTATTGATGGATTGATTGATTGACTGCTGTTCTCCCAGTAGACAGAAGGGAAGAGGAGAACATATTTTTCTCTGCACCCAGTAGTTGCTTCTGTCATAATAAGTCCTTATGAAATAATTATGATAACTGAGAGATAGGGATAAGGACTCATTTCTTCTCTCTCTTTTTTTCTTTCCTTCTCTTTTTCTTTCTTTCCTTCCTTCTTTCCATATTCTTTCTTTTAAACAGTATTTTTGTAAGTAGCATTTTATTTTTTCATATCACATATAAAATAGTCTTCTACATTCATTTTTACAAGATTTTGAGTAACAATTTTCCCTCTCCCTCCTTCATAACCCTCTCACCAAGATAAGAAGCAATCTGATATGCTATACATGTATAATCATGTAAACATATTTTCATATTAGTCATACTTTAAAAGAAGAAACAAAAAAGGGGAAAGCCACAAAAAAATCAAACAAAAGTGAAAATAGTATGCTTCAATCTGTATTCAGACTCTATAGTTTTTTCTCTAGATGTGGATAGCATTTTCCATTATGAGTCTTTTGGAATTGTACTGCTGAAAAGAGCTTATATTGCTTAGAAGAGCTAAGTCAATCATAGTTGATCATCAGGCAGTGTTGCTATTACTGTATATGATGTTCTGGTTCTGCTCACTTCATTCAACATCAGTTCATATAAGTCTTTAGGTTTTTAATCTTTTTGAAATGTTTCTGCTCACCATTTCTTTTTGCACAATAGTATTCCATTATATTAATATATCAAAACTTGTTCAGCCATTCCCCAATTGATGGATATTCCCTCCATTTCTAATTCTTTGCCACCACAAAAAGAGATGCTATAAATATTTTATACATATAGGATTTTTCCCTTTTTTATGATCTCTTTAGGATACAAACCTAAAAATGGTATTGCTGGATCAAAGGATATGTACAGCTTGATGCCCTTTGGGCATATTTCCAAATTGTTCTCTAGAATAGTTGGATCAGTTCACAAGTCTACCGAAAATGAATTAGTTTTCCAATTTTCCCACATCTTCTCCAATATTAGATAATCTGATAGGTGTGAGATGGTACCTCAAAATTCTTTTGATTTGCATTTCTCTAATTGAGAATTACTTTGATTACTTCATCTGCAAACTGTTTCTTCATATCCTTTGATCATTTATCAATTGGATAATTGTATTCTTACAAATTTCATTCAGTTCTTTACATATTATTTATCAGAAACACTGACTGTACAAATTGTTCCCCAAATTGTTTCTATTTTTCTTTTACTCTTGGTTACATTTGGTTTTATTTTTGCAAACCCTTTTTAATTTAATGTAATCTATCTACTTTGCATTTCATAATGGCTCTCTCTGTCTGTCTGTCTTTTTCTTTTTTGTTTGGTCAGAAATTCTTCCCTTCTCCATACATCCATCAGGCAAACTGTTCCTTGCTCTTATGATTTGCTTATAGAATCACCCTTTATGTCTCAGTAATGTACCCATTTGACTTTATTTTGATATGTGGTGTGAGATGTTGGTCTGCGCCTAGTTTCTGCCATACTATTTTCTATTTTTCTCAGCAATTTTTGTCACAGAGTGAGTTTTTATCCTAGAAATTAGGGAATTGGGGTTTATCAAACAGTTGGTTACTATAATCATTTACTACTGTGCCTTGTATACCTAACCTATTACACTGACCTACCTTTCTGTTTTTTAGCCATTATCAAATAGTTTTGATGATTACTGCTTTGAAATATTCATTTTTGAAGAATCCAATTGTTTCAATTTGTATCTCATTATTAACATTAATACTAGATATACACATACATATATATACTTGATGTACATATACATTTTCCTAATGCTACAGTGGATAGAGAACTGGGCTTAGTCAGAAAGACCTGGAGTCATGAAGACCTAAGGTTCTAGTCTCGGGTTCCCCCTTTGTCACTCACTAAATTTATGATCTTGAGTAAGTTCCTCTGCCTCAGACACTTACTCCCTGAATGATCCTGGTTTAGGCAAATCATTTAACCTCTATGTATCTTACTCAATTTCCTTAGACACCTCCTAAACTATAGACATCTTGTAATTTAAAGTCCCTGGATTAATTTATGCCAATTGCATTTTCCCAATTTTATCCAGAATCAAGAAATCTTTAAAAGAAAGTATAGTTAATCATTAAATTTGAGAAAAACACTCCTTGCATCAAGGAGTAAGTATTTGATATAATCATGAGTCAGTCAGTCAGCTACAACATGGTATAATGGGAATGATGTTGTTTGTCCTTTGTTTTCAAAAAGGACCATGATATCAGGGAAAGAGCCCTGGTGCTTGTATCAGAGAACCCATGCTGAAATCTTGCTTGTCATATATATTACATGAGCAATTCTTTTAACCTCTCAAAACCTTACTATCTTAATTTGTCAGGAGAGGGAGTTGTCCTAGAAAGCCTCTGAGAGATTGCTATAGTCTAGCTCTTCTTCTAGGACTTAAGAAACTACTTATCAGGTTAGTATTTGTAGAGCATTATGGGAAGATGCAGGAGAAATGGAAGATGTGGATTCCATCCTTGAGGGGCTTATAATTAATTGAGAAGATAAAAAATACATCCCTGGGAGGACAAATGGATAATTTAGAGAGAAGATTATTAAAAGAAAAAAAAGATGCCATTTGTCTTGGGACTAGATGTTGTGGATACATTAGTATTGGAGGTATGAGTTTATTGTTAGTCAATAAACATTTGCTAAGCATCTACTATGTGCTAGACACTGTACTAAGCTCTGGGGATACAAAGAAAAGTGCTAAAGTACCAAAAAGTATAAAAGTACAATCCCTGCGTTGTATAAAGGAAAGAGGTTAAAGAAAGAAATAGATCCAAGGCAAGTCTGGAAGGTGGTATAAAGACTAAGACTGATGAGGGAGGGCTCTTACTTGCTCTTCTTCTTTCCCAAAGGCATAGGTCAGACTTGGTAACTTCTAATTAGAATTCCTTTTAGTAGACACAAGGAAAAGAGGCTAGGAAATGATTCTTGGTAGAGAGATAGTGATGATGATGATGATGATGATGATATGTAACATTTATATAGTACTTACTATGTGCTACTGTGGTAATAAGCATTATTATCTTATTTGATTTTCCCAATCATCCTGGGAAATAGGCACTGTTATTATTCCCATTTTACAGGTAAGGAAATTGAGGCAAACAGAGAAAGTGACTTGCTGAGGATCAACTACATATCTGAGGCTGGATTTGAAATTTGGTTTTTGTTACCTCATGTTGTATTCACTGCATTATCTGATTGCCTGCAATGATAGAGATCTGATCTCTTTAACAAAGGGTAGACCCTGAGGAACTATGTACCTTTATGGTTTTCTTTCTAAAATGCCATGCAAAGCTTCCACCAAGAATGTAAGCACATGAGGGCAGCTACATAGTGCAATGGATAGATTGCCAACCCTGGAGTCAGGAAGACTTGAGTTCAAATGTAGCCTCAGACACTTAACACTTACTAGCTGTGTGACTTTGGGAAAGTACTTTAACTCCAGAAATTCTATTTGAGTTAAACTGTTACTTTTTCAAAAAGATAAATATGAAACAGATTTGTTTTAAATTAAAGGGAACTAAAAAAAGCTTCTTGTAGAAAGTATGATTTTAGCTGGGAAGCCAGGAGGTGGAGATGAGAGGGAAGATATTCCCCAGTATGAGGGATAGCCAATGAATGTGATCACAATCAGAAAATGGGGTGTCTTATTTGGCAAAATGCTATATAAACTTTATGTGAATGTTGGTGGTGAATAAATATTAATTGAAAAATATACTTGTATTTCAAATCAATTCTTTAGAGCAGAGATTGTCTACTGCTTTCTTTTTAACCCTGGATTTTAGTACAGTGCCTGGCACATAGAAGGTATTTAATAAATGTTTACTGACTGCCTGTATACATAGAAAATGTAGTTCTTTTGTTTCTATGGAAGTTTTTACATCAAGGAGGAAAATCCTTAAAAAAAAATAAGGTAAAACTTAGGAGACATCTGCTCCCTGCTTTTTACTTTCCATTGGTAGCAAGATGCTTTTTGATTCTCTACTTTTTATTTCTCTCCCCCTTTCTCATCCTAGGTCTATGACTTTACTGTTATAGCAAATGCTTTGTATAGAAACTTTGCACATTCATACTGATTGGCAAATTATCTCTGACAAATAGTTTTTAAAGAGTTATCTAGGGCATAGAGAAGTTAAGAACTTGCCCAAAGCCACATAGCTACAGAATATATTTGGGTAGGACTTGAATCTGGACTCCAAAGCTGACTCTGTCTACTACCTATAAAGAGTATCTTTTTTTAGGGAAAAGTACCCACACATGCAAAAATGTTTACAGCAGCCCTTTTTGTAGTGGAAAGAAACTGAAAACTCAATAGATGTCCATCAGTCAAAGAATGGCTGAACAAGTTATGGTATGTGAATGTTTTGGAATATTATTGTTCTACAAGAAATAATTAGCAGGATAATTTCAGAGAATCCTGGAGAGACTTACATAACTTACATAACTGATGCTAAGTGAAATGAGCAGAACCAGGAGAACATTGTACACAGCAACGACAAGATTATATGATGATCAACTGTGATGGATTTGACTCTTCAACAGCAAGGTTATTCAGGCCAGTTACAATAGACTTGTGATGGAGAGAGCCATCTGCACTCAGAGAGAGAACTGTGGGGATCACAACATAGTATTTTCACCTTTTTGTTGTTGTCTGCTTGTTTTTTGTTTTTTTTTCCTATTTTTTTTCCTTTTCCAATTTTTATTGTGCAGCATAATAAATATGGGAATATGATTAGTAGAATTGTACATGTACATATATACTGGATTGTTTGCTGTCTAGGGGAGGGGGTGGGGAGAAAGGAGGGAGAAAAGTTTGGAACACAAGCTTTGCAAGGGTAAATATTGAAAGACAACTGTCTGCATATGTTTTGAAAACAAAAAGCTATTAGTTTTTTTAAAAAAAAATTTTTGGAGGTATTTAGTATTAAGTGACTTACCCAGGATCTGAGACTGGTTTTGAACTTAGATCCTTCTGACTCTAAGGCCAGTGCTCTCTCTATCCCTTGTACCATCTCACTACCACTTAGCTGTTCCCCATTAGGGATATATCCTAAAAGATGTCTTATAGGCTTCTTAAACTCAGTAAGTTCAAAATAATACTCATTTTTCCTTAAACTATGCCCACCCCCATATCCTTTACTTTATTCTTTCTGTTGACAATCCCACTATCTTTCCAGTAGGTTTTCAACTACGGTCCTAACTTCAACTTAACTCTCATCTCCAATCATTTGGCAATCTTTGTTCATATTGTTTCCATTAACATTAAGCAAATATTCTTTTCTTAATTTAGTTAATGCATGAGTTGAAGATTTTCTTCTAATCAGAAAAAGATAAGTAAAATTGATAATAGATGAATTATTCAACCAAAAATGTTGGGAAAACTGGATAACAGTTTAGTAAAAAATGAGAAGAGACCAAAATCTTACACTAATAAATCCTAAAGGGAAAATTCGCAGTGAAGAACAAGAGGACAAAAGATTAGTAGATTTTTCACAACTTTGAATTAATGGATGAATTCCTAACAAATTGTGACAGGGAAAATTCTAAGGAATTAAAGTGGTCGAATTGATTATATAAAATTTTTGAAAAGTTCCTTTACAATAAAATAACAATGGGGGCAGCTAGGTGGCGCAGTGGATAGAGCGCCAGCCTTGAAGTCAGGAGGACCTGAGTTCAAATGTGGTCTCAGACACTTAACATTCCTTAGCTGTGTGGCCCTGGGCAAGTCACTTAACCTCAATTGCCTCAGCAAAAAGAAAAAAAAATTAAAAACACAAATAACAATGTATCCAGAAGAAAAGAAGAAAAAAACTCGGAAGTGGGGTAAAAGACTTTGAATAAAATACTTCAAGTAAAAATTTGATATCTAAAATTTCTCAGGAACTGAAACAAACTTTTGTTTTTGTAATTGTTATACAAATGATAATCATTCAAAGGAGAAGAGGTAGCTCCTGAGAAAACCTATCAATTATCACATTAAAAACTTGTTCAAAATTCCTAAGAAATGGAAAAGTGGTGGGAGAGTGGAAAGCTGACTATATTAGATGTTCATCAATTGGGGAATGGATGAACAAAGTATAGTATATAACTTCAATTTAATAGTTTTGTGTCATAAAAACAATACCTCTAAAATTTTTTAAAATATATGGGAAGACAATATGAAAGAATGAAAAGTGAAAAGAGAGTAGAGCCAAAGAAATAATATCAACAGTAACTGCAACCATCTAATTAAAGACAGCAATCCTCAAAATTCTCAGATATTCTGAATGTAGCAATTTAGATATTCTCTCCAATGAGGAAGACTACCTCATCCATGACTACTCATTCTGTGTGGCTCTTGGCCATTTCCTCTCATAAGTTTATGATAGAAGGAGACTTTTCTTCCTTTCTCCTGACATCATGAGGATATCATGTCCACATGTCACCATTTACCTTTCTCATGTTAGTAGTTCATCTTTTCTTTCTATCATACATTTCCTTAATGAAATATTTTGCACTAGTTCTTCAAAGTTCCTTCCTGGTTATTGGAACTAGTTCACACCCACTATGCCTCTCTTTTCATTATCTTGGTTTTATTGCTTTAAAGATTGTTTTCCAGCTTTCTACTTTTCTTCTAATTTTGGTTGCATTTGATTTTGTTTATGCAAAACCTTTTTTAAATTTAATATAATCAAGATTATCTATATCATATTTTGTAATACTCTTTATCTCTTGTTTGGTCATGAATTCTTCCTTTCTTTGTAGATCTAACAAGTAGACTATTCCTTGCTCTTCTAATTTGCTTATGCTATAACCCTTTATGTCTAAGTCATATATCCATTTTGACTTTATCTTGGTATAGGTTGTGAGATGTTGGTCTATGCCTAGTTTGTGCCCTATTGTTTTCCAGTTTTCCTAGCAATTTTTGTTAAATAGTGAGTTATTCTTCCAAAGGCTGCACCAAATCTATTCCAATGATCCACTATCCTGCTTCTTAGCCTGTATTAGATAATTTGATGAATAGTGCTTTATAATATAGGCTTGGTGTTGCTAGGTCACCTTTCTTTGTAATTTTTCTTTTTTTCCTCTTTTAATTTATTTCTTCTTTCATAATTATGACTAATAGGGGGATATACTTTACATAATTGCATATATATAAGCTACATCAAATTGCTTACCATTTTAGAGAGAAGAAAGAAAAAAATTTGGCACTCAAAATCTTGTAAAAATAAATGCTAAAAACTGCCTTGATATGTAATTGGGTTTTATTCTCTATTATCTAGCTGCCCCATACATGTTTTTTAATTTTATTTTCTTGTGCTGTTATGTCTTATTTAAATGCTTATATTTTTCAATAGATGTCCAGATAAAATTTGTATTTAAAATAAAAAAAAGAAAAAGTAATGTTTTATGTTTAAAAGTGGGAAATGGATGGAATCTTTAAACCTTACCCTTTGAGCTTGATTTCTATTCTGGACATTCTTGTGGTTTCTCTGGGACCCTTTTATGGTATCCACAAATTCAAAAGTTTTTACATAGTAATACTATTTTAACTTTAATATGGTAAATATCAATGCATAATTCATATAAACAAAAACTTTTTGGGAGAAAGGGATTTCTCAATTATTTTTAAGAGTGTGAAGGAGTCCTGAGACCAAAAAGTTTGGAAATACTGGACTAGAATAATGGACAAAGTCCAATAAGATGAAACTGATTGGAGATAAATTTAAAGTCTTACATTTAGGTTAAAAAAAAAAGAATTGTATAAATGAAGGATAAAGGAGGCACAACTAGGCAACATCTTATGGGAAAATGATCTGAAGGGCTTAGTGGGACTCTAAATATAAAGGAAAATAGTTAAATTATGGAGCTAAAAATGTGATAAAATCTGAGGCTACATTAATACAGGCATGATAATGGAAGATGAGAGATGATGACTCTGAACTGTCATATTCTGATGAAACTCGTGGAATTTTAGGTTTGGTTCTGGATACTCTATTTTGAGGACACAGATAATTGAATTAAGAAAATTAAGAAATCAAGAAAATAACCAGGATGGGGAAGGGACTGTTCAGTTCAGACAGCTTGGTGTATAGAGTGGATAGAGAGCTGTTTTCGAGCTTTCTGCTTTTCTTCTAATCTTGGTTGCATTTGGCTTTGTTTGTGTAAAACCTTTTTAATTTAATATAATCAAAATTATCTATTTTGCATTTTGTAATATTGTCTATTTCTTGTTTGATCATGAATTCTTCTGTTCTCTGTAAATCTGACAGGTAGACTATTCATTGCTCTTCTAATGTGCTTATGATATCATTTTTATGTATCAGTCATATACCATTTGACCTTATCTTGGTATAGGGTCAGGAAATTAGGAGTCAGGAAATGAGTTCAAATAAAGTCACTTAATAGTGGGACTCTGGACAAGTCACTTAATCTCTGTTTTCCTCAGTTTTTTCTTAAGCATAAAATGAGGATAATAATACCACTTATGTTGCAGGGTTATAGTGAGGAGCAAATGAGATATAATTTGCAAAACACTTAACATAGTCCCTGGTGCATAATATGATGTACATAAATATTTATTCACTTCCTATTCATTCTATACCAAGGTTACTTGAAAGGACTGGGAATATTTCCCTGAAGAAGGGAAGGCTTGGGGAGATCTGAGAGGATATGACTGATCTCTTCTAGTGTTTAAAGAAATGCAATGTAGAAAAAAAATTCAGACTTGCTTTTTTTTTTTTGCTCTTGGTTCAGACTTGGGAGGGGTCTGGAGGTTGCAGGAGCAGAATGGAAGTTTCAGAGAGGCAGATTTAGATTTTATGTAGTGAAAAACTTTTTGATAGAAACATCTAAAAGTAGGATGAACTGCCTTTAAAAGCCATGAATTTGTCCTAAGTAGAGAGTTTTCAGGTAGATTTCACTGGTGAAGAACAGTATAAAAAGGATTTCTACATTTCTATGTGCTAGACTAGGTGACTTCTTGGGTCCCTTTTATCTATGAGATTCTGAAATTCTATATCAGCATGTTTCACTTCCTCAAAAAAAAATTGTAAACCTATTAAAGACAGAGATGATCATATTTCTCAATATCATAATATGAGAGTCATTTAGTGCTCAGTTAAAGTCTACTCAAAGTCAATATCCGTTCTTATACTTCTCTCTGTCCTCCATAGTACCTAGCATGTAGTAAGCATGTAAGAAATATATACCAAATGTTTATTTTCATTTCCTTTTTTGATATCATTTAAACTTCTTTCATAGTCCTCAAAATCCCACCTGATATTTTCTTATCTTCCTACCATCCCAGCCCACATACCCCTGACTGTTTAGAACTCTACACTAAGTAAGAAACCCCATGGGCACATAGTAGGCACTTAATAATTATTTATTGATTGACTCATTATGTGCCCTTGCCCTGTCCTATTCCATCCTGGTCCAATTGGAAGCACATGTTCCACATTGGGTTAGCCACTGCATGATTTCACAGAAACAGAATACCCAAGCTGGAAATACCCTTAAGGTTCAAATAGTCCAATTCTCTCATTTCACAGATGAAGCAACTGAGGCTCAGAAGAGGGAAGTTGTGCAAGCTTATATATCTAGTCAGGATCACAGACTGGAATGAAAGCCAGATCCCCTAGTCTCAACAGAATGGGTGGCTTTATTGCCTTTCTAATCTTCATCTCTTACCCTCCCATCCCTTCCCAGGCTCAGAGAGAGTCAAAGGCACACAAGTATCCTGCTTTCTTCATAAGATCTTCTGGCAGTTACACTTTAGTTTAAATCAATCTCTATTTGACAAAATATCATTTTGTGTTATTTTGTTACATTGTTAAAGATTCTGGTAACAAAGTAATACAGAAAGCCACTAAACAAATGCAAAGTAGTTTTGTCTTTAGCTCACTGGGCGAGGTGCATTCCAGGCAGTTTTAAATTAACTTTAAGGAGTCCTACAGGGGCAGGGTAGTTTGGTTATTTACCCCTAAGAAATTGATTTTTCTCTTTCTTTGAACAAACCATACGGCCAGCAACCGACCTAAAGGAGAGAGTAAACATAGTCTTCTTAGGGATGAAAAGATAAAGAATAGGATCATTTAACAGAAGTCCTTTGGCAGTCCCCAGTTTTTTTTTTTTTTAAATGGTAAATTACATGAAAGGATTTCCAGGTGGAAGCAGGAGAAAGCATTGATACACTGGGTACAGAGCTCACTCAGCAAGGCAACTGATAGGAAAATACCTAATACCGGCCACTCTTTATACTCGTACTTTCCCAGATACCCCCCTACCTTTTTCCTTGCCCTGCTTTTCAAGTTCAGTGCTCTGTTAGGGTCAGCTGTGTCCTGGTTCATTATCATGTCTTCCTCTGTTTATCCCCAATTGAGAACTGAAACTGTCAGTGCTGAGCATGCCCAGTCAACCTAGGTAGCCTTTGCTTGCAAATCAGAGTTGAAACAACTGCACCCTTTATAGTCTTTTCATTGTTTGTTTATATTGGAGATCTCAAAAGGAGAGGTTGGAAACTCTCCTTCCCCTTCCCCCTATTCCTGTACATGAGTGAGTAAATTGATTTAAATATGTGCCTCTTACAAATATGTTGCTGGAGCAGCCACTTTTTCTGATAGGCTTTCATGTATGTATATGGACAGTTCCTGAAACTTGAAATGCAGCATTGTCTTATGCATCGTCCTGGCTACATGGGCTAAGTGTCTTTGGGAAGAAAGTACTTCTGTGATAAACAAGTAGATCAAATTAACTTATTAGCTCTGTGACTTTGAGCAAGTCATTTAACCCTTCATTAAACCTTAGTTTTCTCATTGACAAAACGGGGCACCTATATTTTGTAATGCTGTCATGAGAAGCAGAGTTGATAAATATATGTAAAGCATTTGCTTTGCAGAGCACTTGAAAGTACGGTTATAATATATTTTATTATATATGTTATGTTTTATTTTATATTTTTTTGGTCACCAACTCTCCTTACAAGTATAGAGCCTCATAAGGCTCAGAGTTTAAAGAAAACAAGTAGATCTCATATTAAAGCAATTAAAAATAATATAACCCCAGGTCTTTCTGTTCCCAGGTCTATGCTATGCTACCTAGCTTCCTCTAATGAGCTAACATGCCTTTATCCTTGTTAGGTTGCCAGATTTGGAAACCTGCAGCATCACACTACCTTCTTCAGTCAGCTGTAAAAAATATGCTTTAATAAAGTTCCCTTGAGAATTGAAAATTGAGTAGATTCCCATCAGTTGAAGAATGGCTGAATAAGTTACAGTATATGCATATTATGGAATATTATTGTTCTATAAGAAATGATTAGCAAGATAACTTTAGAGAGGCCTGGAGAGACTTACACAAATTGATGCTAAGTGAAATGAGCAGAACTCAGAGATCATTGTACATAGTGATAAGATTATATGATGATCAATTCTGATGGATGTGGCTCTTTTCAACAGAGAAGTGATTCAGGACAATTCTAATGGTCTTGTAATGGAGAGACCCATTTGTGTCCAGAGAGTACTGTGGGGACTGAGTATGGATCACAACATAGTATTTTCACTTTTTGATGTTGTTGTTGTTGTTGTTGTTGTTTGCATGCTTTTTTTCTTTCTCATTTCTCCTATTTTGATATGATTTTTCTTGTGCATTAAGATGATTGTGGGAATATGTATGGAAAATTTCACATATTTAACATATATTGGATTACTTGCTGTCTAGGAGAGGGGATGGAAGGAAAGAAAGGGGAAAAATAATTGGAACATAAGATTTTGCAGGGGTGAATGTTGAAAACTATGCATATGTTTTGAAAATAAAAAGCTTTAAATAATTTCCTTTGCATGCATGATTCTTTTGCATAAGTTTACTTTTCCCTTCCCTCTTGGGGACTGTCACATTATCTCTTGGAGAGATATTTACCACCAAATGAAGGAATTGAAATGAGTAGGATAAACTGATCAAGTCTCCTTCACAGATTCAAATCCCTTAAATTTAGAGAACTTTCATCCCTATTGCTGCAATAAATGGCACTAATATATCCCTTATATCCAATCGTCTGCTAAGGCTTATCAATTTAACTCCACAATAATTCTCATATCTATCTCGTTCTTCTTTCTCATATAGTTATTACTCAAATTCATATCTTATCATTTTCTCAGATTATTACAATAACCTTTTGGGACTTCCTGTATCCATTCTTGTCACTCTCCAATCCATCCTTCATATAGCAGCCAAATTGGTATTTCTAAAGGACAAATCTGACCCTGAGTTTCAATACAAGGAAACCACAGCAGGATAAAACTGCTTTTCTAATTTGAATGAAAATAACTTTGAAAATCTGAATTTTCTACCCCTAGGAGCAAAATATACTTTCAAGAAATTGGTAGGTAACCTGATATTATAGAAGTCTAACAATAAAAACTTAGCAAACATACTAGGAGGGGAAGAGTTACCAATCACCACTTTAAACTATACCCTAGAATATACTGGAAGCAGCTCAAGATCTGATTGTTCATTTTTTTAGTGTGAATATTTATACTTCAGAAATCAGGGGTTCTTTAAGTCAAGGTCTGATTATTTGTTTTCTTGATGTCCACATTTTTAAAAAAAATGGAAAAAAGTGCTAATAATATAGTTTAAAATTAAAAGCAGGTCTGATATATATTCCCTTTGGAGAGCTGATTGTTAAACATTTACCAGTAGTTATCTTATTATCTCCATCAGTACAATAATCCTTATTTCTTATCTCTACAAATTCCTGACTAAATTTACAAGAACTTATATAGGGGATGGTTTCTAAAAACATGAAAAGAAAAATACAGATTGTGAGAACTCTGGTCAGAAGGAAACTTAGTGATCGTAAAGAAATGTTAGATACACAAAATCACTAGAGTTGTACTGCCTGAATATGGGATTATAGAGACGTGGCTAGAATATATTTTCTGTGGGAAGAAAAATAACATCTAAATGCTGTAGTGGATTGTGAGTTTAATATGAATCAGCCTCATGATCTGGCAGTGAACAAAGATACTGATGCATTTTCAGACTGCATTTTGCATAAAAGTATAGTATCCAGAATGAGAGAGGTAAAAGCTCTACTATACTCTGTACTAGTGAAGACATATTTGGAATATTGTGTTGAGTTGAAATATTTTAAAGGAAACATGAAAAGAAACACATATTATGAGAACTACAGTCAGAAAGAAGTTCAACTATATAGATATGTATACATATATTGGATTTGTCATATAATTTATCATATTTAGCATGTATTAGATTACCTGTCATCTAGGGGTGGGGGTGGGGGGAAGGAGGGGAAAAGCTTGGAACAAAAAAAAAGGTTTTGCAAAGGTCAGTGTAGAAAAATCACTCATATGTTTTGTAAATAAAAAAGCTTTTAATAAAAAAAAGTTCAGCAATCATAAGGATAAGATCCAATCTTTATCTAAGACATGAATCCTATCTATAATACTTCCAACATAGGGCCATCTACCCTCTGCTTGAAGAACTCCAAATGATGGAAAACTCATGCGAAGTTCTTCAAATGGAGAATATCTCCTCTTTCTAAGTAGCTCTACTAGTTCCATTGAGCAAAAATCTATGTTCTGAAGATTTTATCTAGATGGTCCTAGTTTTTGTGGTCTGGTGCCAAGTAGAATAAGTCTAAGGTTTTACAATGTAATAGCCCTTCAGATATTCGAAAACAGTTATTGTGTGTGAGGCAATCAGGAATTGTGAATTGCCTGTGGTCACACAGCTAATAAGCGTCTGAGGCAGAATTTGAACTCAGATCCTTTTGACTCCAGATCTGGTGGGAGACTACCATTTAACTGACTTTATCATGCCCTTTTAAGTCTTCTCAATGTCATTTAAATCTCCATTTCCTCCAACCAATCTTCATGTAGCATGATTTTCTGTCCCTCTATGTAATGATTGCTCTCTAGTTTGCTCAATGGAACCAATAGAGTTACTTTGAAAAAGAAAGGAGATACTCTCCATCATTGGAGTTCTTCAAACAGAGGTTAAATGGCCATATATCAAGAGTATTATAGATAGGATTCATGCCTTAGATAAGGGTTGGATCTCCTCCTTATGATCACTGAACTTCTTTTTGACTGCAGTTCTCACAATCTGTGCTTTTTTTTCATGTTTCCTTTAAAATATTTCAACTCAACACAATTTTCCAAATATGTTTTCACTAGGACAGAGTACAGTGGAGCCTTTACCTCTCTCATTTTGGATACTATGCTTTTATGCAAAATGCAGTCTGAAAAGGTATCAGTATCTTTTTTCACTGCCAGATCATGAGGCTGATTTATATTAAACTTGCAATTCATTAAAGCACTTAGGTGTTATTTTTCCTCCCACAGAAAATACATTCTAGCCACGTCTCTATAATCCCATACTCAGGCAGTACAACTCAAGTGATTTTGTGTATCTAACATTTTATCTCTAATAAATTTTACCTTATTAGCTTCAATCCACTATTACAGCCTTACAATATATCTGAGATCTTGATTTCCCCCTCTCCAGTGTATTACTTATCTATTTGGCCAACTTTGTATCATATGCAAATCTGGTAGAAAGCCAAGGCTAGAGTTTGGAAACTCAGCTTTCATCATCACTAGCATGTGCCCTACCTTCTTTGCCTCCCCCTATCCCAGACTAATTAATTGCTACTGGTCTTGGATAAAATATATGTCAAAAACTCTGACTTCTCATGAGATTGAATAGCATTAGGCCTTTCCTACCACCTACTTTGTACTGCCTCCCAAGGCCTTACAATCTTGTTTTACTCTCTTCTCTGTCTCTGTACTCTGCAGTTCTATACTGTCATTTATTATAATCTGAGACCCCTGCAGAGGAATATTGCCATCCAGACCACCAATGTACTCTTGAGGTCTCTTCCATCTGACCTGCAGACAAAAGTTCTTTAATGTAGTCTCCCCCAATTAGAGAGGAGGCTCCTTGAGAGCAGGGTCTGTCTCAATTTTTCTATTTGTATCTCCAATACTTAGCAGTGCTTTGCACATAGTGAACTCTTAATAAATGCTTTCCATCCAAGCATTCATCTCCTTGAGACTGCCAACACAATGTTCTAAGCATTTTGTAATTATTATCTGATTTGATTCTCACAAAAATCTGGCAGATGTGTTATTTTTATCCCCATTTTACAGATAAAGAAACTGAGGCAAAAAGAAGTTAAATAATTTGCCCAGGATCACACAGCCAGTGTCTGAAGCTGAATTTGAATTCGATCCTTCCTGAATTCCAGGCTCTTCATTCCATCTATTGCTCCACCTAATTGTCACTTAGTTCTGTGATCTAATCTGCTTCATCATTCCATTTTGATTACAGGGATATCATGAGAGACTTTGTCAAATGGATTATAAAAATTAATTTATACCACACCCATGACATTCTGCTACTTACTAGCTTGGGAGAAAAAGAAAATGAAATTAGTCTGGGATGGCTTTCTTCTTAATGATCTTATGTTGGCTCATCTTGAGAAGCAGTAATGGGTAACAGGAAAATTTATGGTAGCTGGTTTTTATTTAGAAGGTTTGGAATCAAATATCAATTCTGCTTATTATGACCTCATGAAACAGATTTTTACCTTTTATGCCTTAGTTTCTGAATATGAAAAGGGGGATCTAAATGATCTCTTTTTCATCTCTAAATCCTATGATAACTATTTATCTTTCTAAGGGCTCACAAACTATGCCTTTGAAAGTCTGATAGCTAACTTCATCTGGAATTTGTGGAGGTAAAAAGTAAAAAAAAAGTTTAATGCTTTGTGAGTTTTTTTTAGACTAGTAGGGCATAATAGGAAGGCATATGAAATAGTTGAAAGTGAAGTAATATGCATAATGACTATAGAAATGTTACTAGAAAAGCAAAAGACCTAAACTAAATGAAGGATAATTATACTGATTAAGTTATCCCAGAGAAAAAGAATGGGCAGCTAGATGATGCAATGAATAGAATACTAGGTCTGGAGTCCAGAAGACTCATCTTCCTGAGTTCAAATCCAGCCTCAGACACTTGCTAGGTGTGTGACTCTGGGCAGGTCACTTAATCCTCTTGCCAGTTTTCTCATCTGTAAAATGAGCTGCAGAAGGAAATGGCAAATCACTCCAATATCTTTGCCAAGAAAACCCCAAATGAAGTCATGAAGAGTTAGGTAAGACTGAAATGAATGAATAACAAGAATAAGAGCAGAAAATGTCCCCCTCTTTTTTGCAGATGTGGGAACCTCTGAGAATGAAACATTGCATAAATTGTCAATACTTGGTTGATATGTTGGTTAGTTTTCCTAAAATGATTTTTTCCCTGTCTTTTTGTTCTTTGTTACGAGGAATAGCTATCTGAGTAAAAAGGTGATGGTGATAGAAAAGCAAGTATACTGGTAAAACTTTCAAAACCTTTAGTTTAATCTTTATTATGAACATTTTCCCATCCCTTTTTTAAGCCTAAAATTCAAGAAAACAATAAATAAGTTTTGATTTGTAGTGTTTGCTGATTTCTGAGGTATAAACATTCAGACTAAAAATTTAATGTGCTCTTCGGAGATAATAGTATCCTGTTCTAGTATACTATGTAAAACAAAATGTATCAAGAAAAATTTTTAAAAGATTAGGACATAATTTAGTGTTATGGTTAATACCTCTACTCTTAAAATGTGTCAAGCTTAATAATACTTGATCTGTCTAAAAAGCAGGGGGAGGTGGTCAGGCTGTACTTGTGTAGTTTCCTCTAAGGTTATGACTGAGCCTGGCATGCATCATTTTGGGACTAAGCCTGGGTTTTTACCTTTCAAATTGCTGTTTTGCAGATTCCTGCCTTTTGGACCTCACCTAATCAGCCTTCAAGTTTTCTCCTTCAACCTTGCCTCTATTTGGCCTCTAGCACCACATTTTTGGGGAAAGGTAGTATTTTTCAGGACTGAGTCATACCAGTATCTATGAATTAAACAGTGAATACATATAACACCTCAGCCTGACTCAGCAACCACTAAACCATTTCCAAAACTCAATTTAACAGCTCACTGCCTCATTATATGATGGTAGGTTCAGAGTTGACTTGCCTCCAATGCAGCCTTCTTAATACTAGAGAAGAAATGATTATTTACCAGAAACTGAACTGGTAAGTTAGAATTTTGAGATCTAATTTCTTAGTGAATCACAAGACCAGTATTATTTCTTTCTAAATTATTTCTACTCTGTTGTATATCATAGGGGTGGGGTGGGGTGGGGGAACCCAAATCTGTGAATTCATTGATAAAGAGCAGGGCTTCTTAAACTTTTTCCACTCTTGACCCCCTTCCCCCCAAGAAATTTTTATGTGTCCCTGGGTATATAGGAATATAAAATAGGTGTACAAATCAAACATTTACTGACAACAAATTATAATTTTATGACCTACACATTTAGTTACATGATCCCATATGGAGTTGCAACCCATAGTTTAAGAAGTTTCTATGTAGAGAATACCTGGATGAGTAAACACCCTCTACGAATGCAGGTGGGTGTAAGTTATAGTCTTTTAAAAATTATTATTAAAATTTATTTTATTTTCAGTTTATGGTATAAAATAAGCATTTCTATAACAAAGTACAATTTTAAAAAATGATTGCACATGATGACTGACATATAATCTTAGATAATTATACTTGAGTACTGCAATTCTGTGACTTGCTTAAGTTCACAATGTCAGGAAGTATTGGAGCAAGGACTATTCTTTCTGGGTTTTAGGCTGGTTTTCTACCCACTTTTGTATAATAACCCATTGTTGTAAAAATAAAATTGAAAAATGTATCTATGTTGAATTCAAGCTATTATTACTTCTTAGTGGTATAATATAGGACCCAGCATCAAGGAGATTTAGGTACAAATGCTACTTCTAGAGATATATAGCTGTGTGACCATCTTACATAACTTAAGCCCTCTGAACCACAGGAAATTCTCTAAGATTTTACATTTTAGATTCAATTGGTAGCCCCATATGTGTGAAGTCACAGGACAGATTCTGCCAATAAGACATTTCTGATTGCAGTATTATGTATCAGGCATATTATTTTTATAGTACAAGTTTTGGAATAGGTATCTCTTTGTAGGTTCTTACTTATGCAAATTTAAATAACTATGCCAGAAATTACTGAGGAAACCACTCAAAGAAACACTGCTGTATGTAAAATGGGTCCCTATCATACTTTGTTATTGTCACACTTGGAAATTCTCAGGCAAATTTCTGCAGTTGAGTTTCATGAGCTTAGAGGAAAATATTTCATTTTCCTTTTTCTTTGTAGGTGCCCAAGCACCAATTCAGATGATTTTTTCCTGTTCCTTTTTTTTTTTTTTTTTTTTTTTTTTTTTGCTTTTTGCTGAGGCAATTGGGGTTAAGTGACTTGCCCAAGGTCACATACAGATAATTTTTTTTTTTTACTAATGGTTTGCATGTGAATGAAAACTAAGTAGAAAGAAGTATCATTCTCACTTGAAAATAAAGGCATTGGTGGTTTACTACTCTTCCAAAGACATTGGTAGTTTACTTTAGAAGTGCTCAAAGAAACCTTCAGTCTCTTCTGTTTCTCTGCTAGCCAAAAAAGGCAAAACTCTGCAAAACAAACAGGCATTTATGAAGTATCTACTCTGTTCCAGGCACAGTGCTAAGCATAGTCTATTAAAAAAAGGCAAAATATAGTCCATACTCTCCAACAAGCTCCCAGTCTAATAGGGAGATGATGTGCAAATAATTATGTACAAACAAGATATAGAAAGGGCATGTTGGAGCTAGTCAACAGAAGACAATTAAGGGTATTATGGGAGTCTTTCTATAGAAGATGGGATTTTTATTAGGAATTGATCCTTCAAGTCAAGAACAGAAGGAAGTAGAAATGAGAAAGGAAAAATATTACAGGGATGGGGGACAGCAAGTGAAAATTCCTGGAATCTGGGCTAGGTGCTGGGGACACAAAGACAGAAATCAAACTGCCCGTCTTTAGGAAGCTTATATTCATGAGAGTGAGGGAGGGGAGAAAAAGCATGTATATAGGAATAAATGCAAATCCATACAAAGTAATTTCCAAGGGAAATGTACATGGTCTCATGTGAAAGGCATTTTGTTAATAATATGGCAGTTATTGAACAATGCAAATTGGAATAGAGTAAAAAATGGGATGGGAATACTTGAAAGAATAATTTGAATGACAATGAAGGAGAAGAGAAATAATATCTGTTCAGGCAGCCTGAGCATCATGGGTGAAGTCAATGGAGTAGAGGCTTCCACTTTTCACAAAAACAAAGTTCACAAGAACAAAAGTCAACCTTGATTTGATTATCAGCCTATGTGTAAAAGGAAGAAAGAACTCAGGAAAACAGAATCCTATTGTCTTTGCTCCCTCTAAGCTAAACTATCTACTATTCTCCTATGATTAGAATGTACCTCCCACCTCCCCAATCTTCCACTGTTGAAATCCTACCCATATTGCAGGGCTCAGAGCCATCATTTCTTTTTTTTTCTGAGGCAATTGGGGTTAAGTGACTTGCCCAGGGTCAAACAGCTAGGAAGTGTTAAGTGTCTGAGACCAGATTTGAACTCAGGACCTCCTGACTTCAGGGCTGGTGCTCTATTCACTGCACCACCTAGCTGCTCTCAGAGCCATCATTTCCATGAAGATTTTCTAGGAAGACTTTGCCCAGTTGAAAATTGTATCTTATTTGGAAATTTACAATTAAATCCCCCCTTCCCGGAATCAAATATAAAATGGCATTTAAAGCCTTTTGCATCCTGGCCCCATCCCACTTTTGTTTCTTTCTTCATACTCTGCAATATAGTGACATTGGTTTTCTTGAAATTTTTCACAAACAGCACTCCTCTCCCAACTCCATGCTTTTCCCTCAACTATCCCCCATGTTTTCACTTTTTTCCTTGGTCTCCTTATTTCCCTTGCTTTCTTCAAGACTCAGTTCAAATCCCACTTTCTGTAGTTGGCCTTTTCCCATCCTTCCCCTCTCCACCTTTCCCTTTAGGATTGCCTTTCATTTATATTAATATATGTCTTGTATATACATATTTTAATAGCTTTTTATTTTTTTAATATACACAAAGATAGTTTTCAACATTCACCCTTACAAAAACTTGTGTTCCAAAATTTTTTCCCTCCCCACCTCTCCTTTCCCCTATAAAGCAAGCAATCCAATATAGGTTAAACATGCACAATTCTTCTAAACATATTTCTATATTTATCATGCTGCACAAGAAAAGTCAGATCAACACTAATACATTGTTGGTGGAATTGTGAAGGGATCCAGCCATTCTAGAGAGCAATTTGGAACCGTGCTGAAAAAGCTATCAAATTGTCCATACCCTTTGATCCAGCAGTGTTTCTACTGGGCTTGTATCCCAAAGAGATCTTAAAGGAGGGAAAGGGATCCACATGTGCAAAAATGTTCGTGGTAGTCCTTTTTGTAGTAGCAGAAAACTGGAAACTGAGTTGATGCCCATCAATTGGAAAATGGCTGAATAAAGTTATGGTATATGAATGTTATGGAATATTATTGTTCTGTAAGAAATGATCAGGAGGATGATTTTAGAGAGGCCTAGAGAAACTTACATGAACTGATGCTGAGTGAAATGAACAGAACCAGGAAATCATTGTACATGGCAACATCAATATTATACTACAATCAATTCTGATGAACGTGACTCTTTCTAACAATGAGGTGATTGAGGCCAGTTCCTATGATCTTGTGATGAAGAGAGCCAACTACACCCAGAGAGAGGATTGCGGAGACTTAGTGTGGATCACAATATAGCATTTTCACTCTTTTTGTTGTTGTTTGTTTGCATGTTGTTTTCTTTCTCATTTTTTCCTTTTTGATCTGACTTTTCTTGTGCAGCAAGGTTATTGTATAAATATGTATACATTATTGGATTTAACATATATTTTAACATGTTTAACATATATTGGATTACTTGCCATCTAGGGGAGGGAGTGGAGGGAAGGAGGGGAAAATTTGGAACACAAGGTTTTGTAAGGGACAATATTGAAAAATTATCCATACATATGTTCTGAAAATAAAAAAGCTTTAATCAAAAAAGAAAAAGGGGAAAAAATGAGGAAAGAAAGGCAAGCAACCAAACAACAGGAAAGGTAAAAATACTATGTTTTGATCCACATTCAGTCCCCATAGTCCTACTATCTCTTCATGTAGGTGGCTCTCTCCATCATAATTCTATCGGAACTGGCCTGAATCCCCTAATTATTGAAGAGTCATATCCATCAGTATCGATCATTGTATAACCTTGTTGTTACTTACTTAGCATCAGTTCATGTAAGTCTCTTCAGGCCTTTCTGAAATCATCCTGCTGATCTTTTCTTACAGAATAATAATATTCCATAACATTCATATACTATAACTTATTCAGCCATTCCCCAGCTGATAGGCATCCACTCAGTTTCCTTCTCCTTGCCACTACAAAAAAAAAAAGCTGCTACAAACATTTTTGCACATATGGATCCATTTCTCTTGCTTACAATCTCTTTGGGATACAGATCCAGAACAGACATTGTTGGATTGAAGGGGATGTACAGTTTGACAATCTTGTGGGCAGTTACAAATTGCTCGGATCAGTTCACAGCTCCACCAACAAGATATTAGTGTCCTAGTTTTCCCACTTCCCTTCTAACATTTAACAATATCTTTTCCTGTCATCTTAACCAATCTGAGAGGCTATACATAGTTTCTGCATGTATCTATTCCACTAAAATGTGAGCTCCTTAAAAACGGGGAGCTTTCATCTTTGGCAGGAGGACATTCCTAGTATTTGGCATGGGGGGTGTAATAAATTCTTGTTGATTGACTTTAGTAGCTTTTAAATTTCCCAAATTTACTAAATTACTAAGTAATTTACTAATTTACAAGTTCTAAATTACTAAGTTCCATGAGGACAGATGTTCATTCAATTTCCTCAGGCTCTGGTATACACAAAGATAGAGATTACATCTTGGATTTCACCACTATGGGGAACTTCTAAGTGAGGAAAATCCCTCTATCAATGCTTACCCTCACATTCTCTGCAATTTATTATCTTGTTAAAATTTTAATTTAATTTTAATAATAGCTTTTTATTTTCAAAATACATGCAAAGATAGTTTTTAATCAATCATCTTTGCAAAACCTTGTGTTCCAAATTTTTCTTCATTCCTCACCCTTCCCCTCCTCCCATAGACAACAAGTAATCCACTATAGGTTAAACATGTCTGCAACTTATTATCTTAGAGACTTGCCTTGAGTTTAGATGCTAAACACTTGTGAATCCTACACCACTTTCATGTCTGGCTTGAACCACATTAAAATTAATTGGGAAATATTTAACAAAATAAATAAACAAAAAACAAAATATAAATACAATAAAACCTATATGATACTACATTTTACAACTAAGTCAATATGTGGCTCATAGGGCTCCTTATGTGTGATTTAGCAGCCCCCATTTGTATCTGTGTTTGACATTACTGGCTAGAGATAACCCTGAGAGGCCCAGTGACTTTTTCAAAGTCTCAGACTGTATGTGTAAAAGATGCTCAAGACAAGCTATCCATCTACTATTCTGTAATAATTTTTACTTCATTGGAGAGACTCATCAATGTATATTCCAGTTTTTCTATTATGTTAATTATTTCTGCTGTTAGGCCACAAATTATATCGTCTGCTCCCTTTAAAATTTTTCTCTCATTCTAATTTGCCCTGTGAAGACTTTGAGAACTTCCTAGGGCAGTTTCACGATCTCTTGGGATTCTATAAGGTTTTGTGTTTTATCAGACATTAGTCCAATTTCTTTTACTTTATAACATTGCTTTAGAGATATTTATAATTTTTAAAATGTTTTAATATTCACTTTTCCTTCTAATTTTAAATATCTTTCCTATTGATTTTGTTTCTTGTAACCTAGCTTTCTAATTGATTTCTAGTCTTCCTGAGTTTTGGTAGGTTCAACCTTTTCCCCCTTGTGCTTTCCTGTCATTCATCTTCTGACTCCTGCTTTGATGGCTGCTTGCTGCTAGCCTTTAAAGCTATCTCAGTCTCTTTCCATATTGGGGATTTATTTTTACCTTGGCTTCAGTCCTGCTCCAAGTACCTTCTAGGAGGTGTGTGGTAGATAGGATAGGACTAGCCTCAGCTGGATTTCCTATCCCTTTTCCTTCAGACCATATATAACCAAAAATGACAGCAGCTTACCCCAATTCCCTTTATTTTTTATTTTTTAGGCTGGATGGAGTCAGTGTGCTGCTTCTTTCAGGCTTAGGGTAGAGTGAAGTGTTCTCAGCAGAGCTTCTGCTGCCTTGGATTTCCTAAATTGGAGGTCCACCCCATGCAGAAGGGAAGTAGCCATCTACTACTTCTATACTTTCCCCTCTTTCATACATAGCTGGGCAGAATTGGAATCCTCTGCTTGTTATAAATTGTACACTGGAATGGCATATGCCAATAGAGCCTGGGAAAGAAAGGAAATATCTGAATGGATCCCCAAACAGAAGCTGGTGATTGAATTTGTATGTGCTGTCAGAGTGTAGAAGCTGGTAGGGGAGTGGTACACAAGTGCATTTAGGGACTGATTAGCAATTTTTACTGTTAATCCATAAAGCTGTTACCATTTAGCCACTTTATTTCTTGTCCTGTAACGACATCTAACTTTAATGCATTTTTTTTGTTTTGAGAATTTTTTGAGAGTTAATGAAAACTGGGGAAAATGCTTGTTCCCTCCACTCCATCTCATCATTCACCTGTTCTTTATAACCTCCCACAGTAGAAACTAAATGTTTATTGTATTTAATTATGCCCTATTATTACCTTATTTTCTCAACTGAAGCCTATAATGGAAAATACTGAAGGCATCATACATTTTACTTCCTGTCTCTCTGATTCTTCTAGTAAGTAAAACAAAAGCTCAAGAGGTGTAGATAAGGGGAATGGAGAGTAAAAAAAGTTTTGAGCTCCACCACTTTTGGAGCTTTCCTGGTACACAATGCCTTTAAGAATTAAATCATAGGATATTGGGGACAATGAGGGAGAGAGAGAAGATAAAAAGAAAAGCCCCTAACTTTATCAGGAAGCTGTATTTAGTGTATTATATATGCATGTGAATATAAACCCCTTGAAGTTAAGGACTGTTTAATTTTGCCTTTATATTCCTAGTGAGTTGCAAATAGTAATTACTTAATAAGTGCTTGTTGATTGATATATACACAGAATTTTATATAATATTGGCATCAAAGGCTCATAGATTTAGGATTAGAATTGACCTCAGAGAACAGCAAATTCAACCCCCTCTTCTTAAAGAGGAGGAAACAAAGACCCAGGCAGGTTGTTATTTGTCCATGGTCACAGAGGTATTAAGCTGGACAAAGAATATAACTCCTCATGCTTTTTCTATTGTGCCACATTACCTCCCTAAAAAGTTTCTTCTATTATAAGCACACAGAAAATGTTTGCTTACAATGATTAATGATAAATATGCTTAACAAATATGAGCTTAAATATACAATATTAAATCAAGGGTGTAGTTCCCTGCAGTTTTCTTTTTCTTTCCTCTAATTTAATTTCCCAGAGATGATGTAGCCTAATGCAGAACTTTTTAAGCTTTTTTCCACTCATGACCCATTTTCTTTCAAGAAATTTTAAAATACTATATAACTATATATTAAAAAAGAAATTTTTATGTGACCCCAGGCATATAGGTATATAAAAATAGGTATACAAATCAAACATTTACTTATAATAAATCATAATTTCATGACTTCCACATTCAGTTTAATGGCCCCATATGGAGTTGTGAACCACAATTTAAGAAACTGGTGCCTAATAGATAGAACTGAATATTAGCAAGATCTGGGTTTCAGATTTATCACTGACACTAATATTCTGTGTGATCCTAAACAAATCATTTAACTCTCTAGGCCCCCTCTTTGAGAAGATAAGTTGCAGGACTATTCATCTGAATAGGTAGAGAGACATTTTCTTCCTAGAAAGTTCTTTTCCACACCAAGAAAGTTATAGATCCCAGGTAAAAGCCTCAGAACTAATCTAAGTAATCCCCAATTTTCAATTCCTTCATTTTTTCTGCCCTTAAAAATAGGTCACTGAATAAGATCAAACTATTCTGTAATAAAGAGGATCCAAATGTCTGGTTTGGAAACACAAGGAAGGGATGAATGTGTAGTTCTGGATTTACTATAGAACAGTTCTTCCCTCCCTTTTCTGCTATCTCAGATTCTGTCCAAGGCCCCCTGATTAATAATTTCCAACTTTCAGCAGCTCAAGAAGACCCTGCCCTGCCTTATCTAAAGCATCCACATAGCACTCCTGTTGGAGTTCTCACCAGAGCACCCACCACCCCTAAAATTTTTTTTAGGTACTAAATTTTGCATTCACACTCAGCTCTCAGTAACTGCTATCCCCTCTGTCTTGCCTCATCAAAGTCCTGCATGACCTTCATGGAACCCTCTTGGAAGCACTATGAACCCCCACTTCCAGTATTACTAGTCCTAGAGCCCCCTTTTACTATCAGATCAATCAAGCAAGGGGAACAGATCTGGAAAGTGAGATTCTCTTTTAGAGAATGAGTGAAACTACAATGGAGAAGCATTTGTGACATCCACCTTGAGACTCAGAAACAATACTGTTTTGTTTGCCTGCTGACTGAGTGAACCTGAGCAAGGCACTTAAACTGCACCTCCATTTTCAATGATGGGATGGGTTTGACTCGTTATTTTATAAGGTCCCTTTTAGCTCTAAATCTATGATCTTTTAATCCTACCTTTGTTTTCATTGGAGGAAAATTGTGTTCTGTAATCAGTGACACCTCATGATACAGCTAATTCATAAATTGAAGATTGAATATTTTGCACACAATTGTTTATTTGTTTCTTTTTCTCCCCCGCCTAAAATCTGACCAGACTAAAAGGCTTCTGCTAGTAGTAGCATTTTAGCTTGAGGTGCATCACAAAAGTCAACTTTCTGGGCTCTCTTAATGTATACCAATCCTCTCACACAAAGAAAAGAAAGGTTGCTCCCTGGAAGGAGAATAACCTTAGCTCCATCTTAAGGTCACTTTGTGACACAAACAGAAAACTCTCTTCAACAATCAAACAAAACTTGCTTTTTTATTTTCTATAAAAAAGCACATTCCTTTCTCTAAATTTCAAAAACTAGACATTTTTTTTGAGGGGGGGAAAAAAGGAACTTTTGAAGTCACAATGTCTCCTTTAAAGGCTGTCAAGTCAGAATATTTTGAAAAAAAAAGAACAATCAGAAGAATGGAATCTTTAAAATTCAGTCTTACCTATCTAGCTACACTACACATTGAGAAGATTCCTATTAGTCATAGGAATCAAAGAGATTAATAAAGATTAAAAAAAACTTACCATTATTTTCCTAATGAGTTCCCAAGTCCACTGTGCACTGTGCCAATGATGCTATGACTCCGATAGTAAATATGCAAGTTAACCCCCAGAGAGGCACTTCCTTTTTTTTTTTTTTTAAATTGTGTGGTCTCCGCACCCTTCCATAGATAGATATGTAGTTTCTTGTTTGCATATTATCTCCAGGGAACACATAAAATTTGTGAGACCAACATGTAGGGTTTATCTGGTTCACAACAATAGGACTGTGTGTATTTATTCACACATGCTCTTGAAAGAAAAATAATAATTCACATTTACATAGATAGATTACTTATAGAGAGCTTTTTTTATTAAAGCTTTTTATTTGCAAAATATACATATGGGTAATTTTTCAACATTGACCCTTACAAAGCTTTCTGTTACAAATTCCTCCCCCCCAGCCCCCACCCCTTCCCTAGATGGCAGGAAGTCTACTACATGTTAATTATGTTAAAATACTTGACAAATCGAATGTGTATACATATTTTTACAATTATCTTGCTGTGCAAGAAAAGTTGAATCTACAAGAAAAAAAATATCTGAGAAGGGAAACAATGCAAGCAAACATCAATAGAGAGCATGAAAATGTTATGTTATGGTCCACATTTCACATCCCTCTCTCTGGATGTATATGGCTTTCTTCACTGAACAATTGGAACTGGTATGAAACATTTCATTGTTGAAAAGAACCATGTCCATCAGAATTGATCATCATATAGTCTTGTTGCCGTGTATAATGATCTCCTGATTCTGCTCATTTCACTCAGCATCAGTTCATGCAAGTCTCCCCAGGCCTTAGAGAGCTTTTTAAAATGCTTTTGTAAGGATAGACATGGATAGACAGAAAAATAGAGAGACAGAGACAGACAGACATAAAAAGGCAGAGAGTACTTTACATATGCACTCTATCTCATTTGATACTTTTGAGGTAGGTACTATATGTTATCATTCAGTCACTTTCAAGTCATGTTTGACCCTGTGACTCCATTTGGGTTTTTTTGTTTTGTTTTGTTTTGTTTTGTTTTTAGCAAAGATATTGGGGTAGTTTGCCATTTCCTTCTCCAATTCATTTTACAGATGAGCAAACAGGGTTAAGTGACTTGCCCAGTGAGTAAGTATCTGAGGTCATATTTGAACTCAGGAAGATGTCTTCTTAACTTCATGTCTGAGACATTATCCACTGGTCTAACTCACTGCTCCTTGGGCACTAGAGTTATTAGTTGCTCTGTTTTACAGATGAAAAAACTGAGGCTCAGAGAGAGCTTAGGCAAGTTGCTTGTGCTTTGTTTGACTAATAATTGTTGTTACATAGCTAAAAATTGTCAGAGACAAGATTTGGTCCTCGATCTCTTGGATTGTAAAGTTAACATTCAATTTTCAATTTAAATCAAACATCTTACCAAATTTTTGATTCTGCAGTTTAGTCAAGTCCTCAATATTTCTACTTGGAAATGAAATTTAAGCCCAAATGAATCTATAGATATACTTACTTGGATGGATCTCTAAGCTCCCAGCTACTTAATCTACTCAACTCCTTTGATCTACAAGAGCTATTCAAATTCATCTCAGTTCCATACAGGACATTTTGGGATGTTTCTGGGCAGGACTAAAGGAAACATTAGAAAGCAGGAGAGAGATAATGGAGACAGATGATGGGTACAATTTTCTAGAGAAGGTAGGAGAGGAGGGGATGGGACTAAAGGGATTTCCCTTGGTCAAGAGAAAAGTTGCCTCTTCTTCCAAGACTGAAATAAAAGAGAAGGGCATAGTGGTGGTGGTGGTGGTGGTGATAGGGTGATATGAAATGTTGAGAAAGGGAAAAGAGGGATTTCAGGATGAATGGCCTCTATTTTCTCAATAAAGTATTTTCAATTGTGAAGGCAAGAAGAAAAGAGAAATGGAGTGGAAGGTTTGAAGAGAGAACAGAAATCTCTTTAGTAAATGGGATGGAAAATTAATTAGAGAAGAATAAAACTGTTGCTATGCTATTATCAGCACCAATTGAGAATGGATCATATAAATTTATAGGGCACTCAGTTGACACAATTACATAACTTTTCCTAGCTTCATTCAGTAGCATGTGAGTAGAAATCAAGTATTAATCTGGGAATGGGTTTGGTAAGGCATGAGTAACAAAAGGACAAGGGAGCAAAGTTTTTGCAGATTTCCCCCATTATCATCCCCTCCATCTTCAATCTCTCCTTTTTCACCAATGATTTTTATTGCTGCCTACAAATATATCAAGTCCTCCTTATCTTAAACAGAAACACTTTGCTAGTAACAAACATTCTCTCAAGCCATCATCTTATATCCTCTTTTTTTTCAACCAGATTTCTAGAAAAAGCTCCATAATTGCCTCCATTCACCTTGATCAATAAATTTATCAAATAACATTGACTGAGCAGCTATGATGTTCTGGGTCCTAGGGATGCAAAGCAAAAGCAAAAACAGTTCCTGCTCTTAAGTAGTTTACATTCTAGTAGGCAAAACAAGATGCACAGAAATAATTACATAAAAAATACAGAGTAGATGCAAGATAACCTCAGAGAAGAAAACACTAACAGCTAGAAAGTGGAAAAGGCCTTCTACAGAAAGTGGGATTTGATTTGAGAGTTGAATGAAGCTAGAGATTCTAAGAATTGGGTGTGTGTGTGTTAAGTATCATGTTTGAGAAGCAGCATTGTAGAGCAATATGATTGACCACAAAGAGGACCTGACTTCTTCCTTATAGCTACTGGGAAGGAGTAGACAGAAAAACTTTGAAAGACTTGTATGAACTGAGTAACTCCATACTGGCCACAACATTATGAACAAAAACAACTTTGAAAGACAAGAGTTCTGATCAATCCAGTGAACAAGCATGACTCCTACTTGTTGGTGGAGAAGTGATAGGCTAGTTATAGAATGAGATAAACAATACATTTTCAGATAAGACCAAGATAACGCAAATCTGTTTTGCTCAACTATTCTTTTGCTTCATTTATTTTATTCTTTATGAGAAAAAGAGGACAGTAAATTAAAAGAGAAAAAAACCCCACAAAACCCCACCAATAAAACTTTAAACACACACACACACACACACATACACACACAGAAAGGGACACAGATGAGAAATAGAATGTTGCTACTCTCATGTTAAATTTAATATGCATTTTTTAAAACTTCATGTAATTCATGATTTTATATTTTTTTAAGTTTGTTGAATGACTTTACTGACATGTTCTTTTCATCCCTGCCTTCATTATCTGTATTATGTTTTCGATGGCTTCCAAATTTTTTATCTTGGTTATTTTGCCATTTCCATCACAAAAGGGAACAAAATTTTGCTTATTCATTAGCACTGGGACATCATAGAATCTTTGATCCCAGTGACTAACAATTTCTATCACTGGCCAAAAACAGCTCCAATAATGCAATTTATCCTAGTATTTTGGTTTTCTAACAATGCTGGTGATATTTTGAATATGTAGTTTAATGTGTGATTCATATCAAGTATAATTGCCACAGCTCATAATAATTCAGTTTGTCAAACGGGACAAAACTACTAATTGTTTATTCTCAGGAAGCAGGTTTTTGGCTCAATTTTGGTTGGTTGCTGAAGACAGAGCACCTGTTAAAAAAAAAAAAAGCTCATTAATTTCCAAGTGGAATTCAACAAGCCATTTTACCATGTGCTTGCTATATGTTAGGTCAGGATTAATGATTTTGAGTATGGCAAGGCAAAATTTGATTTCGTGTGAACTAAAAAATGATACCAGATCATAAGAGCCATAAGAGCCAAAATTCTATTCCTAATGTGACTGAATGCAAACTAGTTGAGGGTTTTATGTCATCAGCTTGCAATTGCCTATTATGACATATGGATGTGATATGCTGCTATATACCATATTACCAACAGCTATATATTTTTAAAAGAGTTTTTACCAAAATGGACAAATGTAAGAATACTTCAGATGGAAATATTGCCAAAGGAAAAAAATAAGAGCCTTATTATTATGACAAAAATTTAATATAATTGGTATGAACATGGTCCCAACAATTTAAAATAAGATAATATGTAGGAATGCCTGAATATATATAAATTATTATAAATCATGTAGGAGAAATAAAATAAAAGATAAATTACATCAATTTTTCCAGTTTTGCAAACAACTTACAAGGCATGGAATTGCCACAGTAGAAATATACTTGTGTGGATTAAAGATTGCAATAAAAATGCATTCCATTTAGCATCAAATTTATTTAAGACATATAAAGTTTCACATTTATTTATTTATTTATTTCACTTTCAAAGAAAATAAAAATGAAATGGATAGTAGAGAAATTTTTATTACAACTTGGTTGTTTCTATCACATTAAAAACCAAATTCAGTTGAATAATGTTAAAATCAACAGAGAAGCAGCCAGTGTTAGAGAAGATACAACAGCTAAATACTCCATTATTTGGGAATAAAAAACAAAAGATGGTGGATATGCTGATCAACTAATTTTTAATGTGAATGAAACTGGCTTGTTCTTTAAAAGTATATCTTCTAGCACTTACATTTCTTTTTTCTTCTTTAAATAATAGCTTTTTATTTTCAAAATATATGCATTCATTTTTACAAAACCTTGTATTCCAAATTTTTCCTCTTCTTTCCCCCCATCTCCCTCCTCTTGAAAGCAAGTAATCAATATAGGTTAAATATGTGCAATTCTTTTAAACATATCTCCACATTATCATGTTACATAAAAAAACAGATCAAAAAGGAAAAAAAATGAGAAAGAAAATAAAAAGCAAGCAAACAACAATAAAACAGGTGAAAATACTATGTTGTGATCCACATTCAGTCCCCATAGTTTTCTTTCTGTATGCAGATAGCTCTCTCCATGACAAGTCCGTTGGAACTGGTCTGAATCATTTCATTGCTGAAAAGATCCAAGTACATCACAGCAGAACTTATATTTTTAAAAAGAGAAAACTCAACCTGTATTTAAGGTGCCTAAGAATTGCTTAACATTTTATTGGGTATTAATGAAAAAGATTCTAAATTAAAAATAATGTTTATCAGTACCAAAATATTTGTACTCTCATTTCCTGGTCAAATAAGAAAATATGGGTTATTAAAGTTGTTTTTAAAGACTGATTTTCAAGTTATTTTTGCTCAGCTGTTGGGAGATATCACCAGGACAAAAATTTCTCCTTAAAAGCATTTGTTATTTGAGATAATACCTCAGGTCATCCAACCATATTTGGTTCATTTTGTGAGAATGGTGAGCATATAAATTCCCCAAGATGTAGATAAAGCTTTCTGCATTTCATATGAATGAAAATTCAAAGGAAGAGGATACATTTCTCTCTGTTCAGTCATTTTTCAGTTGTGTCTAACTCTTCATGACCCCAAACAGGACTTGCCCAGTGTCTTGTGGTTCAGTCATTTCAGTTTTGTCTTATTCTCCATGATCTTGATGACCCCATTTTGCGGTTTTCTTGGCAAAAATATTGGAATGGTTTGTCATTTCCTTCTTTAGCTTATTTTATAGGTAAGAAATAGAGCCAGTTAAGTGATTATCCAGGATCACATAGTTACTGTGCCTGAGGCCAGATTTCTGTATACTTTTAAGTATTTTAAACACAATAATGACATTTTCATCATGTCAGTGTAGGCTTATCTTTAGATATAATATTCAGTAATATTTTAATTTTTAAAATTTTGCTTTCTGTAATGTATGATTTTATTTATTTATTTTATTCATTTATTCAATTTATTTTATTATATTATTTATTATATCTATTTGTGATTATATTTATTGTTTATTTATAACTTTTCTTATCATTATATTAATTAGATAAAACCTCAATTTTAGAAATTGTCATTGTATATTTTCATTGAGGTGGAATGAATTACCATGTAAAGTATATTTACAACTTTGAAAGATGAGAATTGGAATAATTCAACCACTTCATGGAATTAATTATTGATACTTATTAGGTCTTTGCTGTAGAGGGTTAGTGGTAGACAATGGAAATCCAACAACAAAAACAAAACTTTCAAAGAGTTTATATTCTATATATGGGCTGAGGAGGGATAAACAAATATAATACATATACAATCAAACAAATATAATACATATACAATCAAACAAATATAACCGTTACTTGAAAAGGAAGAAAGAATTAACAACTGGGAGGTGCAGTAACTCCTAAAGCCAATAGCTTCACAAGAGGAAGTGGCATTTGAGCTAAGTCTTGAAGAAAGATAAAGATTCTGAGAGATGAACTGAATGAAGGAAGCATTTGAAACTGCTAATATAAGAATTGGGCCTATCTATTACTCATTTTTTCAAATGAAATAACTGTGAATAAAAATGTATCAACAGTATAGTAGAATGGATGGAATATTAAATTTAGAGTCAGAAAGCCCTCATTCAAATTGCTTCAATCACTCAACAAGCTTGTGACACTGAGAAAGTCATTTAATAACTCTGCTTTTCAATTTCCTGCTCTGTAAAATGAAGGAGATAGATGATGACCTTCTAGATTCCTTGGATTTATAGTTGTAAAGAAACTGCTGATTTTGTGTTCCTGATTTCCTTTTAAATTAAGGTGAGAATAAAGCATTTTAAAATAAAAATGCCACAGAAGCTGGCTAGATGCTAATGCCTAGTGTTTCATGTCTTGTAGAGGTGAATTGTGCAGATTGATTAGTAAATTAGGACCTAGAAAATCAAGGAATGATAAGAAGGGATGAAGTCTTGAAGCTAGTTAGTGTGTGTATATGTGTGTGTGTAGAGATGGTTTAGAAAACTATATATCCTCCCTTATTTATAGGAATAGGGAACTACTAATTTTGGAATACTAATCTCTAGTGGGCACTCAATAAATACCCGATTAAAATATTACATATACTGTCAGGCTTGGCTAATGCTTTGTTTGACTTTGCTGAACTGCTTCTCTCTGTATCTTTCTCCCCTTCTCCTTCTCTTCTTTCCTTTTTCCCTTTCTCTCTCCTTCTCTTCTCTTTTTCATTTCTCTCCCTCCTCTCTCCCCTTCTCCCTCTCCGCTTTCTCCCTCACCCCTCCGATCCCCTTTTCCTTTATTACAAAGGTAGTTGCCAGGAAACATTCAGAAATAAAGATGAGGTTTAAAAAATTACCAATAAAAAAGAAGGGAGCTGCAGAAGTAAATTGAACTATCCAGTACTGAAGGCCGGCACCATGGTCTTGGTTGGCATCAAACTACTTAGGTTTAATTAAGTCCTGACTTTTTGTTTTACTTTTCCCTACTATATGATTCAGTTCAGATCTCTGTCCTTACGGCACCAGTTTGCTTACCCATAAAAAGGGGACAATAGTATCTGTGTTAACTACCTTAGAAGGTTGCAAAGGAGAATACAAAACTTAAATTACTATTTATTATTATCATCATTATTATTGCTGTTGTTATTGTACTAAAATTCAACTCAGGTAGACAAGAAAGTTGTCAAGATGGCAGACTTGATACTTTATCAGTGACAAGGGAAACAGGTGTCTAATATATAAGCAAAACTCTATCTAAGTACATAGTATCACAGTGACTTGAGTGCAATTTTGAGTTATTTTGTTATTGTGATTTTATTGGTATAATGTATTCTCAGGGAGAAACTTTCTTCTACCAGCGAAAATCAATATAAGTTCTGCAACCTTCAGTCTTAGAGAGTTAATTGGGTAACTGAAAAGTTAAATGCTTTGCCCAGGGTCATACTATTTTGTGTTAGGAGCAAGGCTTCAACCTATGGCTTCCTGATTTCAAAATTAGCCATCTCCCTCACACTATTGCCTTCCTAAAAACTTTCAGGTTAGATTAAGCAAAAGGCATAAAACTTGAAAATTTTTACTAACAAATATTCATATATATAATACACACACACACACACACACACACACACACACACACACACACATGCGCAAACTCCTTCACATTGGTTAGGCCAGATCTGCATAGAGTGGAGTACTGAGGCAGCTATCAAGTCAAGATCAATGGGAACTCAGAGTAAAGGATTTCCATTTCTTATCCCTGGTTTTAATTCCAACTGGTTCCCAAATTTAAGGGGTGGGAAGGAAATTTATGGTCTTGCAAATAAAAACAAATAATTCCTTTAGGGAGATAATAAATGGGCCACCCTGCCTACTGTGAAATCTATTGAATTGGTGATAAGGGTAAATCCTGGTTTTCTGGAACTGATTACTGCTTTTTAATTTTTTCTTTCTTTTTTATTAATAGTTTTGTGTGTTTACATTATTTTTGCTTGGGAAAAAAATAAACAGAGCTACAAACCCAAACAACACATCAGCAATATCCAATATATTATTTCACATCCATAATCCTTAAGGAGAAAAAGGGAGGAAGGTTACTAAATAATTTGTATAATTAACTGCCTTGGAGAAAAGATCATATATTTGGAAATATAAGTTCTTAGAGATATAATCCAAACCCTCAATATTATAGACAAGGAAACTGCAGCTCAGAGGAATTAACTGATTTTTTAAAGTCACATATATCTTTATAAAATAATTGTTCTCTAGATTCATTTGTGTTGATTGACTACGGGATTACATATAATTCTGAACCCAGATTATGCTAAACAAAAGCAGGGCAGTAGATAGAATTGGGGAGAGAGGAAGACTCAAAAAGTAGTATCTTCCTGAGTTCAGATCTGACCTCAGATACTTCCTAGCTGTGTGACTCTGGGTAAGTCACTTAACTCTATTTATCTTAGTTTCCTCACCAGTAAAATGAGTTAGAGAAGGAAATGGCAAACCTCTCCAGTATCTTTTCCAAGAAAATCCCAAATGGGATCATGTAGAGTTGAATACAACTGAACTGGCTGAACAACAATAAGGAGATCTTAAATCTGCAATACAGTTAATAAAGCATAACAATTCAGGTCCAAGAATCCACAATTCCTCACAAAATGATCTGGTTTTACTGTCTGCATTGATTAAATGAATAGGGTAACTGTGAAATTATCACCTAAATTTGAGCTTATTGATGACATTAGTCTTTGAACAGGATAATGAATTAGGAAACAAAATGGAGAAGGTAGAAAAAAAGTGATAACATCTAAGTGAAATAGCTTTATTTTCACAGTACAGAAAACATTTTAATTATTCTTCCTAATGGGAGGCAGAAGTGGCCTAGATATTCCAAAAGAAGGAATGCTGCAAAAAAATTGAACTTTCTAATATATTCATTCACTCTCACCTCCCACTTTCCCCAACCCCAAGCAAGGTTTTCTTCCAAATTACACTTTGCTTAGGCTAGTGTTAAAATGAGTCAGCATTTCCAGAACACTGACAACTTTTGGTTAGATGGGAGGCAGCCCCAAAAGTGTTAAGTAGTCATGAAAAACAAATTAATTTTTCCCCATAGATTATCCACAAAATATATAATTTACATGTAAATGACCAAGTGTTGATTATACCTGGATTTCACCCAAGGACAGAGTTCAAGTAGAAAAATAAGGAACCTCCATGTTAAATAACCAAAGGCATTATCAGTTTTCTCTCTTAGAACTTTTAAAACCAGCATTATGAAACTTAAAGGAAAAAAAAGAGGGCTATGGATACTTGCATGTGTTAGATGCAGGGCATCTTAAACTTTCTCTCCTCACAACTCCTTTTTGCCGGAGAAATTTTTACATGACTCCAGGTATATAGGTGTATAAAACAAGTATACAAATCAAACAAATCAAGACAAAGTAAAATGGGGCTGTGACTCACAGTTTAAGAAGCTAGAGGCTAGAAAATAGATAAAATCACCCAAGACATTTCAGTTTGGGGACTAAAAAGATGATCAGATTTTATGTACTATATTGTAAATGATAGGTACATGGAACTGAATACCAAAAAACAGAAGACCCAAAGAATGGACTAATTATTGGGCCTTGTAAGGATTTCAGGGTCCTTGTTATTGGGAGAGAAGGGATTTTATAGTACATAGAATTATGTTGCCCTTTTGCTTATTGGGATATTATCAAAAAAGAAATTGGGTTTCAGGGTTTCAGTATGGAATTGGAGAACTGACATGGATATCTTAAATGAACTTTCTTTTTCTTTATTAGCCTGGACTTATGATCTTACTTATATAGGGAACTTTTACTAAGGAAACTCCCTATACCAAGTTGAGCAATTGAATTATCATGAGAAGTTCAGTGACTCACCTGTCACATAGTGGTAATATGTGTCAAGACTTAAAACCTCCTTCTAATCACTCTCCAATCAAAGATATCACTCTCAGAAACATACTGTAAGGAGGTTAGTCAGGAAAGAAAGGTTATAGTCAAGAAGTAGAAGGAAAGTAGATGTCTCTCAACTAGGAATGGTTGAACAAATTGTGGCATATAAACTAATGGAATATTGCTATGCCATAAAACATTACAAGTATAAAGAATTAAGAGAAATTTGGGAAGTTATATAAATTGATGCAGAAGAAAGTAAGCAGAACCAAGAAAACAATTTATGCTACTACCAAAATAATGCAAAACAGTGAAGGATTACAGAACTTTGATCAATATAATGATCAATTTAATTTTAGAGAATTTATTGTGAAGCAAGCTTCCAGCTTCTTGGCAAAGGAGTAGTTACAGAATGAAGACTATTGTCAGACATAGCCAATGTGTTATTTATTGTTTATAAAAGTGTTTAGTTGTGCATGCGAATGAGGAGTTATTGGGACTTGACAGACATCTTATAAAAAGAACATGAATTGAACTTTTTTTTAAAGAAAAGATGTTAGGAAACCAGTCATCATTGCAACAGAATTCATTATGTCACACTCAAATTTACTTAGTTGTTGTTAATTATTTATTAATTACTATATGCCAGTTACTGAGCTAAGTGCTGGGGATAAAAAAGAGGCAAAAGACAATTTTTTTTCTCTCAAGGAACTTACAATCTAATGGGGTACACAACAGGTAGACAAATGTATATAATAATAAAACTACAAACAGGAAAAATAGGGAATAATCAAAAGAGGAAAGGCACTAGAATTAAAAGAGAATGTGGAAGGCTTCCTGTAAAAGATGAAGTTTTAATTGAGACCAAGAAAGCCAGAGAAGCCAATAGGGCAGAGATAAGGATGAAAAGTGTTCTAGACAAGAGAGAAAATTGCCTTGTGCTGTTCTGATACAGATAGAAACAAAAGGCACCTGTTAGAGGGTTAAGGTATAAAAAAAATTGAAGTGTCTGAGTTGGTTATAAAGGGCTTTGAATGCCAAAGAAAGCAATCTGGTCAAAGTTTATGAACAGACAATTTTCAGATGAAGAAATTAAAGTTATCAATAATTATGTGAGAAAATGGTCTAAATGACTATTGATTAGAGAATTGCCAATTAAGACAACTCTGAGGTACCATCACATACATCTATCTCATCCTCCACAAGAGATCTATCACCTTTCTGCTATCTCTAAAACCATTATAGTACTTAAAATCTGTACCATGTAATTTAGGTTACAGGTATGTGGTGTCTTGAATTGTTGGTTCACAAATTGTTTCATGTATGTCTACTAACTAGATTGAGGGAAAAGAAAAGTCTTAGACATTATGCTTCTGCTCCCCCCACCCCCGTCATCACCCAGCATATGAACTCTGCAGTATGTATGAGTTATGTGTGTTCAAGAAATGTTTGTCAATTGATAAGAAAGAAAACAAAGGAAGTTAAGTCATACAGCTACAATCTCCTTATGGTATCAAATGAAAAGGATTTAGATTATGTGATATCTCCAAGGTGCTTCCTAATTTTAAGATTGTAGAATTTTGATTAGAATTCAGGTTAATCAAAGAACTTTTATTATTTTGTAAATCTTTGCTTTTCTCCTTTACTGAAAGAGGAATTTAAACTTGATCAAAGGAAACCATTGTAAAATTTTAGTGTGGAGTTCCAACTATATTCATAGGGATTAATATAAATTCTACTTGGGATCTTTAGGCCTAGTTTAACATTCAAACACTGAGGTGAAATTTCAGGAGAAAAGTGTCAGGAAGAAAGAAGTATGAAAATTCTGATGTAACTTGGATAAAAGTGCCCATATTAGTATTTCTGCACTGTAAATTTTGAAAATTAGCTGAGGCTTGTAGTATCTCCCCTCCTTTGTTTTCTAGATCTTCTGCTGCTAAGAAGAGATTCTCTTTCTACAAAATATTAACTATTAAAAAACCCCAAAACCCAAAAACTATATTCTAAACTTAACAAACACCAAAACCACCAAAACAAAACAAACATTTCTACATGTAAAACAGAAAAGAAAAAGAACTTTACATAAACCTGCAAATCTCTCCTGAGTACATCATTACTTTTTCAGTACATAATAACCTTACATCATACTTTTCAAAGTTGTCTGTGCTTATCTATTTACTAGAAGGAATTAACCATTAGCCAGGATGCAGATGGATTTTCAGAAGACTTGTTTTCAAATCTAATGGATTTTCAGTCAGAAGACATGTTTTCAAATCCAACATCTTCATCTTTGTTATGTTGGGCAAACACTTAACATCCCTGTGCCATAGTTTTTTTGGGCTTCAGTTTCCTCCTTTGTAAAACAAGAATTGGGTCACATGGCCTTAAATTCCTTTGGAGATCTATATCTGTGATGCTATGAACTCTTTCAAATCAGTGTAGTCCTACAAGAGGTGACTTAATAACTAAACTTCAGTGAAACATTAACCTTTTGATTATAAATCAGATACTTAGTATTATGTATTTGCAATCATCAAATAAAGTGTATTTAAGTCCAGGGAGTATCTATAATCTATAGTCAGGGCCACTTAAATGTTCTCTAAATTCCAAAAATACTACAAAAGGCCACACTTTTTATATACACTCATATACACACATGTATATATACACATATACATGTATACATATTTATACAGTTATCTTGCTGCACAAGGAAAATTGGATTTAGAAAGAAAAAACCCTCAGAAGGAAAACAAAATGCAAGTAAACATCAACAGAAAGCATGAAAATGTTATGTTGTGGTCCACATTTCACATCCCTCTCTCTGGCTGTATATGGCTTTCTTCACTGAACAATTGGAGCTGGTTTGAAACATTTCATTGTTGAAGAGAGCCATGTCCATCAGAATTGATCATCATATAATATTGTTGCCATGTATAATGATCTCCTGGTTCTGCTCATTTCACTCAGCATCAGTTCATGCAAGTCTCTCCAGGCCTTTCTGCATAAGTGTGTTTTCAGGAATAGAAAATGAACCCACAAGAAGAGACTGAAAATAACTGAAAGAATAAAGATCACAGAGGGGATAATGTTAGAAGATACAGGATGGACTGGGATTGTTTCACCATCATTTGAGTACAAAACAAGAAAGGAACTCTAGGCTCTCTCATGCTTGCCTAATAGAGCAATAAAGGTAACTCAAGTAAGGGAATGTGATTCAGCTGAATCAACTGTAGACAACCTTCATATCTATCCTTGTTGAATGTCTTTTTCCTTCTCTGGTTAAGTAAATCTCTTTTTGTTAGTTGTTGAATAATTCATAAACTTCATTTTGTTCCAGTAGTGAACCTAAATGACCAGAAGACTGACCTGTATCAGATCCAGGCCAGAACAATGACCTGTGCATTGTTCATATCTTTGTGCATCCTATTCAAGTCAACAAACATTTATTAAGTACCTAAAATGTGCTAGGCTATGTGCTGTATTGTTCAGTTGTGTCTGATTCTAATTCCATGGAGTTTTCTCAGCAAAGATACTGGAGTAGTTTGCCATTTCCCTCTTCAGACTGTCCCAATTTTGCAGATGGAAAACTGAGGCAAATAGGAGTTAAATGACTTGCCAAAAGTTACACAAGAGTACTCAGACACTAGTAAGTATCTGAGATTAGATTTGAACTCAATTCTTCATAACTTCCAGGACTGATGCTTTACCTATTGAATAAAGATGTTTAATATGCTAAATATTAATGCTAATATACTGGGGATGAAAAGAAAAGGGAAAAATAATCCTTACCTTCAAGGAACTCAAAGTCTCATAGGCTTTTGTCATTTTGCTTTACTTTGAATACATTCCCATTCCCCCCCTGGAATAGACATTGTTGGTATAATATACAATGGAAAAGATAATCAGGAAAATATGAAATTCTAAAATCTAAAGAGTGGTATTATACCTTGGTGATTTGAAATTTGTACTTATGTTGTTGAGAATCTATAAAAGAGAAGAGAATGCCAAATTTGTTCTAATTGGCTTCCCAAGGCCAGCACAAGGCTCTAGTATTTCAAAGACCATCATACTCTGTCCATATTTTAGTGGATGTTTTTTTCTTTCTTAATGAATTAGGTCCAAAATGTTCTTCACTTGATGAATCATTAGATTTATAGCTAAATCAATCCTCAGAATGTTTGCAAATTTTCAGAACTTGAATTCATGTAACTTTGCTTTTAAAAACTTATGGTCATCTGAGGCAACCTGTTACAGTGGAAAGAATGCCTTTTTTTGAAGTCAGCAGATCTGCATTCAATAATATCTAATAATTGACATCTAATAATATATAATAATATATACACATCTCACTTTAAGGATTGAAGAACACTTTGCCTATATTACTTTATTTGGTGATGCTATTATCCTCATAGATCAAGAAACTACGAAAAATGAAATAATTTGCTAATCAATCATACTGACTTAGTATCTTAATTAGTGTCTGAGACAGGATTCAATTTCTAGTAAAATCCACAACCCTATATATCACCTCAAAGTTCTTTTACTATTTGTCTGAATGTAAGCTCTAGGAGGGCAGGAACTGTTTTTCTGACCCTTATTTTTCATATCAGTAAAATGAAGGGAGTAAATGACCTCTATGGGTCCTTCTAAGTCTCTAACTTTCATCCTATGATTCCCCACACCAGAAAAAAATTAGTTCCCCAAAGACCTGTCAATGTTTAATCAAGTAGAGAGAAAATAAAAAGAAAGAAAGAAAACTGAGGGGATTGAAACTAGGTAGGAAATTAAATCTGGGGCTTTCCAAGGCATTTCCCACAGTTTATCACTCTTTGACAATAGTCATTAACCTTGCTACATCTACTCATGATGAAGTGTTGAAATAGAGCTAATAGGGAAAGAAAAGAATAGAAAGGAATGACTAGAGCTGCTACCCCTCTCCACTAGTGGCTATTTTAACTTGCAGAATTAATCTTTTGAACCCTCTAATGTCTTGGGACCCCAAGAGTTCCAGGGTCACTCTGAATAAGACCTAGACCTTAGATAGTTCACAATTGAATAATCAAATGAAATAGTATATAAGTACTACGTAAATGTAAAGTATTGTTGTTATTATAACTATTTGTCTTTGGAAGAAAGAAGAATTTATTAATTACAACTTAACAGAAGTCAGCCATTTTTTATCTAAGCAGTCATTTCTTTCTTCATATTGATATTATATAAGTGCTCTATCTAGTCACTGCACCACCTATCTCCACAATACTTTCAAATGTTCTTGACGACCAGAGTAATTCAAAAGTGGAAAGGACTGCCTAGGGAGATAAGAGATTCTCTCTCACTGAAAGAACTGAAGCAAAGACAACTCAAAGAGTATATTGTAGAAAGGATTCTTTTTAGAAAGAGAATCATCAAATCACAGATTTGGAATTTGAAGAGACTTCGGCTGCACTGTCATGGTGCCTGCCTATAATTTCTCTCACTAGGGAGGTTGAAGCTGAGTAATGACTTGACTTAGGGAGCTCTGAGATATAATATTATAGGTACCAATAAGATGAGAACTCAAATAGAGTAGGATTGAGGGGAGATTAGGGAGGAACCACTAGTTGCCCAAAACAGAACAAAAAGGCCAGTTTGAAAACAGAATGGGTCAAAGATTTCATGCTGATCAGATGGGATTTGTCCTTGAGTGGTTGCAGCAACTTCCAACATGAGTGAGTTAAAAAGACCCACCCTCAAAAAAAATCAGGGATCTCAGAGGTCATTGGATTCACCATCACCCCTTATTTTTTTATTTTTATACATGGGAAAACTTGAACCTGGAGAAACAAAGAAATTTGTCCCAACTCACACAGGTAGCAAATTGTTCTAGTATGACTTCTGAGGTCTCTCAATTCTAATCAGTTCTGTGATTCTATGATTAAATGGTACTTTCTATCACTATATTTAATGATACTGTACCTAATTAAGAAATAAATCATGTGTGAATGCAGATGAGTGTAAATATAGTCATAATACCTTGATGTTTATTAGATAAAGAAGTTTGACAATAACTTTAAGCATTCTCTCATTAAATTTTATCCTATTTTTTATTTTGCAGGAAAAAGGAAGCTGGCTTTTTCTGGGGATTTAAGTGTACTTGAGTTCCTTCAATTTTAACACCTTGGAAAAACACAAAATGAAAAAATGATGGTGTTCAGAGAAGAGAGAAATAAAATTAGAACTAAAGAATGTGGGCCTTAAAGGACTGTTATGTGCACAGGTTTTCCTAGATGCATCCTTCTGGTTCAGATTGCCTCCCAAGGCCTGAGGATGGATCATTATACTGATTGCCAGTCTTGACAATTTTTTTTCCTTCCATATGTGATTCCTAGAAGAAACAAAGGATCATTAGTAGTTTGTGAATGCAATACCAGTTGTGAATAGAGTGCCAGATGTGAAAAGACTTGCTGAATTAATGGATCTGTAAATAGGAATGATCCCAGATGGAATTTTTGATGGAAGTGATGTAGGTCATATTAAGGTTCACTCAGAATCTTTGGTCTCAACTTTACTTTATTCTAAAGTTCCTAGACCAGATTCAGTTTGGCTAGAATATTCTCAGTTTTTAAAAATCATATCAATATAGACAGGTGCAAATTGAAAAATAGCACTTTTGGGATTTAGAGGTTCAGCATGAAATTCCGGGCAATGACGTGCTGATAAATGTTTTTATAACTAGCTTTCTGTTGGATATACTTAAATTTAATCTTCATTATAAACATTTCCCATTACCTTCTTAAGTCTAGAATCTAAATAATTAATAAAATAGCAAATCAATGCTTGATTTGTAGGCTTGCCAATTTCCTATGTATGAATGTTCATACTGAAAATTTAACAATTGACTATCGCAAATTAGTTCAAGCTAGCTCCAACACTGCTAGCTGCAAGTGTGGAATTAGGCAAAGTCAACATATTGAAGAAGGCATTGGCAGGAATGTTTTTTAAAATCATTTTTATCTACTGCACTTAAAAACTTGCTTCCTTTGTAATGACTTTGACTATCAGTTTTATTCATAGCAAAAATAACTACTCAACACAAATACAACAAGGATAAAGTACAATAAATGCAATACCAATAATCTGTACTGGAAGACTAAATGACTATTTACAAAGTGGTTTTTCATAGATTATCTTCTGAACATCACAACATCCCTGTGATATGTGGGAAGATTCTTATTTCAGTTTTAGAGATATTGCAACACACAACTAAAGACATGTCCAAGCTCACATAAATAAATGGGGACAGATTACTTTGGACATTTCAGAATCTTAGAGGTTATAGATAGTAGCAAATTTTGAAATATGAAAGATAGTCTCAACAGATCAATCTGGATGAATGGTTTTCATTCAATAGCTTATCTCCTTTTTTCCCCTTGCTCATACCTTCTTCAACTTAGTAAATGCTTGTTGACTATGTTTTAAGTGCTGGAGAAACAAAAGCAAGAATTTCTCTCTCAGAACCTTATACTGCCTTTCACTGGTTACTAAAATTTCATAAGAAAGTCGAACTAGAAGTTCTTAACCTAGGGTCCATGAACTTAAAAAATACATTTTTACAACTGTTTAAACATAATTGGTTTCCTTTGTAATTTTATTTTATTTATTTTAAAACATTCTGGAAAGGGATCCACAGATTTCACTAAACTGGCAAGAGTTTGACACAAAGTTGAGATCCTCTGGTCTAGCCCAACCCTTTAATTTTACAGAGGAGGAAACTGAGTCCTAGGAAAGGAATTAGAATAAGATCACTGAGCTTGTTATTACAAGCATAAGATGTGTTTGTGACCATGAATGCTATGAGCATTTGCATGGGTTTTTAAAAATGTAACTCCAGGAAACATTAATAGATCTATCTGGCATCTTGCCTACTAAAGGATACTATGGGTCTGATTTGAGAGGAACAGTAAAAGATTAACAAAGTTGGAGACTTTGGTCTCCAATCTGTGAAAGAGTTACTGGACTAGAATTATATTGATTTGTCCTCTGAAGTATTGCTAGTCTAGCAGCACATATTTTATATTCAAAAACAAACAAAAAATACTTCCCTTGTCACTAGCCCTTAGGTTATACTCATCAGCTTAACTCCTTCCTACTGGATGCTGGTTTCAAAAAAGACCATCACAAATAGTGAAATGAGCAAATCCATTTTTCTAAAAGAATAGCAAGTAAAAATTAAAGAATTTAGGCAGAATTTATTTATATCAGAAAATATACAGAATGAATGATTAATTTGAGATCTCAGTTTACCTAAGAGAGATACCCTGATCACTATTGATTTTGTTCAGTCATTTCAGTTGTGTTGGACTCTTCAGGATACCATTTTGGATTTCCTTAACAAAGATACTGGAGTGGTTTACCATTTCCTTTTCATTTTACAGATGAAGAAGTCAGGGAAATAGGGTTAAATGACTGGTCTAGGGTTACACAGTTAGTAAGTGTCTGAGGTCAGAATTGAACTTAGGAAGATGAGTCTTCTTGAATTTAGGCCCATCACTCTATTTACTGTGCCACTGCCGATATATTGATTAGAAGAATGCAAATTAAGACAACTGAGGTTCCATCTTACATCTATCAGAAATGCAAACACTGGAGTGAATGAGAGAAAATCAGTACTAATGTACTTTTGGTGGACCAATAAACTGATCCAATAATTCTGCAGAACATTTCAGAACAATGCCCAAAGGATTGTAAAACTATGCATACTTTTTGACCCGGTAACAATAATAGGGCTGTATCACAATGACATCAAAGAATAAGGAAAAGAATCTATATGCCAAAATATTTATATTGGCTCTTTTTAATGTGGCAAAGAATTGGAAGTCAAGGGGATGCACATCAATTGGGGAATGTTTCAACAAATAATGGTAAATCATTGTGATTAAGACATAATGTGCTATAAGAATTGATGAAGGGGATAGTTTCAGGGGGGGAAATGATAAAACCTATATAAACTGATCCAAAATAAAGTAAGAACTGGAAGATCAGTGTGCACAATAATACTAATGTAATGATGATTGGTTGTGAAAGACTTGGCTAGTCTGATCAATACACTAATTTAAGACAATTTCAAGGACTCATAATGAAAAAATGCTATCCACCTTCAGAGAGAAAGCTAATGAACTCTGAAGGCAAATTGAAGTATAATTTTCTGACTTTCTTGTTTCCCCCCTTATTTTGTGATTTGGCTAATATGAAAACATGTTTTGCATGATTTCACATATATAATTGCTATATTACTTTCTCAGTGGCTAAGAAAGGGGTTTGGAGAAAGGATCGAATTTGAAATTTAAAATGTAAAAAGAAAAGAATGACAAATATAAATAAAAAATTAATTTAAAAAACTTCTAGATTGAATTTTTTTTTAAAAAAGAATGGTATGCATGAGTTATACACTCAGTAAAAGATCCTAAATGAATCTGACATTTCTCCATAACAAATAGAAAGTCCACATGCCATGCTAGTCTGTACATAATACTAAATAAATTAATGACTAACAATTATTAAATAATAGTCTTAAGACATCTAGAAAAACCTACAGAACATTGGGCAAACCCCAGGTGCTGTTTTTATGCAAAAACATGGATAAAGAAAAAGTGGATAAGGGATAAAAAGTCACAGACAAGGATCCTAATTTTGCTCTGTAGGATTGGATACTTCACTGTCAGAGAAAGTTCCTTCATCAGCCTGATCACAGCTGCAATTGAAGTGTTGAAAGACAAGGTAATATCTTTATTTCAAAGCAGAAGCTGACTCTAAAAATGATTACAGCCCTCAAAAAAGCCAAAATCATCTGGCAAATATGTCAGCAGATACGATCAACTCAATTTTGTCAGTTTGAAGAAGTTGGCAAATTAGAGATGGAAAAATTATTTCATTCAATTCTGTTAAACAATTAGACAAAAATTTACTGATTATTTACATGTCAAGCATTGTACTAAGGAACTGCTGAAATTCAAAAGAGCTATAAGCAAAAGTCAATATAAGAAGTTTCTTATTTCCCTGAGGAGACAAAAAATGAATTACTTAGATAAAAATGCAAGATACTATGATTAAGCTCCTAAATGAGAGGGGGAGAAGAGAAAATTTGGCTGGATTTGTTGGGGAAGACTGAAAGATGGAGAACAGACTTTGAATTCAGGAGAAAGAAGAGAGGCAATGAAATTCTCTGAGGGTGGAGAACCATATGAAAAGAAGTATGGAGGAAGAAACAGAGGAATCAATTGTTTATAGAGTATTCAAAGAACAAATACTTAGCTCTGTGCTAAGAAGATTCAGAAGAAATACAAAGGGGTCCCTACTCTTCAGCAACTTATGATGTAGTCTAGGAAAGATAGCACTGATGATCATGAAACAATAAACAATATAAGACAATGTGGGCTAGCTGGGTGGATAGAATGTCAGGCCTGGAATGAGGTCCTCTTTGAGTTGAAATCTGACTTCAGACAATTATAGCTGTGCAGTCCTTAACCTAATAATTTGCCTCAGTTTCTTCATCTACAAAATGAGCTAGAAAAGAAAATGGTAAATCATTCTAGTATCCTTGCCAATAATACTCACAGAGTATGACTGAAAAAGAATATATAATTACAATTGGGTGGTACTGAATGAGTGCTTAGAGATGGAATATTTTATAAGGATTATAACAAAAGCATAACATTTAACATATATCAGATTGCTGTCTTAGGGAGGGAAGTGGTGAAGAAGAGAGAAAAATTTTAAATGCAAACTTTAACAAAAATGTATGTTGAAAATTTACATGTATTTGGAAAAATAAAATACTATTGGGAAAAAAAAGAATAGAAGTATAGAATCTCAGGGTAAGAAGAAATCTTAAAAATCTTCTAGGTTAAGGGCTCCCAAGCTTTTTCAGAATGCTTAACTTTCAGCAAATCTTCCTGTACAGCCACAAAAAAAAAAAAAAAAAAAAAAAAAAAAATCTTTAAAGAATATGGTCCCTTTTGGGGGAAAATTTCTAAGAGACTGCAATCTAAGAAGGAGCAGGTAGGTGGTGCTAAAGGTCCAAGATCAAAACAGATGAGGACACTTCATAAGAGTTGAGAACTAGAGGGTTAACACTTTTTTTCCCCCTTATATTTCTGGCATATAACTCAGGGCTAGGCCACTGATTTATACGCCTTTGCATTGAAGTATTTTTTGGGGGTGTCCCTCCTCTGTTGCTTTTCTTCCCCCTCCCCCAGTAGCTTAAAAAAATCATGAAACCTTAGAATTTACCCAGAGAGCTAATTAACACCATTATTTCATTTCCGAGACAAGGAAGCTTGGTGAGAAGGTGAGAAGGGAGGAAAGTGAAATGTTGAAGATGGAGGTGTTATTGTAATTGACCAGAATCTTCATTTTCATAAGATAATAGATTTTAGAGCTGAAGGGACTTTAGGGATCAGAGAATCTAATCCCCTTCCCCTGTTTTAAAGAAGAGGAAATTGGGAACTCCAGATTAAATGAGAGGTTATTTATCCAGTAATGGGGGAGCAATAGAGTGACAGGTCTGGAATCTTCCCAGTAGTGTCACACACTTACTAGCTGTGTGACCCTGTTTGCCTCAGTTCCTCACCTATAAAATGAACTGGAGAAATAAATGACAAATTACTCCAGTATATTAGGCAAGAAAGCCCCAAATGGGATCATGAAATGACTGAACAACAACATTTAGCTATTAAGTGTCTGAGACAGGAATGGAATCTGAGGTTTTTTGACTTTTAAGTGCAGCATCTTATTGATTCTACCATCCTATCAACCAGTCCCTCTCTTTTCTCTTGCCTGATTCAATGCTACTTTCTGTTCAAGGTCTTTTTGAAAGTCTACTTCCTCCCTGGTGGTTTACTTGGGACAAAATGAATCTCTTCCTGGGCTCTAAGGAAAGGAGAATTTGAAAACTTCTATCTAAAGTTCAATCCCCAAACAATTTATTTCCCATGATCCAATCAATGACTGTCTTGTTTTAATGGACATTTATTATTATATCAACATATTAACATCTAATTATATTCTGTAATATGCTATTCTATAATTGCTTTATGTGTAAATCTTTTTTCCTTGCAAAAAGATCACATATGCCTTGTGGATAAAGAATAGTATGTCCTAATGGAGGCCTTCAAACAAAAGCTGGATTACTATTTATTGTTTATGTTTCCAGGGAGATTCTCATAGGTTTGCCTTTAACTGGAGGGCTTCTGAGGTTTCCTCCAATTCTCAAATTCTGTGATTTTTTTAATCGGCTTCTTGTGTATCCCTGAAAATACTTAACACATAATAAACAAGAAATACTGTTTGGACCTAATTGAATTGTTATTCATCCTGAAATCTTGCAATTCATCCATATATTCAACTGAGTTTAAGAATGTAAGGTATCAAAAGTATTCAGTGTTTAATTTAAGCCAGGGGAGGCCATCTGAAACCATAGGAAAACTGTGGATTTTGTTTGATTCCATGATTCTACTCTTAAAAAGCAATGCTTGGAATGGGCCATTTTGAAACTAGGGAAATCTGGGGTTGTTTAGATGGCTGCTAAAAAATGGGAAGAAGTTCCATACTTCAAAGTTTATGTTGAAAGACAGATGGCTAACAAAAAAGATCTAGGCAGTCAAAAAAAAGTTGAAGAGTAAGCTAGCTTTCTGAGAGGCAGTTTAGTATAGGGCAAAGATGTCAAACACCAATGAGGGACCACTAATTCTATGTATGTCTAACTGTTGGCAGCATATTGAATTAATTTTAAAATATAGTTATCTATGTTACATTTTTATTTATTTTGTTAAATATTTCCTAGTTACATTTTAATCTGGTTTGGCTACACTAGGAAGAGAAACATATTTTGTCTATTTGATGGAGAATTGACCTCCAGTTAGAAGACCTGAATTGAAGTCTTTTTCATGGTGCCAGCTTGCCACCATTGATAATAAACACCAAGATCATTTTCACATTACTATTTTTATTGCAATATTTACATTAACAAAGGTTACTAAAACATTTTCAGAATGGCTCATTCCATATATTCTGCGTATTACCTGTCTAGCTACTTTTATTCTTCTTGTTGAGGACTCCCTTTCTTTTCTTTTTTTCTTCAACAATATTTTATTTTTCTAATTACATATAAAGATGATTTTCAACATCCATTTTTTCTAAGAGTTTGAGTTCCAAATGTATAATCCTGAGTGAGTCACTTAACCCCTTAATGCCCTAGGTCATGCCCTATTAATGTAAGGTACAGGTCTGCATTTGGTAGAAGTTTCTCTACAACACTGAAATCATAGATCTAGCCAAAAAAAAATCTGATTTTTAAAAAGTTAAAAATCAATTGACTTAATAACTCTTCAACCAGGAGAGATATATTGATGTAAATGGCTATTTGACCAAAGTCCACAAGGTGCACCAATATGTGAGGCTTTAAAGCATTCTCTCTGGAGCTGGGGAGGAGGCAATGAGTGCCTCACAGAGATCACAAATTTAGGCTGAGTGTCACTTTAGGCTTCAGATTAGGTAACTAATATATGGAAGGTGGGTTGTCATAATCATCTCCCTCCCAAAAATTTTGGGTTTCTCTACTGTACCTTGACTGAAAGCATAGTTGCCTCTCACAGTTAAATCCTAGAACTAATGGGCATGAAAGTTTGAACCTGAACTATTTTTACATTACTGAGAAGAGCTAAGTCTATCATGGTTGTAAATCCCATAATTTTGTTGTTTCCAAATACAATATTCTCCTGGTACTACTCACTTCACTCAACATCAGTTTATGATGGAGTTATTTATTTAAAAAAATATTATTTTCAGAAAAGCCTGAAACAACTTACATTATCAGCTTGCTCATCATTTCTTATGGAATAGTAATATTATACTACCTTCATATACCATAACTTATTCAGCCATTACCCAATTGATGAGCACATTGAGGACTTTCTCTTTCATTCATTTTTTCATCAGTGGTTGAACAGAAGCAAGGATAGGCCAGAAACCAATCATTACTTTTCATTTACTTCTCCCTCCCCCAATGAAATATAAGCTCCTTAAAGACAAGGACTTTGTATTTTTTCCTCACTATCCTTAGAAGCTAGCACAGTAACTGGCAGATGCTAGGCATTTAACAATGCTTGTTGAATTGAATTTCCAGCAGTGATAAAAAGCTAGTGAATGAAAATGTAGAAACCACTGTGAAAAGTGAAATTCCAGAATAATTTATTATTTTCCACTATTGAGTCAATAATCATCTTCAGTTTTCATGGATAATCTAGACGTGAGCATGTCACAGTTTGCAAGCAAAATGACCTCTGAGAGGATGTATTTTCTCAAAAGAATTTTACTTACCTTCAAACAACTGCCTTAATCTGGCAAGCAATTCCCCGAAATTCAGTTTCACAAGCACACATGCATTCCCCATCCAATAGCATTGTGGTTCCTCCATTTTGACAGGGCTGGCACTTGCGGACACTAAACTCAGTAAGGTAATCATTTACAGCTCTTTCCAAATTTTGTTTCTTTTCATGTGCATCTTCCATTCTCACTGGAACCAAGTTACTTATTGGAGACAGCTATAGATAAAATAAGACAACACATAAAAATACTATATGAAACCTTAAAGTGCTAAATAAATGCTATTTATGAACAACAACAACAACATCAATGGTATTATTACTGCTATTATCATGGACCTGTGTTTTGGAATCCTAGGATTGAGAGCTGGAAGGAGACTTATAGATGAACTCATCTACAGACCTCATTTTGCAATCAGAAACTGAGATCAAGAGAAGTTAGATGATTCCCCCCAGTTTAACAAAGTAAAAATAGAATCAGAATTTGAATTCTATTCCTCTAACTAAAGAGCCATGTGCTCCTTCCTTTGCAATAAGCTGTCTCTTTTGATCTTGTGTTTTCCCCCAGGGTCTAGCCTAAACACTTTTTAAACATATATTAAATAATGAAAATTTAAGTGAATGCTATATGTGTGGATAAGATCAGGTATTTCTTCCCTGGGCTGGTTAACTTTTTGTTTGCTATTTATGGCATATTCAATTTACAGGTAGTTTAGAAATTGACCGCCCTCAAAATTCCTTGCATCACTGCATTGTTTTTTAAGTACTATTTTATTTTTCAAGCTGATGTCAGAAAAGCCTAGAAAAATCTTCATGGACTGATGCTAAGTGAGCAGAACCAAGAGAACATTGTACACAGTAATAACAAGATTATGTGATGATCAACTGTGATGGACTTGGCTCCTTTCAACCATGGGGAGAATCAAGACAGTTCCAATAGACTTGTAATGGAAAGTGTTATCCCCATCCAGAGAGAGAGAGAGAATTTTTATGAATGAAGATCAAAGAATAGTATTTTCACTTTTTTTTTTTGATCTGGAACCCATACTTCCCAAAGCAGTCCATTCCACTCTTAGGAGACCTAGGAAGTATTAGGAAGTTTTTCCTTACATCAAGATTGAATCTATTTCTGTCCTATGTTCATTTGTTGTTTCCAGTTTTCTTCTCTAGGACCAAGCAGAACAAGTCCAATCTCCCTTAAAGAAGCAATCCTTCAAATTCTTGTAGGGAATTATCATCTTCCCTAAATCTTCTCTTCTCTATTTTAAACATTTCTAGCTCCTTTATCCTATCCTTGTATGCCATGCCTTGCCATCCTGATCACCCAGCTTTGAATGATATTCAGCTTGTCAATATGCTTTTTAAAATGTGGCACCCTGAACTGAATTCCATATATACCATGTCCCATATAGGACCTCACCAGAGCAATTCAATTTCATTCAATTTATCAAATGATTATTAAATGCCTATTTTTTGTCAAGCACTATGAGAGGCACTAGGGTTACAAAAAAAAATGAAAGCTTTCCACACCCTAAAAGAATTTAGATTCTATTAGAGAGAGAACATTTTATTATGATAATTTTCAAACTCTTTACTTATGACATTCTATTTCTCTTCTGGACCCAACTATTCTTCCTTCCTAATACCACAGACTATTCCTTCTCTGGAAATGTCTAGAGCCTGTGATTATATGGCTGGAGCCTTCCCTAGCCAATCCCTAGCATCTCTCTCTGGATAGCTTTTGAAACAAGAAACCAAAATGATATGCCTCAAAAAGAACCTGTTCCCTTCCTAAACAAACAAAAAATTACACTACACCTGACAATACTGCTATGGATGACACAAAGGACTTGGTTGTCCCAAATATTGGTTAGGGAGGAAAAGACTTGGTCAAACCTGGGTGTACCAAGTGTGAAGTCAGCTTCTCTGAAGAATCATCTATCATCACCATACTTCTTTGTGCTATGACCTTGTATTCAAATGTTAGTAGCTTCCCTCCCTATGCCTGCAAATCCAGTAACTGAAGCCAAATTGTATTCCACCCCTCTGGCAGATGTCTTCTTTGCCTATGGGTCCTATGCTCTATACTAGCAAATCACTTATCCCTGCTTTCCTTGTTTTGTTATCTTTAAAATGAACCAGAGAAAGAAATGGCAAACCATTCTAGTGTCTTTGCCAAGAAAACCCCAAATGGGGTCACAAAGAATGAGACACACCTGAAAATTATTTAACAACAACAACATTAAAATATGGGAATCGATGAGATAACTACTGATAAATTTGTCACAGGATCATAGATTTAGAGGGGATAGGAATGGAAGAGATCACCGAGTCTAATCCTTCTTTGAATCTATGAAGGTAAACAGTTGAGCCCAAATCACAAAAAAAAGCATGAATTCCAATATTTCTTTTTAGATAGTTCATTAGCTGTTTCTGGAAACTCTCTTTTAGAGCATTAAATAACCTCTTAGTAGCAAGAATACATTAATAAACTTCATGATCATCAGCAATTTATATATACTTTTCTTCCCAGTGTGGTCAATTACTTGTTCCAAATCTAGTGAAATGGGTGGGAACCAAAGACTACCAGTGAAAATAATGAACTATCAATCACATGGCTAGACAGGGGAGAACTTCTCCTATGTCACATTTTCTACACTGTGCATAATAGCAAACACAAAGACATGTTCAAAATTCACTTAGCTGACATAGCTTTGAGAAGAATTCCATTCTGTTGAATTCAACTTAAAAAGCACCTACAATATTTGATGCCCTGGGCTAGGCACTGGGAGATGCAAGGTCAAAATTAAAATACTCCATGCCCCCAAGCAATTTACATCCTATAAGAGTCTTCAATTAAGTTCTATCAGAGAAATAATTTTAAATTTATGCCCAAAGTTTTCTGTATATAAAAGCTGATATGTGGGAAGCATTTGCAATCTTATTTTCTGGGGTTTATTAGGTGAAGGAAAACTATTTCTTTTGAAGAAACAATCACTTTTGCTTTAAAATAATGTATAATACAATTCTGCCAGAAAAGATTTTATTTTGCTTTTTTCTTAGTAGGTAAAAAGTCAGAAGCAGAGGTATATTGTGGTAAAGGGGAATCTTGTTAGATTATGTGGTTTCTGTGGTCCCTTCTAACCCTGGAATTCTGGGGGAGGTCCTCTGGGGACTGAGCTCCATAAAACAAAGGAACACAATTCTAAAAGTCTTTCTGGAATCCAAGCTATTTAAGAGAGGAGAAAAATACAACTTCCTGTCCTTAAATTCCTGCAGAACATAATTATTGTGTTGTTGAAATTGTGAACTCAGAGATGATGCAAGGGTCCATCAATTTAAATTTTCTATGAATTAAACCATAGGATGGAGACTTTCAACTCTGTTATATTTATTTGGTAGAAAGAAAGCATTCTTTCCCAAGCTGCCACATTGCCAGAAACAGTGTAAACAAAGACTGGAGTTGTATTGATTTCTTCAGAAGAGGAATTCATTCTGCTTTACTCTTCAGAGGAAAATGAGAGCCAGTGAAACCATGACACAGGAATACAGGGGCCACAGAGACAATACAATTTGGTTAAATGTATAAACAGTGTTTGAAGAGATAAAAATGAAAGGTATGCAATGAAGAACTGATTCTGAGGAATCCAAATCCCATAAAGTACAAGGGCCCTACCAAGAAAATGACAATTTTCATGGCCCTGCATTATAGAAAAGATTACAGAGGAACACTGCATTCTCCTCACTAGTTTATCCTTCTGTTAAATGAGAAAACTTCATTAGCTGCCTTTTATTTTTCAAGCTAAAGATTTTTGGAGATTGTATTATATCATTTGCCAAGACATAACAGAGCCTATTATATTACCTGCCAGGCTATATTAGGTGTAGGGGGTACAAAAATTAAAATGAAATAATGACTGCCCTTAAGGAACTTACATTCCACAGAAAACAACTTTTAAGTATTATAAAATACAAAATAAACAAAAAGTGAGGGAGTGACCTTGGCAGGTAGGAGGATCAAATAAGATCCTGTGTTGGTTTTCACAATCAAGCTAAGCTTTGAATCAATCAAGCTTTGAAAGAAAGTAGATATTCTAAGAGGTAGAAGCAGGGAGGGGGGATGCATCCTAGGTACAGTAAAGGCAGATGGAGACAAGAGATGAAATGTAGTGACAGAGAAATAGTAAGATGGCCAGTCTGACTGTATTGTATGATGACGCTTGAAGGGAAATAATGTATAGTAGTATTATATGTGTAAGATGGGAAGTTTCACAATCCCTTACACCAGGTAAGGCAAGAAATAAGATGCTGTAGCTCTGTTAACTTTATCAGATAATAATATTTATTCTTTTTTGCTGAGGCAATTGGGTGTAAGTGACTTGCCCAGGGTCACACAGCTAGGAAGTGTTAAGTGTCTGAGACCATATTTGAACTTAGGTTCTCCTAACTTCAGGGCTGGTGCTCTATCCACTGTGCCACCTAGCTGCATCCTGGATAAGAATATTTCTTTAAGTTCTAAGAATCATGAAGAAATTAAAGCTATCAAGTTATATGAGAAAATGCTTTAAATCACTATTGATTAGAAAATTGCAAATTAAACCAATTCTGAGGTACCACCTCATATCTATTGGATTGGCTAATATGACAGAAAAGGAAAATGATAAATGTTGGAAAGGATCTAGGAAAATTGGAACACTAATGCATTGTTGGTAGAGTTGTGAACTAATCCAACCATTCTGGAGAGCAATTTGGAATTTGCCTAAAGGGCTATAAAACTATATGTATACCTTTTAGTTCAGCAGTGTCTCTACTGCTCTCTACTGTCTCTACTGTCTCTACTGGATCTGTATCCCAAAGAGATCATAAAAATTGGAAAAAAAAACATTTACAAAAATGCTTATAGCAGCTCTCTTTGTAGTGGCAAAAAATTGGAAATCAAGGAGATGCCCATCAATTGGGGAATGGCTGAACAAAATATGGTACATGAATGTGATGGAACAACACCATTGTTCTATAAGAAATGATGAGCAGCCAGATTTCAGAAAAGCTTGGAAAGACTTACATGAACTGATGCTGAATGAAATGAATAGGCTCAGGAGAACATTATACAAAGTAACAGCAACATTGTGTGATGATCACTTATGATAGACTTAGCTTTTTTCAGCAAGATCCAAGTGATCCAAGATAACGCCAACAGAATTGGGATGGAAAATGTCATCCATATCCAGAGAAAGAACTATGGAGTCTGAGTCTATGGAGACTGAATGCATCAAAGCATATTGGTTTCTTTTCCTTGTGGTTTTTCCCTTTTGTTCTGATACTTTTGCAACATGACTAATGTAGAAATATGTTTGATATGATGGTACATGTATAACCTTTATCATATTCCTTGCCATCTTGGGGAGAGGAGGGAAGGAAGGAGAAAAAATGAAAATCATATTTACATGTAATTGGAAAAAATATTATTAAATTGAGAAAAAGTTTTAAGAATCATTAATCAAAAGTGCAGAATAAATGTGAAGAATTCCACCTATATTGGAAAAAAAAGTCATAAGCTAAGTGTTAAGGTGTTCTCCTTCCCTTTTACTCTTTGACTAGAGAGTTGACCTTGAGAGTTTCAAAAGTTCAGAAGATTTGGACTTCCCATCAGTGGTGGATAGTAAGAATGTCCCTGAAATAATAATAGCTCAAAGCAACATATACATCAGGAACCAAGGTCAGACAAGAAGCTCTAAGGAAAAGCAGTTTCAGGACTCTACAAGCAGGACTTTACAAGAACCCAGAACCTCAAAGCTCAAAAATGTACTGGATATTGGAGGAATACTCAGAAGTAAGAAAAGCATTTCTATTGATTCAGAAAATATGAATTCCTTCTTTGCCACATGTGATTGCTAAGCTTGAATCCTTGACTGTTTTCTCCTTGACTCTCTAGTATTTCTGGGAGATTGTGTCACAGACTTTTGGGGTAAAATTTTATACCAATTGTTCTTGCCATATTACCTTAGTAAATATTTCTAAAAGACAATTATTTTTGACTAGTTAATTGATATCAGTTTCATGATCAATAGGTAGCACACCATCAAGACTTATGAGTAATAATGTTTAAAATCAATCCCCAAAACTCAAGGTTACCTCTAGAACCTTGAGGGGAAAAGGAGTAGTAGCCACTCTGTAATAGTCATTAAAACTAATAAAAATTCAACATGATGTGGTGAAAAAGAACTCAAGATTTTGGTGTTGCAGCTCCAATGTTTACTAGTTACACAACTATGAGAAACTCATTTAACTTTTCTGAGACTGAATTTCATAATTTGTAAAGCAGGCATAGTGATATTTATACTTGCTTCCTCACAGACTTGGGAAGACAATGCTTTGTAAACCTTTAAGGATTAGATAAGTGTGAATTATCACAAATTATCTGAAAAGGCAATGAAATTCTCTGTAAAAACAGGATGAAATAAGTGATCCCTTAAAGTCTATTCCAGCCTTTAGATTCCATGAGTCTGTGACTTGAGCAGCTCAAAACACTCCATTCTACTTTATAAGAATATACATAGAAATACTTCATCAGAAAAAATGCATTCCTTACTCTTTGATTGATGAGTACAGGTGCTTTCTCTAAGGAGGAGCTCCAGTTGAGAAAATCGGTTACATTAATTGCCGGAGGTCCTCGAAACAGCTTTTCCTTGAGTTGAGTGGCATATTCTCGAGTTCCTCCTTCTATGAGTGAAATAATATCTTCTATAACGTGTTTGTGGCTCTTGTCATCTGCAGAGAGGGAGAGCAAGAGTGTCATAATCTTTCATAAATTGAACCAGTCATTAAATAAGGAATTTATGGAATATAAGGAAAATATGAGGAATAATAATTAAATATATATAATGTAGAATAATAGAATACATTAAAATATAAGGAAATTATCCCAAATCTTGACAATTTTATTGAGATGGCTTTTGCAGATACCATAGTCAGCACTATGGTAAGTGTTATGGATAAACTAAACATGATGATAATACAAACCCCATATTGTATACAAATACAAAATATGAAATTAGAATACACACACATAGACAGATAAGCACATAACACACAGACACACAGACATATGTATATATATATATATATCTACATATATATACGCATATATTATAGATATGTATTGGGCAGCTAGATGGCACAGTGGGTAGACCATTGGGCTTAGAAAAAGAAACACTCCTCTTTATGAGTTCAAATGTAGCCTTGGGTACTTAGCTGTGTGATTCTGAGCAAGTCAGTTAACCGTGTTTACCTCAGTTTCCTCATCTATAAAATGAGTTGGAGAAGGAAATGGCAGACAACTCCAATATCTTTGCCAAAACCCCAAATAGTGTCATGAAGAATTGGACATGACTGAAACAACTCAACAACATGTATACATGTATGTATATACATGAAAAGTGGTTTTCTCTACTTATTACAAAAACTATAATATTGATATAAAATATATTAATTCACTTAAGTACTATTGTTATGCAAATAAATACCTCATTTTATGAATCTCTGAGGGAAAACTTCTTTGAACTAGAGTTAACCATACAACCCAAATCCTTAAATGTCCCCCAAATCTTCAGTAACCATGCAAAACAGAGCTGTTTGTTTTGATGTCTGCATGATAAAAACATTTACTTTTAGAAGATTTTTTCCCTTGGCAGAAGTAGTTTACTATCTTCTCTATAGCTTAAGGTAAAAGAATCCATTTTAATTTTAATTTTAATAGTATATTATTTTTCCAATTACAAATAAAGATGATTTTCAACATTCATTTTTGTAAGATTTTATTTCAATTTTTCTCCCTTCCTCACTCCCTCTCTCCTTCCCTCCCCAAGACAGCAAGTAATCTGATCTAGTTTATACATGTACAATATCTTAAACATATTTTCATATTTGCCATATTGTGAAAGAAAAATCATACCAAAAGGGAAAAAAACATAAGAAAAAAAAACAAACAAATAAAAAATTAATCTGTATTGTCTCCATAGTTCTCTCTCTGGCTACAGATGGTATATTCCATCCCAAGTCTATTGTAAATGTCTTGAATCATTGTATTGCTGAAAAGAGCTAAGTCTATCATAGTTGATCATCACACAAGCTTGCTATTACTGTGTACAATGTTTTCCTGGTTCTGTTCACTTTACTCAGCATTGATTCATGTTAAGTCTTTCCAGGCTTTTCTGTTCAAAAAGGATTCATTTTAAGTAGGATGGTGAAATTCTTTAAAGTTTGTCATCTGCTCCAATCTGCTTCTTTCTAAAGCCTCTTCACTCTCTTGAAGTACATGAAGCTCTTATAATCCAGCCCAGCCTGGATTTGGCTGATGACAAAGTGACATAATCTCAATATAATGCCTCCATGTCTCAGATGGTCCTGTAGTATTTTTTGAGAATTTCTCCTTCTTTCATGTATGAAAAAAAAAAAAAAACACACCCAGGGGCAGAACATGGTGGGTTGGGGATGGTTGCTGTGGCCTTTGAATGGATGTCCTGTCCCCAATACACCATAGTGGAATTGTTCCTTGAACATATTGTTTATATAAATCTAAGTAAGCCAGGATGGCACTGAAGGTTATGGTCCTTAAGGTCATGTCTTCTGCTTCTAGCATCCAATGGCCAGTGAGGGATAGGTTGTCATTGCAGAAAACCTGAGAAGGAAGTGAATGTTCCTCTTCAACTGGTAAATGTTTCTGGCTCTCTCATAATAGTAGGGTGGATGAGGAGGAGGGAAATCACCCATTGTGGTATGGCCTCCATCTTTTTGGATCTATATGTACTTATTATCAGTGCATGTCTTGGTAACTCATCATTCTAAGTTGGCAAATAGTGGGCATTAACATAGGTATTGGAGGATGTCCTGAAAACACAAGCTGAGGTTTATGAAATATGTCTCAAAATTATAATAGTAATATAAATAAGCCAAAAATTTAGCTGATGGTTCTGAGTCTAGTCCCTGACAAAGGAGGCAGGAGTGGGGAGTTGAATGTACTTCCTTCTAGGCCATTCTCTTGAAAATTCTTCCTGAAGATCCAATGCTGGTAAATTCAGGAAATAAGTGCTTAATGGACCTGAGACTGGGCTTTAATGAATATTCTGTGATAAAGCAGCTTTGGTCATTTTCAGTCACTGCTCTCATGTTTTGGCTGGCTTTCATGGCTGTCTAGGTAACTTTGTTTTCATCTCCATAGCCTTGATGACACCAATAACCACCATCTATTTCCTATCCCAATACAACAAAGATCTAAGGACAGGTATTCAGAGATACTTCCCATATTATGGACTTTCCTTGTACCATCTACACGATGATTGTGTTTCCAACTTTATGATCTTGGAATTAACTTCTAGGTTTTTTTAAACTGAGGAGCAGCTGGACTCCCTTAGCTTAGCAAAGCTGGAGAATATGTGGCTATATAGCAGTCCAGGATGGATCAATGGCTGATGGCAATAGGGTATAAATGGTTCATGATAACAGTTTGGGAAACAAAAATATCTACCTCTAACAGCCAGTCAGTCTTATTGTCCTCAGCTATATTGTCCCTCTGGATAGCTTTCACATCTACTTTTACATATACTACTACATATCACAGGATATGTTTTATATGCCCTTATTGGACAGGATCATGAAAGTAGGTAAATGGTGGTAGAAATTAATATAAACTAGAAGTTCTTTATACAGATCAGCAAAAATGATGGAGTAGAAGAAACAGTATAGCCAAGTTCTTTCCTTAATTCCTCTCACAAAGATTTTAAAAGATGCCTATCGAGCTGGGATTGGAAATTTTAAGGGGAAACCACAGTGGGCCATTTTTCCAGGTCAAGATTAGGAATTCAAATCATAAGCAAAGCATCAAGAGACAAACTGTGCAACAGGGATGAAGTAGCTGCTATGTTGCTCTGAATTAGGAATAGAGTTTTAAATTAAAATCTGGCTCAGACTAAGGGTAAATCTACAACTCTGAAACTCTAATCTCAATTGAGAATTTTAGATTTAACCTGTAGACAGATGCAGAGAAGGAGTGGCCAGCAATTATGTTGTAATTCTACAGTATTTATCACAGACTCAGCCCAGAGATGACATTTTAGTACCAGGGGTCGCTCTATAGCTCAGTAAGACTGAACTTACAATTTTTTCCAACTAGCTGACAAAAGTGTGCAGAGATTGTTTTTAACACAAAGTTCTAATATAAGAAGTAAGACTGGAAGAATAAGTAAACAAACAAATGAAGAAACAAAAAACTTCCCATGATAAAGAATTATTATGGTGCTGAAAAAGCATAAGACACAAGTCTAGAAAAAGGAGAAGAAATTCAGAATATCCATAAGCAAAGCTTCAAAAGCATAGCTTGGTTGCAAGGTCAACAAGAATTATTATAAGAAATAAAACAAGATTTCCCATCTCCCTCACCAAAGTTTTAAAAACAATATTACAAATAAAATGAGAGTGCTAAAAGAAAGAATTGAAAAAGACATAGAGATTTGGAGTAAATATCTGGAAGAAGAATTAGTGACAATACGATACAAAACTCTACTCAAATAACAGACTGAAAACTAGAAATCAGAAATCAAGCAATAATTAATGACAACATGAGACAATAAGAGATATGGAAACAAAATAAAAAAGCCAAAGAAAATGAAAGAAAATATTACCTCATAAAAGACAGCTGATTTGAAATATATTTCAAGAAAACATCATTTAGTAAACATTCAACTTCCTGAAAACTATGATCCAAATAAGAACTTGGATGTCATTTAGTATTCAAGAAGTCATGAAATAAAATTTTCTACATTTATTAGAACAAAAGTAATATGTAAATACAAAGAATCTACTTGTCGCCTACTGAAAGGAAATCTAAAATTAAAATTCCCAGAAACATCATTGCTAAAATCCAAAATATTACAAGCAGCCAGAGAGAAAGAATTTACAGACAGAAATAGCACAATCAGAATTAAACAAGATTTGACAGTTACTACTATACAGAAGCAGAGATCTTGGAATATATATTCCAAAAGACAAAAAGATATGGACTTATAACCAAGAATAAGTAGAGCAAAAATGAGTAAATCTACAGCAGAAAAAAGTAGAGCTTTAATGAATAGAAGACTTCCATATATTTCTGATCGGAAGATCAGTAGAAACTTTAAAATACAAAAGAATCAATAAAAACAGAAAAAAGTCAAAATTAGTGAACATTCAAAATGAACTATACCAGAATGAAGATGTATTTACATTCCAGTGGGGAGAGGAGGAAGGATACAATTATTCATTTAGAAATATTATTATTAGAAGTTATGAGTAGTTAAATAAAATAGAGAGCCTAGGAGTAGTTTTTTTTTAATGTTCTTGTGATTTTCAAAGAAGAAAGGAAAGGGAGGGAGAAAAAGAGGTTAAAAAGATTGATACATTTTTCTTTTTCATACTTTTGTTATTGACTTGTTTTTTCCCTTTTATTTTTGCCCCTGTTTCCAACTGAGCAACAACAAAAACTTGAATAAAATCATTCAACAGATTAAACACATTTGACAGCATGCACCTTGTTATCTCTCCAGTGTCCCTATCTCTCTACTGAGATGAGGAGAGTATATTTCCTTATTCCTTATTCCTCTTCAGTAATTGTTCATTAAGGTTATTTTTAACACATTTTTTTGTTTTCTGTGGTTCTGCTTTCTTCACTCTGAACAACTTTAGATAAATCTTCCCGTGTTTGTCCTAATTTCCCACATTTGTCATGTTTAATGGCATAGTAGTATTTGCTCATATACCATGATCTATTTGGCCATTCCTTATTTAATGGGGATCTGTTTCATTTGAAAAAAAATATTGCCATAAAAGATGTTGCTATGAATATTTCATAATATATAGAACATTCTTAGGAGAACATTATCTAATAGTGGAATTACTGCATCAAAGCAGCTGGGAAGTAACCCCCTGAGGATGACTCAACCTTGAAGCTGACAGGATGATTGGCAAGCCTTTGCCTGGAATCACCACATCATAAGTCCCAGTCACTCTGTTTATTTCTCTCCTAGCTCATTCTCTGGTCTATTCTATCCACACACTACCTGCCTTGCTTCTGTATGTGTATTTTTCCCTTCCACTTTTCCCCTTTTCTTTAGTTGCTGTCCTCCCCTACTAAAATGTAAGCATTTCAAGAGTAAGAATAATTTTTTCTTGGTTTTATATTCCTCAGAATTTCACACATTACCTGATAACAAAATAAATGCTTTATCTATCTATGTATCTATCTATTATCTATCATCTATTTGTCTGTCTGTATAAGGATATAAACAATTTAGGGTATCTGTATAAGGGCATGAACAAATTACTGAATTTTCTACCTCATCCTACATTTCCTAGATAATGTTTGTTACTATTTCACACATATTATTATACATATATTATTGGCAATATACTGAAATTTACTTTTCCCATTATATGTCTCCTCTTTTCCTTCCTTCTATTACTTTATCATTGTTTCTGCAAAAGTGAAAATTGACTACCCAAGTCTGAGGGTCTTTTGTAATTTTCTTTGGCTCATGGGTTGTCATGGCCAAAGGATTCATTGCATGATTGCAAAATTGCCAGTGATGGACCTTAATCTTAAGGAGGCTGGCCCTTAAATGACAAACATTATTTATTGCCAATACAGTACCTGATATGTTTCAGCTAGGTGGAACCTGCTAGAGCTTGTGTTGAAGGGACATAATCTCTGAGAAACTAAGGTGACTTCCACATAATACTTTTGTGAAGGAGACATGACTCAACCTTCTAAAAACTGTTCCATCCAAGGAGAGTTGGATAAAGCATGTATTAAGCTCTTAATATGTGCCAGACACAAATACAAATATGTTGGCTTTTTTCTTTTCTTTTTTTTTCTCGTGGTTTTTCCCTTTTGTTTTGATTTTTCTCTCCCATGATTCATAAAGAAATATGCAAAAAACAAATGAATGTACATGTATAACCAAAAACAAACAAACAAAAAAAAATGTCAGAGATTGGAAGAGTGACAAACATTGGGAGGTACAAAAACAATCAAGTAATATAATTCTTGTCCACAAGAGGCTTACATTCAAATGGAAGAATGTAACACAAAAGAGGAGCTAAAAATGTGGAGCGAAAAATTTGGATGGAAGCATTTATTGCTAGTGGTAGGAAGTAGCATGAAAATCTGATTCTAAACAAGATAAGTTGGAATATTACCTATCAAAACCTATGTTATTCCATTGGCAGGGTCCAAGGTTCTTGGAATTGGGGGGGGTGGAAAGATCAGGATGGGGGTGGCATAGTTTGTAAATTGTGGCTGGAAAGTATCCAAAGAAACTGATTAACTCTACTATGGCTCCTTATCTCCAACTGAATCAATAAACTAGGTGCTTGAAATTTGAGTTTAAAAGAGGGCATTGAAAATCTTCCTGAGCTCCACACTATTTAAATAGTGACTCTTTCCTGTGAGAAAGTAGTGATCCAGAAGTCAGATGACAGGCAAGATACTATGAAAACCAAATGGAGGAACTCCACATGAATTACAAATCCATAAATAGCTCTTTTTGGACCAGAAACCCTAAGAAGTCTTTCATTTAATGGGCAAAAGTACAGGTTCATTGTACTATCTTATAAAGGTCAGCAAGATAGCAGCTCACTCCATCTCTTCTGGACTAATCATTTCCTCTCCAACAAAGCCTCAAAAATTCCCTGAAATATAGCTAATTCATAAGATCACAGATTTAAAGAAAAAAGGAAACTTTAGAATTATCTAATCATTTTGAAATTGAGGAAACTGTGTTCTAGAGGAGTTAAGTAACATATACCAAGCAAATATAAAAGTTAGTACCATGGATAGAATTTGAACCTAGTGCTTCTCATTTCAAAACTCATATTCTTTCGACTGCTCCCCCTTTCTGCAGATGTTTGGTTCAACTATTAAAGAAGTTCCATTTTTTGACTCCTTTTCTAGAGGCTCCAGAAAGAAGGCACCTAGCATGGCTTGGAGCTCTTTTATAATCTAATCTTGAACATTGTGAGAAAGAAATGAATAAATTGGGGGACATAACATCTATGGGAATGGGGCCAACATATGCCATAGTTAAGGACAACTAATAGGAAAAAAGACAGAGAGACTGCCTGGGGGAAGAGGGCATAGTTCATGCATTCCAGGGCCATTAAAGTATTTACAGTAGTGATGACAAATCCAAAGAGCTAGGGAGATGTCTGGAATGGAAACTGGAGCAATGGTCAAGCCAGCTTCTCTTCTTGCTCATTTGATGAAAATCCTACCTATTAAAAAATCTTCCCCATCAGTGGAAATTCCCACTTTATTCACTCTTTTGCATGAAATCACTAAAGGTATTATTAAAATGAAAATACTATCTTGATGGGGTGCACAAGAAATCATTGTCAATCCTTAACCTCTTGTCTCAAATTTGTTATCAGATAACTTGGAAGAGTGAGGTAATAGAAGAATTGGACTTGAGATAGGTAAATTTTGACATGGAGATGGATCTGAAAAAGACTATAAGAAAGAGCTCTAGGCATGTGAAGCTTGAGACAAGTAAATTTTGAGTCAGGAAAAAGGCTGTAAAATTAACAAGAAGTCAGATTAACAAGTATTTATTTATTTATTTATTTATTTATTTATTTTTTTTTTGCTTTTTGCTGAGGCAATTGGGGTTAAGTGACTTGCCTAGGGTCACACAGCTAGGGAATGTTAAGTGTCTGAGACCAGATTTGAACTCAGGTCCTCCTGACTTCAGGGCTGGTGCTCTATCCACTGCGCCACCTAGCTGCCCCTTAACAAGTATTTATTAAGTGTTTATTGTGTACTAGGCAACTTGATAAAAATTCTGAGGTTAAAAAACAAGAATGGTTTCTGACCCCAGGGAGCTTATGTGCCTGCTCTTGGAATCTAGATAGGGAGAAAGAACTGTCTACTTTAAGACAAACCAGAGTGATGGCAGAGAAACTTAGAAAAAGTAATGCAGTGAGTCGGGACAAACATGGGACTTCAAGATATGGCCCTAAGCACTTGTCCCAACCTCACACACACACACATACACACACACACACACACACACACACACACACACACACACACACACAGTGTGTGCACAGTGAAGTAAACAGAAAATTTAACTTGGAGTCAGGATGATCTGATTTCCAGTATTGCCTCAGGCACTTACTAGCTGTGTGATCCTGGGCAAATCACTTAACTTCTACCTCAGTTTCCTTATCTATAAAATGGAGACAATAATATACCAATCTTCTTGGGCTTTTGTGAGAATCAAGTGAGATATTTGTAAAGCACTTAACACACTGTCTGGCACATAATAAGTACTTGATAAATGCTTGCTTTCTTGCCTCTACTGTTAGTGATTTCCTGTCAGATCCTATATAAAGTATTTTAACTTATAAGTGATTCTGTTCTGGTATAAATCAAGAGAGACATTCTGACCCAGTTCCAAATGCATGAAAATGTTGAGAGAGAAGAAAAGGTAGTAGGGATTCTTATTTTCAGAGAAAGGAGGCAAATACGTACACAGTAACCTGGATAGAACCATACTTACCTAAGTACCTTGTGTTTACTGCTGAACAATCAGAATGTTTTATGTTGGCTTGGAAATCAATTATAGTTTGGTAAGAAAAATCGAAATCATATCCAAGGCATTTCCGTACATCATGTACTTCAAGACCTACAAAAAGAATTCATTTGAATATTCTTGAAAGATTTATACATTAAATCAAATTCAGATAAACTTTGACTTTACTATTTGGAAAGAAAAAAAGAAAAAGATTTATTTTGCTTGTGGGGAGTCACTGCTGCCTACAAAGGCATCATGGCTATCTTTCTGCACCTTCTCTTATTAGCATCACTCAGTGGTATCCAATGGAATTCTGTTGTGTGCCAGCTTAATGGTGAATAGCACACCTTGTTCTGCCATGCTTAGGCAGAAAAGACATTGGATTGAGAATGAGGAAGAAGTGGTGGAGGGAGGCTAAACTGAACCAGGGCTTGAGATCATGGACACAAAATATACTTTATGTCTAGAGAGGGGAATGCAAGAGAGAAGCAAGATAATGGATTTACAGCGTGGACCCAGTGGACCCAAAGGGAGGAAGATTGACATTCAAATTCCAAATCAGACGCTGTGATCCTGGGCAAGCCATCTGGGCCTTCCTTATATGCATAATGAAGGGATTGACTTTAATGACCTCTAACAAACCTCCCACCTCTAAATCTTATCATCCTTTTTCATAGGTTTTTGTAGGAACAATAATATGAATCATAACTTCATAGGAAATTCTATGATCCTATTTCTTCTAGATCATTTAGACCTTATTTTAAACATGAGAAAACAGAAGTATAGATAGAGGAAATGGAATTTCCAACAGCTTATGGAGATTTTGCATTGCTTGTCTGCCAGGTATCTCAGACTCAATTTATCCAAGAAAGAGCTCATTCACTTTCTTTCTAATCCCATCCCTCTTCCAAACCCTCTTATTTCTGTCACCTTCCTTCCAATCCCCCAAGGTTCAGCATCTTGATGTCATCTTGAACTCCTACTTTCCCAAATCCTATTCAACTAATCAGGGGCCATATCTTTCTGATTCTTCCTCCATAGTACCCTTTGCATCTATCTTCTCTCTACTCATACAGCCACCACTCCTTTTCAGGTACTCATCACTACACATCTGGGTTATTGAAATAGCATCCTAGTTGTTTTCCTTGAATTATCTGTCCCTCCTGCAATCCATTCATTCTTTACAATGCTGCTAAATGTTTTCCTAAAGGGTGCTTCTGACATTGTCACCTCACCCTCACCTCAAACTAAATGAACTTAAATGCTACCATATAATAATATATTTATATATTATATATACATGCATATATAATATATAAATATAAATTTATCTCTTTGCTTTTTAAAGTTCTTCACAGCCTTATTATATATCATTCTCTGCCTGAATTCTGCATTATTTACTCAGCAGTATGCTTACTGCAACCCTTCCCCCCATAGAAAGTAATCTCTGAGAAGGCAAAAGCTGACTTGGTTATAAGTTTGTATCGTGCTCTGCACTCCACCTTATATACAGGAGGCACTTAACAGTGTTTGTTGAGTTTAGCTGAATTGGACAATATTCAATGTCCTACACATTCTGTCAGTAAGCATTTGTTAAGCATCTATTATGTACTAAACATGGGAATACAAGGAAAAGACAAAGATAGTCCTTGCTCTTGAGGAACTCACAAATCCAACAAGAAAACAAATTATACAAAAAAAGCTCTTTAGAGGATAAGTTGGAAATAATTAACAGAAGGAAGAAATTAGAATAAAAAATTATTGGGAAAAACTTCCTATAAGAGATAGGATATTAGTGGGGACTTGAAAAAAGCCAGGGAAATCATGAGGATATAATCAAACCAGTCTGTTGCTTAATAAAATAGATTTTAAAAAAACTATGGGTTCTGTAAAATTTCTTTCATCTTTTTAATTGTATTTCTCTGGGAACAGTTTTGTTATCTGCTAAATGTTAAACAAGCCTCAATTGCATATATTTCATAAGATTTTCTCCAGGCTCTGCTGGGAGGTCCATGACAAAATTGAAGAGCTTCCAGGAGATAGTCTATTCTCCATTTGATGGATAAAGTTATAGTGCAGAGTGTGCAAACATATTTCTCCTCTTTCAGAAAGTAGAACTTGTCTGCTGGAAATTTTGCCTTGCGCTTTATTGGAGGATGAGGGTGGTCAATGAAAGTGGCTATGGCACCTGGTCTAAAAAATCAATAGAGCACCAACTTCAGACCTACCTTTCTTGTGCATTTCTTCTTTGTCCAGTACATATATCAATTCATATTTTCCTCCTATATTGCCAGAGCTACTGTAATGAGTGCCATACATTTCCAGGAATCCAAAATATTCTCCCTTTTCATAGTTGGTAGGCAGAGCTTTCAAGTCATCCAGGAAAGTACTTTTCAACATAAAATCTCGATTTCTTATTTGGAATCTTCCAAGCTGAACCTCTCCTTTTACACGTAAAAAAATTTTTGCCTGCATTATAAAGTGGGCAAAGAGGAGAAATGTGAAATCAATTGCCAAAATTTTTAAGATAAGTAATTAAAATCTAAGCAAACACTACCATGAACATTTTATTCATAGGATTTTAGAGTTATAAAGGACCTTATTGACAATAAGATGCAATTGAAAAACCCAAGACTCAGAGAGACTAAAAGTCAATTACATTTAAGTAGTTGTAAGTTGTTAAAAGGTGTTAAGTAATCAACATTTCAGTTGACAAAGTTCCTTAGAAGTAGCATGTCATTTGAGAATTATTTTTATTATTTTGTGAGGCAATCAAGGTTAAATGACTTGCCCAGGGTTACCACAGCTAGCGTCAAGTGTCTGAGTTGGAATTTGAACTCAGGTCTTCTTGATTCTAAGACCAGTGCTCTATCCATCATACTACCTAGCAGCCCCTCATTAGATAAAATTATTAAAGCCAACTTACAGAAGAACAAAGCGAGATTTGGAGCTGGCAGTGACCATACAAAGAGGACTCTCAATAAATACTAAACTAAAATATGAATCATTAGTGAGTATCAAGTCAATGTTACAGAGAAAATGTTCTAAAGAGGTGCTTGTGCATGGATAGGAGTGAAAGTCCTTTGACTCAGAATGGATATTTGGAGTCTAATAAAAGAGTAATGATGGTAAGAACTACCACCTAAGTTTCCCTTCGAAGTTCAGTTCTCCTTCCGTTCTATCATGCTACCAATTTGAGGGACTTGTTCAAGGCTGCCAGCTAGTTAGCAAAGGCAGCTCTAGGACTCAGGTCTCAGGTACCATTTTCCTGTTTCTTCCATTGGCCCAATCACCTTTTATTTTTGAGGAGGAGAGAAAGGAAGGAGAAGGAGATAGAGACCATTGGTTGCTTTCTGTGTTTTTTACACCTTATTCTTCTCCACATACTTCGATTGGTTTTTATTGCTTTTATTAGCTCAAAATGTTCCAATTTTCATCTCTGTACCTTTGTATTGTGCATCTCCTATGCTTTGAGGGCTTTCTCCTCTTATTTCCCTAACTCAGAATCTTTGGCTTCATTCAAAGATCACTTTAATCACTATCTTTTACCTGAGGTCTTTCCTAATACTTCTAGTTACTAATGTCTCCCTTTCCCTTCTTTCCTGAAATTATCTTGTAGCTATGTGACACATTTTTCTATATGCTTATTTGTGTACGTGTGACTGACTTAAAGAAGAATCTTGTTGATTAATGGATGGATTGATTTCTAAAAGCAATGAAATTAGTTACCCAAGTTCAGGCAATTAGCTAGGGATCTGGAGTTTTAATTTTATGGGGAA